>JASJET010000070.1:14365000-14965000 GCA_034092305.1 Diaprepes abbreviatus | reverse complement strand
AATAGCGAAGTCGTCGAGGAATATCTGAGTTTGGATTGATTATCTTTGTTGATAATTGAAGTTTGATGGTGATATTGATTGAATGATTGTTGAGAGAACATAGAATGTTCTGGGTGTTCAAAGGCAGGGCACTGCGCAGGCGGTGCCGGAGAGGACCCACCGTAACCTCCCGACCCAGGTCTTCTCACCTGCCTTGCTATTAGGAGTTGGATTTGGGAATGTGTGAGCCATTGCTCTTAAATTTTGAAGAATCAAAATTTCATTTTATTTGCCAAAATTTAAAAGCAGGAGCAGTTTTCAAAGTACGCGTCTGGAAGGTGAAGTGGAATGTTCAGCGTATCAACGATATTTTGTGAATGAATATAGGTTACAATTTCAGGGCAAAGAAATTGTATTTGTGTTGCAACGAGTTTGAAATTCAATGTCAAGTATGTGAAGAAGAATTTTTTGTTCGATTTAAAAAATATTTACGTCAATCAGTAAAAAATAAAATTTTTTCGCAAAGTTTTTTACCGATGAAGTTTCAGTAATTGTTTTTGCTTGTTTTGATGTTTTCGATCGCGTGAAGTTGAATTGGGAAATTTTTGTTAATTTATCGCATTTTGAATTTTTTTGCCAAAATTGTCTTGTTAGAATTTTGAAAAAAATTCGAGCGTTACCTTTTCTTACAAAACGAGTTTTCTAAGTTACTTTGGATAGGTTGTTATTGTTTTTAGGACTTAATTAAAAGTCCCTTGTTTTTTTTGTTGAAGGAATTAGTTTGGAAAACTCTGCTATTGATTAACTACGCGATCTTTATGCAGGTAATCCGATATCACCACCTCAATTCAAGTTAGAGATGCCGAATATTGCCCGGCTTTCGAACTGTAGTGATTGGGGGCTCTGCAGTTAAGAAACTTACCCAGGAGTTCGTAAGCAGATACTCTTACAGTCCGTAGTACTTTATTTATAAAGAGAAATCCCTAAAACACCGTATTTAATACAGAAGTTTTACTTTCGCTTTATTGTCCTCTTGAATCTCTGTCTTTTCGCTATCGGGGTGCAAGTGACAGCAACTAAACGCCCAGAGATTCGGAGAAATTATTTTAAGGTTTTTATTGGTGTTTCTACGACATTCTAGAAGTTCTAGCTGCCGTCAAAAACCTCGTCCTTATTGTAGGGACGGTCTAGGCTTGAATCTGAAACAGAAAAAGGCGAAAAACGTCTCTTATTCCTGATCCTGATTAGTCCAGACGGGAATTTTTCGTGCTAAACCGAGCTTCGTTATGAAAATAACACTGGTTTTCCGAAAAATCAGGGTAAATCTTCCATATTTGAAGTTTTCTTTCTTCACAGCTGATGTCTTCGTTCTTCAAAACTAATAAATTTCGTGATTTTGATGATTTTTCGTCACTGACATGTGCTTATAGAGAGACAACTGCTTTCTGGCTGCTCTTTCTTTTTTTTTTTTCGAGGAGGGGAGTGTGAAGGTAGTTCCGGATTCCTACCGGTTAAAACCTCCCTGGACTAAAGATCCCCACGAACTACTTCGGTTGACTATGGTGAAGCCATAGCCTACAGAAGCATACTGTGAGTATCCCTTTGGTTTCCGGGCCGTAGCTTTGTAAACCTCCGGTCATCACACATTGGTGTTTCCGCTCCAGATGCCGTTGCACCTACTGCCTTGCACCGCCTTACATTTCGCATTCAATGTAAGGTTGGTCCACGCTCTCATTCATTCATCTCATACTTTACCCAAAAATATGACCTGTGCTTCTTGTTCCCTTGTTCTTCGGCGCGGTCCTTGAGATTTCCCACGGGATCTGCGTGGCGGTCGGTCTTTTTTCTTCTTCTTCTTCGCTCATCTACTTCTCTCTTCCTCATCTGGCTGCTTTTTCCCTGAAAACAGCTTTTTTTTCATCTAAACATCGTTAAAAGTGACCAGTCACGGCGCTTGAATATTTGTCTATACTTACTATGCAACTATATATGAAATTTGTTACGCGCGTTCTAGCAATGTATTGGTCATGATTTTTTCTACATCCTGTAGATATGATCTGTGGGCAAATGTTTCTAATTATATTGTAAATATGTTTGTTTATTTGTATATTTACAATACCCAGGTCTATTAGTATCTTACAGAAAAGGACGTGGTCTACATTCAAAGATCTTTCTTTGATTATTAAGTAGAAAATTTTTCTAATGGCATAATATATATATATATATATATATATATATATATATATATATATGTATATATATATATATATATATATATATATATATATATATGAAGTAAAATGCGAACAGTAAATGCAAACTTCTCTCCATCATATCCTTTCTGTGTTAGAGGTTGCACAGTTAGAATAAATTGTTATAAAACGCAATTTAACGCGGCTTCTCCGCTTCAGTATGTGCATGCTTCCTTCCGATCTGTCCTTTGCACAGCCAGGTTCATGTCGGTACCCTGATGAGTCTAGTAGAGACGAAACATGTACCTCTGCCGTATCACTGTGGCGGGGAGGGTAAGTTTTGACTTTCTTCTCGGTATGGTGGTACAGGTAGGCCATCATCTCGATGGTGGTGGAATAGGATAAATTGCGTTTTATAACAATTTATTCTAACTGTGCAACCTCTAACACAGAAAGGATATGATGGAGAGAAGTTTGCATTTACTGTTCGCATTTTACTTCATTCATACGCGGAGCTGCATATAGTTGTATGTTTGCTGAATGTGATTTTAGCACTACAACGGCATAATGTGGATATATCCACTGCTATTGCATCTCACACGGAGGAATCCGTGAAATCCGCATTAACATATATATATATATATATATATATATATATATATATATATATATATATATATATATATATATATATATATATATATATATATATATATATAACTACAAAATATAACATATTGTTTAAAATATGTTACTTAAATATTTTGTTATTTAATCTTTATTTTACCATTTCTTCATTTTAATAAAAACTTACATTTACTTTTTCCACGATTATCAATACAACAACAAAAATAGCTGCACATGACGACCGGTAGTTTCCATTAAAATCGTTGTCGAAGTTGGCAGTTATTTTGGCAGAGCCAGCCAGCCACAATAAAAGATTTCATATTTGCAAATTGAATATCGTACTCTGGAACATTTATTAAAACGAGTCAGTGTGAGCTTATAACTACATACATTGACACGGTTCCATTTATCAAAAATTCAGATCCGCTTGCATTTCGGACGATTTGAAAGCTGCGAGTTTTTCTTTATTTTGCTTTTCTGATAGATAACTAACGGTTCTGGGTGATCGAGTAAATATCGGTGGAAGTTCTGGGAAATCTATTTTATGGATGAAAATACCGTGAAAAGTAAAAAATGTATCCTGTTTACAACCGCACAACTTTGTTATTATGACAACTATTGATTTATTATTTAGAAGATTTTATTAAGATAGATATAAATACTAAAATACAGAATTTCGTCTGCTTTTTTCTGTGGTAGTTTTCCAATGCCAAGCTCTCTGTGTTTAGAACTACTCTTTCGACAAGCTTACTAGCAGATTAGATTTTTCTTTTTGTTCTTAACTGTATGACCACGTAAGAGCAGGAAAGTTTTTTTGTAAATGCTCAATTTAAATTGAGCATAAGGAGAAGTTAAAAATATATCATTAGAAACTAAAATATACTTTTTATAAATTATTGACGATGAATTGTTAATGACAAATTATTCCAATATTGATGACTGTATTCAATTAAAAATGTAATTTGCCGCGAAACGGGAGTTTCCCTAATAGAAATCCTATAAATCACAACAGTTTTCTTATTTTTAAGGAATTTAATTGTTATCACTACATAGTATAAAACAAAGTCGCGTTCTCTGTCCCTATGTCCCTTTGTATGCTTAAATCTTTAAAACTACGCACCGGATTTTGATGCGGTTTTTTTCAATAGATAGAGTGATTCAAGAGGAAGGTTTATATGTATAATAACATCCATTAAATAGTGGAGAAATACTGTTATTTTTGAGGTTTCTAATGTGATGTCGTTAATTGTCATATTTTTTTCCGCTTACATTGCAAACGCAGGCTGAACCCTACGAGATTTATCAAAATAATGTACTAATTATTTGTACACATTGAAAAGGTCTACAGAAAACTCCGCGATGGTATATGTCTATCTCTCATGGATATCCCACAATAACATTTTTTTGTCATTTACTTTTTACGACAAATAATGGCAAATTTTGAAGCGATTTTAACCAATACAGCATTAATCCTTATCCAATTAAATAGCTTAAATACATTGTTGATTTAATATAGATCTATATGGTCCTTTACAGCACAAGATTTAAATGAATATTTTCGAAGATATTACAGATTTAAAATTGCGGGAAGTAGCGCTTGCGGCGGTACTGGCCGATCGGGGCGGCGGCAGCGTGCCTATAAATAGCGCGTCGGAGGCCGATGTAATAATTGTTGTAAAAATAAAATAAATAGTCACAGTTTTTCTGTAGTGTATTTAGTATCAGCATTGCACCCGTGCGAAGCCGGGGCGGGTCGCTAGTTTAATAATTAAAGTGTAATAAATCTCTTTCAAGTACAGTGAAAACAAACACAAATCAAAGTGCATGACATCACTTGTTCGGAAACATCATTGTTGTTAGAGCCTATTTTGCTTGGTTAATATTATTTTGTAGTGATTTTCATGCAATTTCTTCGAAATTTGCTTATTACTCACGAAAATGATTCTAAGAAGTTTTCCCATGTTGGAAACTTGCAGAGAATTGATTGTTTTACGGTGGCCAATTTCTAATAATACCTTCTGCTCTACTGAATATAGAAATGTGAAAACCTTTATGTTGAATATAGAAATATGAAAACCTCCACGTAAGTAATGTGCCCAGGAACATAAAGTTCGTAATAAACTCCCAATGATCGAGCTGTTACCTTTCCTATTCGTATTTTCGTTGAATTGACACCCAACTTCGTTTACAAACAACTTGCTCTATTTCGGACCTGTGCTACTGAGTCCATCAAATCATATTATGTGTAGACTCAACTTTGATTACTTTATTTCTAACCTGAAAATTCCAATTTTCATCTTTGAAAGCTTTAAAAATAATAACTTTTAATATAGGAAAATTTTATTAAAACTCACATCAAAATGATCTTCACAAAAATACATTTTAGATTGTGTAAGCACAAGTGTCGGATCCCTTGGAGTCCAAGTCGAGCAACCGTCGAGGAAGCATCACTTGAAAATGTCAGCTGAGATGTTGGCGAAACGTCATGAAGATTTTTCTATTAACGAACGGATTGAAAACCGAAAAAACACGAACGCACATTATATATATATATATATATATATATATATATATATATATATATATATATATATATTTATATATATATATATATATATATATATATATATATATATATATATATATATATATATATATATATATATATGGTGAATGAGATTTCACCGAAACGTCAGATGCCTAAGACTTCTGAGAAGGACAGACGGTGTACCCGAAAACCTATATATATATATATATATATATATATATATATATATAGGTGACTTCTCCAAGGCCTTTGACAAAGTGGATCATCAGCTTCTCTTTATGAAGCTAAGTAGTATGGGTATCCACGGAGTTTTTTTAAGTGGTTTGAAAGTTATCTTTCCAATCGAACACAAAGGGTGAAGATTGATAGCGGTGAATCTGCTGATATAGCTGTCACTTCTGGAGTCCCACAGGGTGCACATTTGGCACCCCTTCTCTTTAATTGTTTTGTAAATGACATAGAGGATTCTATAGTCTCAAGCAGATGTCTTTTATATGCTGACGACTTAAAGATATTTAACGTTGTTGGAGAGATAGGGGACTGTGTGGCCTTGCAGGGTGACCTGGATAGTTTTACTAAGTGGTGTGACCACAATTTCATGCAACTTAATTTAACAAAATGTTCTGCCATTACTTTCTCAAAGAAAAAAGATAGTATAGTTTATAATTACACATTGCACAATACAATGCTGACTCGCTCAGAACATATATAGGATCTTGGGGTGATATTTGATGAGGGTCTTTCTTTTGACCTGCACGTTGATAGTATTTCGAGCCGTGGTTTGAGGCTTGTTGGTTTTATTAAACGCACACTAGCTTATTTCAGCAGTGTGCAGTGTTTTAAATCTGTATACTGCTCAATGGTTCGATCAGTGTTGGAGTATGCATCTCCAGTCTGGGGACCAAACTATGAAATATACAAAAATAAAATCGAGAAGGTACTGGTCCGTTTCTTGAAATTTGTTGCTTTTAAGCAAGATGTGCCATTCAGTGTAATACGGGATTATATGAGCTTGTTATTATTATATAATAGACGCATCTATCTTGACCTAATATTATTTTATAAGATCATAAACTCTATAGTTGATGCTCGTGAATTGTTGGGGGTTGTTGAATTCTCTGTACCTCAGAGGGTGCTTCGGGTCCATAGTCTTTTTAATAAACCATACCATAGGACAAACTATGCGTTTAACACCCCAATATCCAGAATGAGTAGGGAAATGAATTCACTGCCTAGGAATGTTGACCCATTTGTACTCTCTCTGAACTCATTTAAGGGTTGTATTAAAGATTTTTTAAGTAATTGAATTTTACACATAATAGACTGTAATGACAGTATTATTGTTTTAGTTAATTGTTATTCTTTTAGTACTGATGTCACTTGTGATATTTTGTGATTGTTTCGTTTCAAATTTTTTTATTCTTATTTGACGTATTATATAAAATGGAATTTGTACGATTTATTGCCGTTAATAAACCATTATATATATATATATATATATATATATATATATATATATATATATATATATATATATATATATATATATATATATTGTGGGTTTTCGGGTACACCGTATGTGTGCTGAGTCCTTCTCAGAACTCTTAAGCATCTGACGTTTCGGTGAAATATCATTCACCATTTTCAATACTCACTGTATGGCGTTTATAGACGAACAGACCCAACCCCCACTAAATAATTAAGGCTTTCATATAGGACAAATTGATAGTCATATTTAGGCCTGCAAACGCCATTTCTGACATAAAATTTAAAATGTGTCAAGAACCGTTAGACTTAGGTATAGGATATTACACATAAAAGATTTCTCTAATTTTGTGTAACATCTTAAAATAAAATAACATATAGGATGTTCCTTTTAAAATAAGCAAGAAAGTATCAAAAATTCCGATATTACCGGAAGTGCCTCCATCTTGAAAATATCGACTTTGGTAAACTGTCAAATTTTAAAAAATTTCCAAACTCTATTTTCCGAGAAATCGATAGCGGCATTTCGTTATGGGACATATATATATATATATATATATATATATATATATATATATATATATATATATATATATATGTCGGTACCCTGATGAGTCTAGTAGAGACGAAACATGTACCTCTGCCGTATCACTGTGGCGGGGAGGGTAAGTTTTGACTTTCTTCTCGGTATGGTGGTACAGGTAGGCCATCATCTCGATGGTGGTGGAATAGGATAAATTGCGTTTTGTAACAATTTATTCTAACTGTGCAACCTCTAACACAGAAAGGATATGATGGAGAGAAGTTTGCATTTACTGCTTCGCATTTTACTTCATATATATATATATATATATATATATATATATATATATATATATATATATATATATATATATATATTAAAAGATTATCAGGTAGCAGTCTTTTATGTCTATGGTTTGAAGAAAAACCCTTTTTTATATATATATATATATATATATATATATATATATATATATAGATGCACGAACTCTGATAACATTAAATATTATTTTATCGTAAACTTTAGCATATTTTTCTTTTAATCGTTTTGTATGTTGTTGCCGTATATTAAAAACATTTCATTAAATAACGCGCTGCTCGCAGCTAATTGTGAACTAAAATGTGCCTCAAATTCATATTAAATAATATTTTACATTAAATTTGTAACTTTTCGCAAAACATACATCTAGAAAAGTGAAATATACGCCGTGTTTTTGCTTTTTTTTTCGCTTTTATATTCAAAATTAAAACATTCGAGTTAACGCATCCGGTATTTTTTATTGCAATATTTTGTAAATTTCATTTTGAAATAAAATGTTTGTTTTGTACAATGACGATTTTTAAAATATATGCTAACAAAAAATACAAAAAGGTTTTTTTTGTTCCTGAATATATATATATATATATATATATATATATATATATATATATATATATATATATATATATATATATATGATTCAGTATTAATCCTGGAATACATCCGTTCGTTGGTTTGGTTGCCTGTAGAAATTTGCAGACGTTTCGCCAAAATCCCATTTGGCATCTTCTGTGCTTGGTAGTTGTAGATCAACTGAAAGAAAAGTCAGCGTGCAGAGTGCTTTATACGCGGTCGCAGATAGTAGCGGTTGGTTGGCGTTGGCTCCGCCTCCCTCTCGAGCGCCACCGTTGGTGTCAGTTTAAGCGTGGCAGGCGTGTCGGTACCATGGTCCCGCTTGAAGAGAGTTATCCAAGTAGAGGGCAGATTCAGTGCATCGTCTCTCTTGTTCAGAGTGCCGTTCTTTTCAATTTCGATGGATTCACGAATCAGTCTTGCCTTGTAGTGTCCTATATTAGCGATTTGCTGGCCGGTGTCAAAATCAGTTTTGTGTCCTGTCTCGTGCTGGTGTCGAAAAAGCGCCGATGTTGTCTGTTTGTTTCTTATACCGAGCTTATGTTCTTCTAGTCTAGCTGATATTCTTCTGTTGGTCTGGCCTATGTATGTTTTGTTGCAGGTGCCACATGAGACTTTATATACGCCTTGATTTTCTAGACTGATTTTGTCTTTTGGATTTCTTAAAGAAGAGCCTATTGTTTTATGTGGTTTGTAGGCTGTAGATATGTTGTGTTTCCGGAGTAAGACAAAATCAGTCTAGAAAATCAAGGCGTATATAAAGTCTCATGTGGCACCTGCAACAAAACATACATAGGCCAGACCAACAGAAGAATATCAGCTAGACTAGAAGAACATAAGCTCGGTATAAGAAACAAACAGACAACATCGGCGCTTTTTCGACACCAGCACGAGACAGGACACAAAATTGATTTTGACACCGGCCAGCAAATCGCTAATATAGGACACTACAAGGCAAGACTGATTCGTGAATCCATCGAAATTGAAAAGAACGGCACTCTGAACAAGAGAGACGATGCACTGAATCTGCCCTCTACTTGGAAAACTCTCTTCAAGCGGGACCATGGTACCGACACGCCTGCCACGCTTAAACTGACACCAACGGTGGCGCTCGAGAGGGAGGCGGAGCCAACGCCAACCAACCGCTACTATCTGCGACCGCGTATAAAGCACTCTGCATGCTGACTTTTCTTTCAGTTGATCTATAACTACCAAGCACAGAAGATGCCAAATGGGATTTTGGCGAAACGTCTGCAAATTTCTACAGGAAACCAAACCAACGAACGGATGTATTCCCGGATTAATACTGAATCACATGTTCCCATCCGTGAAACACTACGCAACAACATATATATATATATATATATATATATATATATATATATATATATATATATATATATATATATTTATATATATTAAAGCTAGGATCATAAGATTTCGGGAAAAGGGTGGTAAGGCCATGTAGATGCCCACTAAGAAAATTCGCACTTCAAAAGGATGAAAAGAGATAAAGCGTCTTGATAAATTTGTCGATATCTCTTGATCAAATGAAAATATGCACTCGATTTTGGTTTCAAAAGATAGCTAATAGCAATTGTTAAAAGCTAATTTCTTGATTTTTCGATCGCATTTTAAAAGGAGAAAAAATTTAACTATTATCCATTTTATTAAAAAGCTGAGTTGGTTTAATTTTGATTTTTTTTTAAATTAAAAATTATTGAGTAATTAATTAATTAAAAAAACATATATCTTTTGATTTTTTTTTTTTTTGATGTTTCCACATGTAGACTCATAGAGAGCGAGTCAGCTGTCGAAGAAACTCCTGCAAACCTGTAGTATTTGCGTTGTAAATAAATTTTAATAAAACATCAATTTTCCTCCGTTTCCCGATTGTCCACGGTAATGAAAATTAGCCAGTTGTTGATATTTTGTCAAGTTACGGCAGTTTAAAAAAATGCAGGTTCTACGTTACCTAGAACTCAAGATATTGTTTAATTTTGCAACAAGCTTCAATTTGAGGTTCTGTTTTAACAATATTGCCGCTTGAAAACGGAGTTTTGAGCTGCTTCCCCCACCACAAGCAACAGCTCATTTCTGCATATACCTTCAGTTTAAAGGGCTATCACTTTATGCACAATGCATGAATTGTATACTTGTTCAATAAATCAGAATTTATAAATCCTCGTTTAAGATTTGTGAAAATTTCAACCCTTAAGGTCTATTAACTACGAGATATGATTTTTTTTTAAATGTCTTATCTCCTATTGGTCATCTAGCGTTGTTTTTTTTTTTCTAAAATCCGGGGGTTTTAACCACCTATACAGTCTGCTTAGTAACAAGTCTATGTCAAGGAGAATAACGAAGTTAGTCTAATTGTTTATAAACAAAAAAAACATTTCTTTTATAACCCACTTTTTTAACAACAATTTTGGAAAAAATATAATATTTTTTTTAACTTTTCCTGTAGTTGACCTTTCAAGAATCCATTTCACTTTTGAAAATGTCACTGGAAGCATTATCTTCTGAGCAAAAATTATTTAAACTTTTGCTGTTTTTAATAAACAATTGACATTACTTATAAACTATGCACCGATCAATCTGAACTTTGGAACACTTATAAGGATTTTTAATGGTCTCATCATCAAGGTGGTATATGTCACTTTCCACCATTATTTTAAAAGTTATTAACATTTAGAAAATGGTGCAAAAACGGGGATTTTCGCCATTATCTTGATAAATTGTTAATCGATTTTCAGGTTTTTTTTAATACCTATAACTCTCAGCAATACAACTTTTCTCTAAAATGTTATCGGAAAATTCTGCGGATAGAAAATCAAATTTTCCAACTTTGGCCATTGTTAATAAAAAATTAAAATTTTTATTAAAAAAATTGAACCGACTTTTAAAAGTGCGCTAAAAAGTGAAAAATAACTAGAAATTTTTGAAGTCGGCGCCAAACTAATACCTGACAAAACGTGATTCGCATAAACATAAAAATACTTTGTAATTTCTTTCTTACCATAATTTGTATATATTAGTAGTTATTTATTTCATTTAGAAATAATTTGGCGCCGACTTCAAAAATTTCAATTTCATTTAAAAATGTATAGTTATTTTTCACTTTTTAGTGCACTTTTAATAGTCGGTTCAATTTTTTTTATAAACATATTATTTTTCGGTTTTTAGTTTTGAATTCATTATGGTATCCATGAGTTATTTGAACTAAGTACTAATCGAGATTAGTGTACATCGCAATGGCTCCAGGTGGCAAAAAGGTACTCAATTTATCAAAAGTTGTAAATCATCCGAAAATGAACCATTAACCATTCTTTGATTCTTAGAGTTCTCCAAAGACCAGTGAAATTGTGTAAAACAAATATTTAGACTGTCATAGTTAAATTGCTATCTTAAATCTGAAGTTAATTTTAGATTGATAATTTAGGCCCTAAATTTTTTAGTGTCGGTATTTAAAGAACATCAGACGTCATTTATTAGCCCGATATATTTTATACTGCATATTGAGTTTCAGTCCCCCATATTGTATCTTATCCATCTAGTAATTGTAAAAAATTAACTTCATATTCGATTCTTAATACACGACCCCGAAAACCCCCTAATACCAAATCATCAAAAACGATTCAGTTCCATCTTTGAACAAAATCGAAAAATGTAAAATTTTTAGGCCGCTATATTGGATGCGCCATACTGAATCCTGAAAAAATACTTTTAAATTCATAATTTGCACCCTCAAGAATCCCCTATATCAGTTTTGGAGAATATCGAAAAATGTAAAATTTTTAGTTCTCTATATTGGATTCGCCATATTGAATCCTGAAAAAAAAATTTTTAAATTCATAATTTAACCTCAAGAACCTCCTATATCAGATTTATATATATATATATATATATAGATAGATATATATATATATATATATATATATATATATATATATATATATATATATATATATATATAATATAAAATAGAATAAAATATTGGCGAAGCGGACGTGAAAACTTTGTCAATCTACATGATTCTCGTATTAAAAAGTGCGGAGCACTCCATAGTATGGAATAACTCCGGGTCCGACAGATGGCGACAGCGCTGTTTCGTCCTAATATGGGACTCGTCAGGCCACCGCAGTCGGTACAAACCATCATCTCGCCTTTGCATCGTATAAGCCATACTTATAATCAAAATACGGCAAATAAGACGACAAAGGCGACATCTCGATGGTCCACTTGATAATAGTATGGCTTATACGATGCAAAGGCGAGATGATGGTTTGTACCGACTGCGGTGGCCTGACGAGTCCCATATTAGGACGAAACAGCGCTGTCGCCATCTGTCGGACCCGGAGTTATTCCATACTATGGAGTGCTCCGCACTTTTTAATACGAGAATCATGTAGATTGACAAAGTTTTCACGTCCGCTTCGCCAATATTTTATTCTATTTTATTTTAAATTACACGGACAAAAACTTATCTACATATTTATATATATATATATATATATATATATATATATATATATATATATATATATATATATATATATATATATATAAGAATATAGTTTTAGATTCATTATCTGCGACTCCAAAAACTCCCCTTTACCAATTTTGGAGAAAATCGAACAAAATTTTTAAAAATATTTTAGATTCGTTATGTGCGACCCGAAAACTGCCTCACACCAATTTTAGAGAAAATCGGACATAATTAAATTTTTTTGTCCACTATATTGGATCCGCGATATTGAATTTTTTAAAATAATTTGAAATTCGTTGTGTACGACCCCGAAAATTCCCCCATACCAATTTTGGAGAAAATCAGACAAAATTAATTTATTTTGTCGCCATATTGTCGGAGCCATCTTGGATTTTACTGCACCGATTTGGTCCAAAAAAAATTAGAACCACCGTGGCAGCTTTCTAAATATAACCAAAAAAATTTCATTCATATCGGTGCCACCATTCCGGAGTAATCGGTGTACATGCATAAAAAATACATAGTAGACGAATTGAGAACATCCTTCTTTTAGAAATCGATTAAAATACAGAGGGGATCTGACAGTACCACTGTACGAATTTATCATTTACTAGGCCTCCCTTCTATGACTTAGCATCTTCAGATATCTGTAATAAATTTTCTCAGTGAAATCGATATTTTTTCATTACACGGACTGAATAAAATTATAACCTCATCGAATGAGTGGACCAAGCAACGACGGGTAATTGCTAGTAATATATAAACGTAAAACAATATATTTAATCAGTGACATCTCTAATTCTATAAATAATTATTTAACTTTACAGAATTTCATTAAAGCCCCAATAACTCGACAGTTAATTAAAGTGGAATATTCCACCCAAAAACCCTATCACAATTGAATGAAAATTCCGGCTGTGAAAAATTTATCTCTGTATTATTACGCGATACCTGTTAATTCATTGTTTATGTTTTTCTGCTTCCATTAGCAAAACATAATTTCGGAAAAAGTGTGAAATGTCTGGCGCTTCAAACGTTAAAAAAATACCGCGCCAGAATAAAATTTACAAAATATTTCAATGAAAAATACGACATGGGATCGTTAAAGTGGTTTTGTTCGATGCAATGAAAAAATCATTTTCGGTCTAGAGATTTAAATTGAATAAATGGGTGTTTTATATGGATAAAAATATTTAAAATATCGATGTTTCAACATGAGAAATAATTTGTTTTTCGTCTCAGTATTTCTCATTTTTCCTACGAGAAATCTCGAATCTCGTAATTATTATACTTGTCAGACTAACAAAGTAGGTATATGAAATGATCGGCTCCGATTTTGATAAAACTTTAATAGTTGTAGATACGAAAATAAGTATTTATTTATCAGCTAAGATTCATTTAAAAGGGGTGAAATCTGAGTTTTAAAAATCTCAAATTCTTGTTAAGATATCTTTACAAAACAAAGTGAAAATACTTATCAGCAAAAAACTAAACTATGTACGATTTAATATCATCATCATTTGTGAAAGTTTTATCATCCAAAGACTTTTGCAAACCTGGAAATAAATGGTAATCAAACGATATTAGGTCAGGACTGTAAGGGGAAACGACTTTACTTCCCAACCAAACTCCAATCATTCCCCACGAGATACTAGAGTTGAATGAAGCTTTGCATTTTCCTCATGAAACACGATGCGATTTGGCAATTCTGCCAGTTTTTATTTAATTGTAATCTACTTTCATTAGTTGTTGACATCTGAGTTGATCATCAGGCCTCTTGGAAACAGCTCAAAATACGCAACACTTTTGTGAGCCCCCCAAATTGACAGCATGACCTTTTTTGGATGCAATTTAGGTTTTTATGTGGTTTTTGCTAGTTCTTCACGCTTGGATCATAATATTTTTCAAATGCTGTTACTGTAAATGACCGATTTTTCATCATTAGTTATGATTTTTTTCAAGAATGGTTCAGGTTCATTGCGCGTAAGATGTATATGATAAATATTGATTAGGTTATGTGAATCTCTTTCTTTATAGTTATATAACGATTCTTCCATTATGTCTTTGATTTGATCATTATTAATTTCAGTAGGTCAACTAAAACATTGGTAATCTTTAAGTGAAAAATTTTCAGAAAGTAATTTTTTAAACCAACTCTGACAGGCGCGTTCTGTTATGCAATCAACACCATAAACTTCACTCATCTTTTTCAACGAAAGTCTTCAAGAATATGAGACGGATATAATGAGACTAATCAATTTGGCCTACCCAACATACCTAGAAGAAATAAGCAAGAGTTAGCGGTAAATAGTTTTATTGAAGGTTTACGCGACTCAGAAACAAGTCAATCTCTAAAAATGGCCCTACTGAAGAAAATTTCCGGGGCTCTTGCTTATGCCCTTCAATTTGAAATAGCCAAACAGACTTCGAGGAATC
This sequence comes from Diaprepes abbreviatus, assembly GCA_034092305.1. Taxonomy (NCBI): domain Eukaryota; kingdom Metazoa; phylum Arthropoda; class Insecta; order Coleoptera; family Curculionidae; genus Diaprepes; species Diaprepes abbreviatus. The sequence continues at coordinate 14,949,827 of JASJET010000070.1, read as the reverse complement.
AAGAAAGAATCCTAAGAAGAGTCAAAGTTTCCAGAGATTATCGAAAGACCAACGAGAAAATTTTCATGAGGCTAATGAGACAGTTGCAAGAATTTTTGAACGAAGTGTGACCAAGAGGGGTATCTACAAAGCCAGTGTCCTCGCAATACTGTTCCTGATGGAGGCCCTGATGGTTATCAGCTTCATATTGCTAATATGATGATGTTCGAAGAAGCGACTTGGAAAAAGTCTTTGCTCCTTATGGCGAACTTAAAAAAGTCTGGTTAAGTAATAGTATTCCCTGTTTTGGACTTTCTGTTTACAAAGATAAAAAAATGCTGCAGTTGCCATCAAGAATTGCGATGGAATTGAAGTATGCGGTTATCGTATTAGAGTGACTTATGCCAGATCGAGAAGAAGAGGTCAAAGTCCCGGTAATATTCGAAGAATATGCGTTGTTACCAGTGCGGATACAATGGCCACTTTTACAGAAATTGCCCGGAAATTACTGCTGGTGGAGGCGATAAAAGAAAGAACCATTCCGGAAGACATTGAAGGAGAGCTCGCGGCAACCGTGGAGAAAGTGACGAGAGGGACAGTGACCGCGAAAGAGGCTACGGAAAAAGAACGTTCTACAGGTCATCTTCGAGAAAGTACGTCGAGACTGAGGAAGAAAAACGTCTTCCAGGTCACTCTTGAAAAGGTACAGAGACGACTACAAATAGAATGCGATAGAATGAAAATCCGCTACGACGTTAAAGCCAATACTGGTGGATTCATGGTTGCTGAAAAGGTGTGGTTGTCCAATGCTTCAAAAGTCATAGGAAGGTCCCGTACAACGTAGTGAACCGAGAAAACCATCTGGTATACCGAATTTAGACAAGCCCTTGTGCAAAGATGAAACTCGTGCATCTTAACAGATCCCATTATCAAGATCAAGAAGGTTGATCGGGACGATCAAAGCTTGGAAGGGGGCAATGTAACGAACTTTATAGCATGTTACGTTTCTTAGTATCAGTTTGTGTTTGTACTTTGTAGGATTTTAGGTTTATTTTCTACGAGTTCATAATTTATTTAATTAATTTTACTTTTATTAATTTCCTCAGGAGACGTCTATGAAAGAAGGTGTGGAATTTTTTAGAGAATTCTATTTCCTTATTTTTAACATGGAACGCCTCTGATAGAAGGTCTAGAAATTGCCAGATTATTAATTTTTCTTAGTTTTATTACACCATGTAGTATGCAAATCCTTCTAGAAAATTAGAGAATCTTCCGATATCGACCAAAAGTGTATACAAAGATCGGCTTTCGGAGGCAGCCTAGTTTGAGAGCTTCTCGATGCAACTTGAATTAGTTTGACAAGTGTCACAGTTGAGGTTGACAATAAAAAGCTTTTGAAATAATATAGTGCATTCAACAATACAGTGTGTGTTCAAAAATCGGTAGTCCGGAACCGTATTAAAAAAATAATAATATTAAATATTTTGGGCTACATTAGTTACCTATGCATGGTTTTAAACCCCAAAAATAGTTAACGTCTCTATTATGTTAATTCTTAAGACTAATATAATGTGAGGGAAATTGCAATTTTCACCGACAAATAATATATTTTTTGCGACACATACAATTTTTTTAAAATTAAACTTCATAGTTAAGAAGGTGCATCTTAAGTTTTATTTGGATAACCTGAAACAAGAATCTATTTATAGAGACTAAACCTTCCTGGAGTTACCATTTTATCAATTTTGAGCTACAGATGGCTCCTTCAATTTAATCTTTTGGTAGCAGTAACTTCATGGAAGTGCTGTTTTACATTTTGCAGCAAGTATAATATTAGACCTTGCCCATTTGTTATTATCAAGACTAAAAATCTAGCTGACTCAGGCACTGGATTCTTCATAGAATGGAAATTAACATCCTTATATTATCCACTTTATCAATTCATTGCCATTCACTTTAAGTAAAAGTAACTTAATAAACAGCTATATTCAAATAATTTTGATACAGATATTATTTTATATTACCCCGTTTACAATTAAATCAACCGGTACAGTCTATCGACTTTTTACAATGTAATAGTACAGTTTATCTACAAACGCAATTTATACGACTTTTACTCTGACTTCATCAAATTTAATGGAAAAAATCGGATAAAAGCTTTTCTCGTTGATGGTATTTTTGTAGCCAAATTAACAAACTGGCTAGAAAAAAGGTCGACGTAAGAAGAAAATGAAGATTAATGTTTACTATATCGAATAAAAGAGTCTTTCTAGATAACCTGGTTTTAAATGGCAATGCTGAGTTTAGTTGAAAATTTGATAATTATAAAAAGCACACATCCATGTTTATATTCTTTCTAGATCTTACATATTCCAAGCTTAACATAAAGAGCATTGGAATAAAAATATTATATTATTATTTTTCAATATATTCCCCCTGTATTTCTGTACATTTTTGACATTTAGGTCTCTATACCACTTAAAAAATACACTAGATTTTCAGTGCCACAATACTTGTAAATAGTTTGTTTCATTTCATCATCAGAGTTTTTTTTCCTTCTAAATTTGCCTTAAATTTTAAAAAGAAAAAATAATCGTAGAGGGCCAGGTCGGAGCTATATGGGGGACGATCCAGTTCAGTAAAGTTTTACTCTGAAACAGATGTCTTGGAATTTGCAGCGGTGTGAGTTATAAAGCAACCAAACACTCGATTGAATTTTCTCGTCTTTCGTTAATATTCTGGCGCAGCTATTGTAGTAAAGCAAAGTAAGAGTTGGCATCGTTTTTTATTCTTACGTCTGTTTTATTTAAAATTGAAATTTTGCAAGTGAATTTATGCATCTCGCCATCTACCGGCATCGTTCTTAACTGAAGTCGCGATGTTTTGGGATTTCTTTATTAATATCCTTTATTGATTCCCGTGTCGGTAAATTGATTATACAACACGAAGTAAAAATTATATATTAAATAAAAATAGACATTTCTTGTAGATGTTAGTCGCTGAATTCGAACCTAAAAGTGCAAAAAAACTGATTTGGGCCTATCCTTTAGGCTATGTACCATCGCAACATTTTTTTTTTTCAAAAAACTATACATAACATCTTAAAGTATAAGTCTTACTCTTTTAAATGCCCCTGAGTGTGATCAAATCTCTTTCCGTTTTTTCTAGATATTCAATTTTAAAAATTTCAAATTGCAGGAATTTTTTGAGTTTTCAAAACCTTCACCTTTCGTAGCCGATAATCTTTAAAGCGACGATTCTGATAAAAACATGAATGTTTTGACGCTATCAAGGCATTACTCAATCCGAATTTATCATTAGTTTTGCAAAATAAATTTATATAAACAATTTGTTTAAACAAATTATTGCAAAATTCATTATTTTTTGAATAAATGCTTTCGTTGCATTTTACAAAAAAAATAAATACGTTCCAAGGAGCCGCTTTCGTCATTACGATATATTTTATTATAAATAAAGTATTAAATAACAAATTTTGCAATTAAAATATAAACTCTTTAATGACATGCACTGGTAGACTTTGTATTTGTAGAATGTAGTTTTGTGAATTCTGGATAGACATTCTTCATTATTTTCTACTGATCGTTTGAGAGTTTTTTAAATTACAAAATTAATTGTTTATGATTGTGTTTAATTTACAACAAATTTCTGCTCTGCTGAATGTAGAAACGTGATAACCTCCATATAAGTAATATACCAATACTTGTTATTTCCGCACGGTTACCTCACTTTGATTACTTTATTTTAAACTTCAAAATGTCAATTTTAATCTTTGAAAACTTGAAAAATAATACCTTTTAATAAAATAAAAATAAACAGATTTTATCAAAACTTACATCAAAATGATCTTCACAAAAATACGTTTTAGATTGTGTAGACACAAGTGCCGGATACCTGCGGCTAGCTGAAGCAACATTTTTCTATTATTTCCCGAATATGGAACGTGAATAAATAACTTTTCAGGTGTTTTAATTGTAGTACTTGTACACTCAAATACCGCACAATACTCAGAACTCATCTTTTATTACAAAAGTTACGAAAAAACTTTATATCTCCTTGTTAATTTACCAGTCTTTAGCAACTTGTGACGTCACAGAGGTCAAGTGATAAGTATTGGCTTTTTGGAGCGAAATTTGAACCAGAATTTAAAATATATGAGTTCTAAAATATTTTGGGCTACATTAGGTACTTATTCATGGTTTTAAACCCCAAATATGTTAGTTCTTAAGACTAATATAATGTAAAGGAAATTGCAATATTCGCCGCCAAATAATGTATCTTTTGCTTTATTGTATTTTTTGCTCCAGATACTATTTTTTTTTTAAATTAAACTTCTTAATTAAGAACGCGCATCTTCAGTTTTATTTGGATAACCTGAAAGAAGAATCTATCTATAGAGACTAACCCTTCCTGGAGTTACCATTTTATCAGTTTTGAGCTACAGATGGCGCCTTCAATTTAATCTTTTGGTAGCAGTAACTTCATGGAAGCGCTACTTTGCATTTTCCTGCAAGTGTATTATTAGACCCTGCCCATTTGTTATTATCAAGACTGCAGAGTTAGCTGACTCAGTCACTGGATTCTTCATAGAATCCTTACCTAATCCACTTTATCAATTTATTGCTATTCACTTTAAGTAAGATTAAGTTGTCAATAGGATACCTTAACATTTCCAAGAAAAAATTGGCCATAAGTTTTTGGTGCTTTGAGCGACTCCAATGATTCATTGTACCATTTAACTACTTTTGAACAATTTTTAATTGCAGCAAATGTTACCATAAACATCATCCATATGTTCTTCTTTAGTAAGAAATTTTATAATTGCATGATATTCAAATTTCGACATTCTTAAATATTATGCACACTGATCGACTTCGATCACAGTCAACACATCGCGTTGATATCATCTATCAGACTTGTTGAGATTTGTGTTTATTTGATACGAACGAAAGTTCACCCGGGTGACCTAGTTGAAATATCACCTGCAGTTTCCCTATATTCCATAATCTGTAATGAATCTAGACAGTCGCTGATAATTTGCATCTGTTGATTACACCGAAAATATTTTTCCCCTTCAAAAAATGGTTTTTAAATCATCAAAAAGCCTTCATTTATTAAAGCAAAAGCCACGTAATGAACAAAATATGTTCAAATAAATATCTAAGCGACTTTCATATACATTTATACGATATATATTTAATATCTCGTTGGCATGCAAGTAAGCCCGAAATGTGCCTAAAATTCAAATGATAATATTTCATATTAAACTGTAATATTCCGAAAACATGAAATCTACAGTAACAAAATATAAGCGTTGTTTTTTTATCGTTTAAATATGCAAAATTAAAACATTTCAATTAACGGGTTTCCCCGTTTTCATTTAAATGTTTGTTAAATTGTATTTTCGAGAGAGGACCTTTTTTCAGACATTAGAGGCATCAAAACGCAATGCCTTTTTTATGTTTATGTTGTTAATGTACGTAAAAATCACGAACAATTAGCATAAAAGGAGAAATGACATTGGTTAGACAATTAATTTTTTTTTCAGTTGAAAAAAAATCTGTTTTGCGTACGAAATATGTTTTTTTTTTCTGCATCTGTTTCTATATTTTCGAAGTAGTAGATATCTGTTGGACTTCCATTGTCTTTATTTTTGTTGAATATCACGACGTTTCGGCTAGTAGTTCTCTCTAGCCGTTTTCAAGGAAACTAAATAAATCCCTTAACTACATAACTATTTATACTAAAAATAAATGCAGTAGGGTGTGACTGAGATGGGTGCAGTCATGCCTGCTATGGCAATATCCCATTTTTATGCTGCATTTAGTTTTAGTTTACAATTATTAAGAAGTGGTTTCCACACTTCTCTTATATCAAAAGATGGTTTACTAAAACAACTCGGGTTCTGATGTATAACGCAGCTTCTTTGAATTTCCGTTTTCTCCAATGTTGTTCTCGGTGTAGTATTCTAGCTTCAGACCATTTTATGTGGTGTCCATGAGTCCAGGCATGGTTAGCTGCACCACATTTTTCTGTTTCTCCTCCTAATGTGCATTTTTGGTGTTCTTTGATCCTTACGTCAAGAGGTCTTTTTGTTTCGCCAACGTAGGAATTGCCTCATTCATTTGGTATCTGATATACACAGTTCTTCATGTCCCTTTGAGTTGTTGGTTTGACCCTAGTGAGCCGACTTCTCAGCAAGCTATTTGAATTGAAAACAATGTTGATTTTGTATCGTTTTCCTATCCTTTTAACTTTTTCTGAAATGCCTTTAACATAGCGGATGTTCAATACTGGTTTTCGTTCTTCATTCGTTGTCGATATTGTCCTATTTCTGTGTTGTTCAAGAAATTTATCCACTAGATATACTGGATATCCGTTGGCTGTCAGATCATTTTTAATGTAATCTATCTCTTTCATCAAGTTCTCGATGGAGTTGCAGAGAGTTAAGGCTCTATCAACGAGATTTCTTATAATTCCTTGTTTGGTGTTGTTGGAGTGATCAGATGAATAATTAAGGTATTGTCCTGTGTGCGTGGCTTTTCTGTAAACCGAATTTCGAATTTGTCTGCCATTTCTTTCAACCAAGACATCTAAGAATGGTAATTTATTTTCTACTTCTTTCTCCATAGTGAGTTTAATAGTTGGGCTGATATTGTTGAGATGAAAAAAGAAGTTTCGAAGTTCTTCGTCGTTTCCACTCCAAATAACAAAAGTATCGTCTACATATCTGAGCCAACTTTGGTTTCTTAGTTGTGGATTCAATTGCAAACGTCTCGAACCATTCCATGAAAATATTTGCGACCACCGGTAAGAGTGAAGATTCCGTCGGTAGTCCATCATCCTGGATGTAGAATTTTTCCTTTTCTTGAAAATAGGAATTCAAACAACTTTTCAACAAGTCCATAATGGCGTGCGGTGGTAAAGATGTTCTTTCTGCTAAGGTCTGGTCTTCTTCAAGTTTCTATATTTATTGCCAAATAGCCCGTTCGATGCCCTTTCTGCTTATTTATTTACTCTGTATCAAGATTAATCATTGTTTTTTTTCAGGAGGTCATTGATTCCATGTGCTTATTCCACTTTTTGTTTCCATTTCGCCATTTTTTTTTTTTAATCTTTTCGCTGTCTGTTACTGTTTCTAAATTTCCTTTGGTTTTGAATGTATCAAGTGTAGTCTCAGTTGTAAAGGTGATGATATTCGTTTTGCCAGATGGTTCCTTTTAAATACCCCGCTATTCTATTGTCTTTAGTGACTTAATGTGAGACTTTATTTTTGACATTTGCATAGGGGGTTATACGCAGTCAGGAGGGCGAAAAAACACGGATTTTCAAGAATTTGTCATGGAAAGACATTTTAATTTATTATGTAAAAGTTTATATACATATTATGGTATTTTTTAGCGTATTTAGATTTTTTTATTTTTAAAAATATTGATTTTTAAAGCTGCTATAGCCGATTCCTGAGAGACATCTTGCGGTGAGCACGATATCTCTATACTAGGTCATCTAAAATGAAAAAAAAAAAAAAGATTTCGTTAATATAAGGTATTATTTGGTTAATCGAAGGAATAAGCATGATATTAATTTTAAACAAAAAGGCAGCTATAAAAAATCGATTTTCGATAAATTGTTAATAAAATCAGCAAGAAAAAAACCATCAATCACTAAAAAATATATATTTATAAAGCTTGGATAAAAATCTGAGACTGATCGGTGCGGCAGTTTCGGAGAAATCTTGCTCACCGCTTTTAAAAACGCAGTATTGAGAAAAACACGTTCAAAGCACTTTACACCGAATCGTCTATTTCAGGACCATATAGCAAACTTTCCGCTCCTCTGGTGGCTTCTAATAATTCAATTTGGTGTTGTCTGCGGACCATTCTACCCTCTTGGGTGCCCTCGTCGCTCTTCGGTCGGACATCGTGACACACTATGCATCCTTCTTGTGGGCATATAAATCCACATTGGGTTCAAATGAAAATTCCATTGCACTCATATAATACAAGAGTGATGCTATACCTTCATTAAATACGCCAGCAGAGATGTTTGTAGCCATTTCTACAATTTTTTTATTCGCGCGGAACCATTTTGGGAGTGATTTTCCATGTGAATTGATTATAGTTTTCGTTGTTGTTTTGCGTGAAACCACCGATACATCTTTTTAACAATATTTCATTGCTGAGATCTGTATAGAGGGAATGCACAGCCCCAGCGACATCCTGCGGTAATGACTGATAATCATTCTCAGCCACTATCTACTCCCAACTGCACCATGACTCGGGTTCGATCGAATCGTCTGTTGATAATATGTGGCGTATATGCATTATACTTATTCCCTACGAAATTACAATTTCTTTTAATTGCTAAGCCATGGTAAAAGTGTCAATTTATCAATCATTTTACCAGTAAGCTTGCCTTTTCCATTAAGAATATTTTTTTGTCTTTTTTCCCATTTTTTTCAACGATTTCCACATTTTTTTTTCAACAATCTCGGAGTTGCGTGCCCATTGTCTTCTGTATGTGCCCAATATATTATTTCTTAATAATTTCTTTATTACTGTGGGTACATTTTGAAGTCACCTTCTCCTATGTAATTTCTGTATTGCACTCCGAATTTTTCCATTGATTGCTTGAACATTTCGATTATTCTATCGACTTCTATTTTTCCAAAAGAATCTATGTGAGTTCATATCAACCATTATACTGTGCAGTGTTCATTTTGTTACTCCAAATGTCACACTGTTTGCAATAGAAACTTTTCACAAAAATCAGAACAATTTTTCCGAAATAAATAATTTCATGTCACATAAAGAAGTATATCTTCGCTCTTTCTATGTTCCCTCGCCAGATACTGCGAATTCTATAGAATTTGCGATGCCTTGATGTTTAGAAATCAAAATTTTCTCTTCAGTACAAGCTTGTTAGAAAAGATTCTCGGTGGCTGTTGGTACACTAAAATGTATATCAAATCAAATTTTTCTGCGCCTTTCAATCCTAATCCGAGAACTCTTATGGCAAATAAAAAGCGTCTATTTATTGCATATAAATGCCCGACAGAGGGAATAGAATTTATGCTACGAGCTGCACACTTACCACACAACAAAACCATCTTAAAACCAAGTTCTCATTTAGAATCAGTTTCAGAGTTCACCTTTCCGTCACAGATTTTACCCTTCACATATTCAGAAATTGCTACAAACACTAATAAAGTTTAAAATTCGATATTCAACAGACGAATCATGAGGAACAAAGATATTCTCTTACAATTTTAATTTTTTCGCAGAGGCACTAAAACTACTTTCGTCCATCTCAGCTGTTTTTAGATTAGAAATATTTTTCTCTTCTTTGGTCTCGACTTTTATCTCTTGTAAAATGCTCTCTTTTCTCTGCTCCACTTCATTTTCACACGACTTTACTACTTGGTTTGGCTGTTTAGACTAACTACTCCTCAATATTTGAATTTAATTCGCAGATATAGAAAAAAGACTACACCGTCCCTGGATGTATCTGAAAACAATAGGGTAGATAAAAGGAGCAGGGTTTTAGGTTAGCAGCTATTCGGCCGCAATTCCGCCTACGTCAGACGTTCCGAGGAGTCTTTACAAACGTGCGTTTATATAACGTCGAGAATATTTGTCGGAATGACATAAAGTTTTCTGTATATATGCTTGAACATATATGTACATTACGAAAATGAAATTAAAAAAAATCAACTTCTTGAAAATCCTGACTGTTTATAACCCCCTAACTCGGCAGGTTCACTCTCAGGTACGTGAATGACACTACTTATTTAATGATGCCTCCGTCGACTTTTAACTGACATCTAAGAGATTTCTTTTCCGGTGGCCCTATTTCCTGCAAAGAGTATCACATCATCTGCATAGTACTCATGTTGTATTGTTACTTTTTCATCTATTTATTAGTATCCTTTACTGTCTCAAACCCTATTAATAATCGAATGTATAATAACATTGTACAGACCCAATCCTTGGTGGATTCCCTTATTCGCTGTTAATTTGTCTCTCAGTTTTTCATTTAATTTGGCTGATTTTGCTGTTCCGGATAAATGTTTTCTATAGCTTTGATTCAATTTTTTAGTATTCCTCAATTGACATCTTCCAATTCGATTCTATCGAAAGCTTTTTACAGATCAATAAGGCATTAGAATGCGAGCTATTTGTATTCAATTGTTTTTTGCAACTTGCCTTATGATTAACACGTTTTAGTACGAAGTTAAACTAATTCTTCGCCCGTAAAGATTTATTTACATCTAATTTACATTTTAATTTTTGAGTTTCTCACTACTCCATTCTATGTATAGATGTGGTTTGACTGTTGCCATTTTATAGTCTGGTATATTCTGCAAGTTTAATATATTGCCAATATGTATCTGAATTAAGATTTTATATAGATAGTTGTTTTCTGTAAATTTTGCTCTCGGTTTGTTACTTGAGTTCCTATGTCATTCTCAAAAGCCAAAGAAAACGTCTATTCTTAAGTTCAACCAATCACAACAGCGTAAAATCTAACTGCCAAAGCGAAATAAATAGGGAAACAAAGTAAAGAAGAATGAAGAAAACTTTTGTTTGTATTGCTGTGAAGCCTTTCTCTACGGGAGCCATCACCTTGTAGTTGGTGAGAGGGCTCAGTAATCTTATATTCAAGTAGTAATGCCGACAGTAGCGTAGCCACACATGCCAGTAAAATCTCGAAAAAAGTAAGGTGAAGCTAATAAGACTCCCATTATTTATTTCGTTGTACATCTTAGGTTGTAAGTCAGTTTTAAGCCATATCTTTATAAAAGTATGGAATACAGGATACATGATGTTTTAAAACCGTTTGTTTCGTTACCTAGTTCCCGTTTCAGGTAATAATTGGCAGCCAACAGCCAACACTAATACGGGCAATTTATTCTTGGCTTGCCGTAACTCCACTGTAACAAGTGGCCCGGTGTACAAGTGGGTCCTCGACCATATTAATCCCGAAGGTGGTGCCCGAGAACCGACTACCGGGTGGATGTTTTGACCGTCGGGCAGTCAAATTATTGAACAGTTCAGCGAGCAGGAATATCCCGATTGGTTACAGCTCCACTGACGAGACCATAACCTATCTATCTTTTTACTTTAACGGCCTGAAGGAAAAAAACGGTTCCGTAATGAATTAAAAAAAATTGTAAAACCTGAATTATGAAAACAATAAAATTAAAATATTTCTATATTTATATTATTGTATTTTAAAAGATTAAGTAAAGCGTAATAATTTCGCGTCGAGGGAAAATATTAGCCAAGAATCGGATTAGAAACGCCCTCAAAAACGAAAATGTTAAATTTTATTCCAGGACTTCTGAAACTGAGAGGGTGGATTAAAAGGCAGTTTAGAATACGAATTTAGCAGTTCGCAAAACCCCGAAATCCTGTAAGCTCTAAATAACACTCGGCGAAGTTAGAATACGGGTCGCCGCTTGGGCTAACTCTCAGATGCGGGCGTTTGGTTCTCTTCGTTTCTCTTTGGGTGGCCAATTTCGCGTTGATCTTTTCAGACGACACGAAAATATATTCCGGCAAATCCTTGCCTGGCTAAAAACCAACTAACAATTGTGCTACTTCTCGACGAAACACAAAAACTAGGGAACGCATGTGGTCGCTTAAAAGAAAAGTTTTTAGCTTTGTGGTGGGTTTCGTAACTTGTATGTCAGATTTAAAATTGTTTTAAAACAGTCTTTGCTAAGCCGATTAAGTTTAGTTTGTTTTTTGTCAAAATCTCACTTAGAAATTGAAAGTTTCATTGAATACCATAAAAATGAATTGTCGTTTGCTAATGGTATAATCGATATGGCTATTGTTTTTTAGGCTCCTAGCAGCGTAACAACATTTTTTTCCATTTGAGATTATTATATTTTTAAACATGATTAATAAAGAAATCAAATTTATGTGTAATGTATTTAAATGTTTCGCCGCGTCTGACTTCTTTTATTAATTAAATTGTGACGCGTTTTTCGTAAGGGAAGCAAGTCGTGCTCTACGGATCTACTTTGTTTACGGCAGCGGAACATCGGTCAGTGGATATTTCTCCTGCAGACAGTCATCGGTCAAATACTCAGCGCAAGAGTATCAGTTTGGCAGTATCTACTTACAATCGGGATATCCCTGCTCGCTGAACTGTTCAACAGTTTGACTGCCCGACGGTCAAAACATCCACCCGGTGGTCTATTCTCGGGCGCTACCCTCCAGATTAATGTGGTCGAGGATCCACTTATGCACCAGGCCGCTTGTTACAGTGGAGTAACGGCAAGCCAGGGGTCAATTCCCCGTATTAGTGCTGGCTGCCGGCTGCCAATTATTACCTGAAATGGGAATTAGATAATGAAACAAACATTTTTAAAACATCCTGTATCCTGTATTCCATACTTTTATAAAGATATGGCCTGAAGCTGACTTACAACCTAAGATGTACAACGAAATAAACAATGAGAGTCTTCTTAGCTTCACCTTACTTTTTTCGAGACCTTACTGGCATGGGTGGCTACGCTACTATCGGCATTACTACCTAAATATAAGATTACTGAGCCCTCTCACCAACTGCAAGGTGATAGCTCCCGTAGAGACAGGCTTCACAGCAATACAAATAGAAGTTTTCTTCATTCTTCTTTACTTTATTTCCCTATTTATTTCGCTTTGACAGTTATATTTTACGCGCTTGTGATTGGTTGAACTTAAGAATGGACGTTTTCTTTGGCTTTTGAGAGTGATATAATAACTCATGTATATGAGTAGAAGAAGTGGTAACAGCTAATTTGCCTCTTTGGTGGTTAGTGTGCCTTTTTTTCACTACTTATTTAAGAGAGTGACAAAAGAACTGCTGGGGATACAGGTAATTTTCAACTTCTACTTTCATCGACGTCACTCGAAGGTTTTAGATGAGTTGGACAATCTTGCAAGAGTTTAACTCTATATCTGTTGTGTCAGCTGCAACAAAATCTGTGTCAGTATCAGTCGAGTAAATACCTGTTTTTAAAAATTCAGATATAGATATTTGCAATGTTGCAGCCTTGCAATATGCTGACCCAAAAAGTTTTGATACTTGAAACGCGGAAACCACTCTGCCTGGATTATTACGAAGCCACAATAGTGATCACGTACAAATAAGGAACTGCTACACTGCACACTCAAAAATATAGACATTATTTACAAGAATAATCTCAATATAACAACTATAACTCAAATAATCTTTTCAAGACATATTGCCTGTATAAACGATGAAACATGGAAAGACAAAATTATGAAACGGTTACAATGGACAGGTAAGAGAGCAAAAGGCAGACCCAACCCAAATAAAGACCTGCAAAAAATGGCGGAAGTAGCTTAAGATTAAACTGCAAGAATAAGTGGAAAGAGTTAAGGGAAGTAGAAGCTCAATTTTGGATGCAAAAGGATTAGAAGAAGAGGGAAAGAAATGATATCATTGGAACGAAAATTAAAATTACTCACATTTAAAAAAAGAAGCTTTTATTTTTGTATAAATATATAAAAAACTAAAATCCTGAAGTCTATCATTAAAACCAAAAAAGGTAAATTTTGTTTTCTATATTTTTAAGGTCGCAAATAAAACAGGTCCTATAATTTTATATGGGCTTACAAGCGTGGAATAAAAACCACCAAAAATTAGTTTATTTTCGGATTGTGGCCGCTATTTAATCAAACATCGTATAAAAGCAATTTTATTCATAATCAGCCAATTTGGAACGCGATATCGGATAGCGTTTTTATATTTGGGTCATTAATTCTTGATAACTCGGCGTTTTCTTGTAATACGGTGCTTTTAATGACTAAGCAATAAAATATTGCTCGTTTCGTGATACTATTAACGCAGGTATAATGTATTTACCCTTCGGTTCGAATCATTAACTGCGACAATAAAAAACAACAAATCTACATGTCTATAATAAAGTAATGTAATTTTTTTAGTGGTTTTCTTCCTAGCGTGAGCTACTTTCATTTAATCAGATGTACAGTCTTTTAAAAAAATTCAATAAACGATGAATGGCAACGGTCTTGAACTTTGGTTTAATAATAAGAAAATATTTACCTTCCATATGAACACTACGTTGAGAAGTTGAAGTGTTCTTAGAAAAAATTCAAAAGTTTTCGATCAATTGTCTGCAAATAATTCAATAAGTTTTGTCACTAATAGGTTCATCATTTTATATCACTACTATTTGATGAACGCGTGTGAACTGTCAGGTAGGTCTATCAACTCATTCCTATATTTAGAGCTGTTCAAAGTTGGCGAGTCATAGTATTTTTTTGGAATGGAAAAAAGTGAATATCGTGTAGTGATAAAATTTTTATTTTTAGAAGGTGAAGCACCAAAACAAATTCATGACGAATTTTTTAAAGTGCATTAGGACTCTTCACCGTCAACTAGAATAGTAGAAAGATGGGTTGCTGAATTTAAACGTGGTCGTAAAAGTCTTGACGACGATCCACGTAAAGCACGTCGAAAAAGTACATCAACATCTCAACTCGTCAAAAATACAGGATGTGATTTGACTAAAGTTTTGGGTTTTAGAAAGCTGTGTGGACAATGGGTGTCGCATTCTCAAATAATGGAAAAAAAATACATTCTAGTGCTAGATTCTCAGCAACATTTGGAGCTTTTTAGAAAGGATAAAAGGGATTTTATGCGTGCACCATGCTCCTAAATTAAAACAAGAGGCTAAAGAGTGGTGTGAACCTAATAAAGGGTGTTTTTTATGGAGGTATAGAACTTTTAAATGGAATAAAACAAAGATGAATTTTTTAAATTCACATGAAATTTACTTTATTCGGAAGATAACCTTCTGGCATTATAATTTAAATACGACTTCTGGCATATGACCGCCACGGCTGGCTCGGACGTAGTCTAATCTGGAGGTCCAATTTTCGATGACTTTTTCTAACATTTGTGGCCATATATCGGCAATACCGCGGCGAATGTTGTCCTCCAAGTGATCAATCGTTTCGGGCTTATCGGCGTAGACTAGCGACTTCACATATCCCCACAGAAAATAGTCTAGCGGCGTTAAGTCACACGATCTTGGAGGCCAATTCACGGGTCCGAAACGTGAAACTATGCGATTACCAAACGTTTCCTTCAATAAATCAATTGTGGCACGAGCTGTGTGACATGTTGCGCCGTCTTGTTGAAACCACAGCTCCTGCACATCATGGTTGTTCAATTGATGAACGAAAAAGTCAGTAATCATGGCTCTATAGCGGTCACCATTGACTGTAACGTTCTGACCAGCATCGTTTTTAAAGAAGTACGAACCAATGATTCCACCAACCCATAAAGCACACCAAACAGTCAGTTTTTCTGGATGTAACGGTGTCTCAACATACACTTGAGGATTATCATCACTCCAAATACGGCAGTTTTGTTTATTGACGTATCCATTCAAACAAAAGTGAGCTTCATCGCTAAACAAAATTCACTTATGAAAATCGGGATCAACGGCAATCTTGTTTTGGGCCCATTCACCGAATCTACGCCTTGCTAGGTAATCGTGTGGCTTCAATTCTTGCACAAGTTGGATTTTGTAAGCATGCAAACCAAGATCTTTCCACAAAATCTTCCATAAAGTGAATGGACACATATCCAATTCCTGTGTACGATGGCGGATAGACTGATTCGGGTCTTCCTTTACGCTACGCTCTACAGCAGCAATGACTTCTTCTGTACGCACTGTACGACGTCTCTGTGGATGCGTATTATCATTTAGAGTAAACGTGGTGCGAAAACCTTCCATAGTTAATCGAATTAATTGCTCTGATGGACGATTATGTTGACCGTAAAATAGACGTAGTGCGCGATACGTATTTCGAACAGAACCATGATTTTCAAAATAAATTTGCACAATTTGGAAGCGTTGTTCAGGCGTCAGTCTATTCATGTTGAAATGCCAAACCAAACTAAACATAAATCACTTGGCAGCTGACAAAATGGCCGCCAGTTAAAAAAGTGTTGCCAACTTAAAGTTTTATACCTCTATAAAAAACACCCTTTACTTCACCTCCGAAATGAGTTAGGGTTCAGGAATCGACCAAGAAAATGTTAGTATCAGTGTTTTGGGATGCAAAAGGAATATTGTTCATGGATTACCTCCAAGCTGATAAAACCATAAACTAAGATTATTATTGTAACCTTTTCGGACTAGCTATATCAAGACAGTGCACCCTCTCACTCAGCTCAAGAAATCATCGCAATAATCAGTGAGTTAAAATACAAATTGTTGCAATATCCATCCTATTTGCCAAATTTAGCTCTCTCCGACTTCTGACCGTTCCTGCGTGATGAACGATTGTCATCAAACGAAGAGGTAATAGCAGCTGTGGAAGTGTATTTTAATAGTCTTGCGAATTCACTTCAGATATGGAATCCATAAATTTGAAAATCACCGAAATAAGCGTGTTTAAGTTTAGAGAGATTATATTGAACAATAAAATGTATTTCAAACCATAAAATCGTGTTTTTCTTATCAAATGACAATACTTATTGAATAACCGCTAAATACAATAATAATAATTATTCAGTGTGTTGTAGAGGTTGCAAACGACTGGTAATATTTACAGGGAATTCACTGTCTTCAAAAAGTTAAGTCCTAACACTTTAAATAAATTTTATTGTTCTATTGCTGATCAAATAATATCTAATGTGCTCAAGGGTATGTTTGTTGTTGATATGTTTTCTTTATTTCATTCTGATATAATTGAAATCGACAGCATATTTAAAGAAACAGAAACTGTGAATTCTACCGGCATAGATGACCTTTCTATTATGATACGAATATGGTAAATTTTACCATGTGCTTTCTGGGGCAATAAACGTATCATTTGACTAGATAGTTTCCCTTCTAACGATGGAGGATACCCTCAAAACCCAGTAAATTTTCGTCCAGTTTCTTTGCTTGTTACGTTATCAAAAACTATAGAGAAGTTTGTTAAGAAAAGGATTATCAGTTTTTGTTCAATCAAAATACCTTAATTAATATCGGTTTCATTTCCAGGCCTCTAAAAGTACTACGCGTGCAATGATTATTCTTCTGGCGTGTACGTGGGTCTGAATAAGGGTGGTATTGTGCTAGCGGTTTTTTAAAGCATCTGTTTGCGTGAAACACGAGATACTGCTGCAATAACTGTATCGGTATGACTTCAGAGAAGTTTTGTAAACTGGTTTTTCTTACTGTTTATCTGATAGAAAACAAATGGTATACTTCAAAGATTGAAGATCGCAGGAGCATAATATTCAGCTGCAGAGATTAACCGGCTCAAAGCAGAAGAGCGAGGAGTTGTAGCAAAAGTACACCGCGATATACCTATAGGTTTTTGTATGATGTTGTTTCGAGTTTTAAGTTTTGCTGCGATTTCCGTGAGGTGCTACTTGAAGGTATTTTAGGTTGTTATTGTGGTGCACGGGACTGTTATTGTAAATAATATTTATTTCTATATTCGCCATTTTATTGGTAAGATGAAAGCACGTTATTTCTGTGTTAGGTACGTCTGGCTACAACCTCCATTTGCGAAAAAAAATATTTTGGTGTAAAAATGAGACGCAACAAATATCGTCTACTGCAAATGTTCAGGAAAAGGTTGATACCAAAAGAGGTTCTAGGATAAGAAGGCATTTATCCTTACATAATTTAGTTTTTTCTGCTATTATCTTAATAGCTAACGTCCGAAAAGGATAAAGAATAAGGTTGCTGAAAAAATAAAAATGGTAATTCATCCTTAATATCCATTTACTTTACAATAATCTAGAATAAAAATGAAGGTATCTTTTTAAATTATGCGCAAAAATTTCTCATATATACCTGCTAGCTTATATCCTTGAAATTTTAAATTATATATGTACGTAAGTAAAGAACTTGTAGTTCTAAAACTGGGATTTTACTAACAAAGAAGCCGGACCTAAGCTGCTTATGTTTCAAAATCTGTTTCAAAGCAGTTTTAAATCTGATGTACGAGTTATAAAACTCAACATAAAACTAAAAACTTTTCTTTAAAACGACCACATATGTCATTAGTTTTCAGTGTTATAGCAGCCACGTTTGTTTTATGATTCTTAATCAAACAAAATCTGTTATAATCATCCTGACGTTAATTATAATGAGGTATTAGTGATTTCATATTAGGCATCTCCTCACAACCTTTTTTTTAACCATTCAAAATTAACAAAAAATCTAAATCATGATTATTAAGGCGTTATATTTTACAATAAGTTTCCCCCCATTTCATTTATCTCATTTTAGTTTAATCAAAATTATATTTTTAACACAATTTCTTTTTTCTTTCAGGTAAGTCATCACACTAACAATAAGCCATTCTAAGAGGGGCATGTATGGTAAGGTTTGAACTATTTTAGATTAGTAAAAAAATACGTATATGTGTATATATATATATATATATATATATATATATATATATATATATATATATATATATATATATATATATACAGGGTGTCCCATTTTAAAAGCAGCATATGAATATTTTTTAAGGAATCGTTGTCATAAAAAATAATCCCAATAAAAGTTGTTGGATTTCGCAGGGACATCCAATCGTGACATGAAATTTGACCTTAAAAGTGACCTTGAAGGCTATTCTAAAGATAAGGACTTTTTTTTTAATAGAAGCATAAGTTTTAATTTAATTTGGGGTCATTTAAAGGTCAAACGTAGTATATCTAAGTTTTTATTCGAGTAAGCAGGTTTCAAAACCAAAATTATCTAGATGAGGTTTGATTCTTGTTGAGTGTCTGACCGAATGGTGACCTTGATGCTGACTATTAATTTTGAAGGTTATGTTTTAAAATTTTATTGGTTAAATATTACAGCTGAATATTTTTTAGCGAAAGTATTTTCATTAAAAGTGATCCGAACAATGGTTATTGGATTTTGAGGGGGACATCCAATGGTGACATTGAATTTGACCTTAAGAAAGACGTTGTAGTTTATTTTAAGGAGAAATGTTTTTTTTAAATGAGAAACAATGGAATGTCGAAAAAGTAGCGCGGCGATATTATTGATCTCTAGATTTCCATTTCACTTAGAGGTGATTCGAAGGTCAAGTGAGTTAAATTTGAATGTCGATTCAAGTAAGCAAGTTTGAACACTAAAATTATCCAAATGAAGGTTGTTTGATTATCAAATGTATGAGCCAAATGTGACCTTTATTTTAGTCTAAAGATTGTTTTATGAAAACAATTCTCAAATTTAATAGTAAAATTACAGAGGTTGGCATAAAAAAGTTAAAACGAATATGATTTTGATACCTTTTGCCCTTTGTCTTATTTTAGGATGCTTTTACAAGTTGTACTAAAATGATGCCTGAAAATCTATTTCTCTGAGTCCTGGTTATTATTTTATTATATCCATGAATACATGCAGGAACTAATATTAACAGTTTTTTTTATACCTAAATAAATTCTGGGACACGTAATAATCAAAATGATGAGTTTTGTATTATTTCAATCATATATAGGGATGTAGAGAATATATGAACAATATTTGGCCTTCCTCTAGAGATAATTTTCACTTATCACATAAATATATATTTAGAACGGGAAGTTCACAATCTGTGATCTTAAAATTAGGTGTTCACCATGTGACTTTTAAATGAATTTTCATGTTGCTATCAAGTTTACCGGGCTTGTAACTCTACTTTGATGCTTTTCACTGTTATTTTTACTGTTAAATTTAGGGTCTCTGTCCATAAAATAATCTGGACGTCGAAATCACCTTGAAAATCGATGGTCCTTCATTACCATGTTTGATCTTCAAATGATCTCTAAATGAAAACCTAAAAGTCATTTATATGGTTAGACACGCAATATCTCGAACTTTCCATTTCTATAATACAAAAGGGGTGTTTAAAAAAAAAGCTGTTACTAATGATATAATCTTCAAGGTCACTCTCAAGGTCAAATTCCATGTCACTGTTGGATATCCCATCGAAACCCACAACTTTTATGTGGGTCATTTTTATGAAAATGCTTCTTTAAAAAAATATTTAGTTGCTACTTTTAAAATATATATGTACATATAAAAATCAAAAGCAAGTTTTTATCCATCCTCTATCTGCTTCTTCTTTTTCTTTCTAACACAGTTAATCATACTAGTAGGCTATTGCCTGTTCATTGCCATCACGTCTTCCCCGGAAGATGAGGTCTACCATTCTCACCATGGTTTTGATTGTCTTCCCTGTGATCTTTTTCCTACTGGGTTATTCATTTTTGCGCTTTTAACGAGTCTACCGTCCTCCATTCTCCCTATATGTTTGTTCCAGAATCTTCGCCTTTGTCTAACCCATTTTCCTATGTCCTGTATCCTGCATTGTTGTCTGATATCTTCATTCCGTATTCTGTCGTGTAGAGTTTTGCCTTGTATCCTTCTTAATGTTTTCATTTCGACTGTTCTCATCATTTGTAGAGTTCTGCCTGTATCTGGTCTTGTTTCTGCCGCGTATGTTATGATGGGTCTTAGAGCCGTTTTATATATCTTAGTTTTGCTTTCGTAATCCTCTATAATTTTTAAAAATCATTTTTATATGTAATATATTTTAATGCTTTTACTAAAAAAATTATACGATTTAAAAGCTGACCTTAAATAGGTAAGGTATGAACGACTCCGAAATCTGGTCCACAATTTCAAGAATAGTTTACAAAATATAGCAATGACCTGCCCTTAATTAGCCCGCCCTGTCAAAGTATATAATAATATACCTGGTATTCTATTGAAATTTTGGAAACTCTTGTGTAAAATTTGCCTTATCAAAGAACCAACGATTTACCGGCCAGGAGTTTCTATGACTTTTCGTTTTCAAATTATTTAAAAAAAAAATAATTTTAGGATTTTCAATTATATTTTTTTTGGCGTCCCTTAAAACTTTTTTACAGCAACTGTTAATAAGCTCACATATGACGTTATCAAATTTTTTATTTGAAGTTTCATTTTCTAGCAGCCAAAATAAACTTCATTTTTTAAATACGGTCCTAGTTTTGTAATATCAATTTTAAATGCTTTTTTTATTCTTAATTCAACAACTAACGTAATTATAAAGTGCATTTCAATATTTTATTAATATAAGAATATTTTAAATATTACAGGAATCATTTTTTTTCTAATTAATTAAGACTCCAGGTCCGTACTTCAAAATTTTCTTAGTTCTTAATAATGTTCAAAATAGGTTCAAAGTATAATTAAATCATAATGTAAGAAACTTTATAACGTTATAGATTTTTATAGTATTAGTTTGTGTTTGTAGTTTGTACGATTTTAGGTTTATTTTCTAGGAGTTTATAATTTATTTATTTAATTTTACCTTTTGTTAATTTCCTCATGAGACGTCGATGACAGAAGATCTGGAACGTTTTAGAAAATTCTATTCCCTTATTTCTAACATGGAACGCCTATAATAGAAGGTCTAGAAATCGCCGAATTATTCCTTTTTCTTATTTTTATTACCCCATGTAGTATGGAAATCCTTCTAGAGAATTAGGAAATCCTCCGGTATCGACCAAAAGGGTATATAAACGGTCCAGATCAGCTTTCATGGACAGTATAGTTTGAGACTTCGTCGACGCAAACAAAATTAGTTTGACAAGTGTCACAATTAAGGTTGACAATAAAAAGCTTTCAAAATAATAGAATGTATTCAATAATACAGTGTGTGTTCAAAAATCGGGCGTCCGGAACAATAATATGTAATACATCATTTTAGTACCTAACGTGAGAATTAAGCATCCCTTAAGTTTAAACAATAGTAACTGGATTACTTGGCAAAATAGGTTTATGTGCTGTTTTCGTATGCATTTTATCAAAATAGCCTCGCTGTGTTATTCATTGGAGTAAAGGGAATTTTTAGCTTCTTCGTATGTATAGAAATCAAAGATGGCGCCCATTTAGAGATCGAAAATAATATTTTTTAGTAATTTTGCCGAGTAATATTATCAATCAATTTTGTAAGGGATAATTTCCAAATTCGGAATTTTGGTTAATGAATTCACAAAATAGAATTATTAATTACCTTATCATCATCAAAAATGATGACATATTTGAACGTAAAATTTAGCGCTCTTGCGATTGCAGAGGCTAAAAAATGGGATTTTTAATTGAAAAAATAGAGTTAACCTTCAAACAACCATAAAGGTCATTGCCAAGGTCAAATTCAAGGTCGCCATTTGGTTTCTTGTTAAAAATTACTTCAGGTACGAAATTAACCTTTACCAAATAAATTATCCCTGGGACAGTCTTTAGCTGTTCCGTGACTTGATAACCACACCGTCAAGAGGTAGTTTTTATCATTAAAAGCTACAAAAAAATACGAGTCTAATATTTTTCAATATTCTAGTCGTATGGCAAGATCTATTCAATTAGGTGAGTTACACTTGGGTAGGGTTATTTGTAAGACAAAAGAATTTTGAATATTTTTTGCAATATCAATTTCTTTATTTTATTTATGTAAAACTTACAACACAAAATAGCTGCATACAATTCAATGATACATAGAGCATTCTCTTTGCCTCTCTCTGAAGAAGATCTTAAAGAGGAATTACATCATTGAAAGGATTGCAATATCAAACAATTTCTCCCAACAAATCATAAAGAAATTAATAATCAAAAAACAAAAACAACTAGCTTTTAATTCAATATATCCCAAAATAAAAAATGATAAAGATAGTTCATCTTATACATCTTTGTCATACTGTGGTACCCTAACAGAAAACATAGCTAATACTGTTTCCAAACATAACATAAAAGTAGCCTTTAAATCTCAACACAATCTGTCCACTTGACAATGCTAAAGATAAAATTAATAAATTTGATAAATCAGGAGTTTATAAGTTAAAATGTTCAGAGTGTGATGGCTTGTATATTGGACAAAGTGGTAGAAGCTTTAAAACTCGCTTTTCAGAACACCACCGATCATATAGACTACAAAAAACAGACTCGAGCTTTGCCAACCATTGCTTAGAACACAGCCACAGTTTTCCTGATTTGGGCAACACTGACATATTACGTTATTCAACGAAGGGCCAAAAGTTAAATATTCTTGAATCTTTAGAAATATATAAACATAGTAAAAATGTAAATTTGCTTAATGACCAGACAGAACTTGGGTTTTTCCCGTTATTTGTTGTCGCCAAATAATAATTAGTTCCCAAAATTTAGTACCTCCGCTTTGTAATAATGTAATTTCTCAGGTAGTTTTTATTTATTGTTAAATTTTCTCATGTTTCTGTATTGGATACTTAGTCTACCTTTGTAATTCAGTTTGAAAATGACTCTGTGAGTTGAAAATGCAGTCACTGTTTTTTTAATAAATTTAGTGGTATAACACATAGTAGTTCCTTTTTTAAACATTTCCCGACGATGATTAACTACCACATAGTAACGGCTACCAGCATCAACTTTTTATGTAAAACTTTTTCTCGAAATATTACTTCAGAAAAAAAAACTAAATGAGCAATTCTCAGTATTTTCTGAATGTTTCAGAAACGAATACAATTTCTTCACTTTGTAAAACGATATATTAAAAAAGCACAAATAACTTATTTTTTTTTTCTTATTTAGCCACCTTTATGTATCTTACCGTGTAACATATACCCACACTGTCCCTGTGAAATAGTTGAGACCCTGTATAGTCGAGGAGAACCTAAAAATTAGAAAACAAGTCAACAATTCAATTTAATACAAATAAAACGAAACTTTAAATACTTCAAATCTAAGTAAACTCGCAAAATTAACCACGAACCTTTAGAAACGTACTTTTAAAAGTATCCCTAAAGACTTTTAATTATTTAAGAAGTCTGGCTATTATAATGCAGCAAGAAACAATTCCAACTGTCTGAAATATTCCTTAATTTGGTTTAATTATGTAAAGATTAATTTTCGGTTAATATTTATTCATTTCTTATCTCTTTCTTAATCTCTTCTGGGTTAGTGAGGATTAAGGAGGCGGGTGTGTAAGATTTATGAGTTTTTAGATTAATTATGAGTCAATTATTCATTCATATCTTTCTTTTAAAACTTCTGCGGAATAGCAGTTGAAATGATAATTCGTTTTTAGGAGCTCGTTTTCCGGAAGTACATTATCGTAAATATAGGCTCGCGCTATTTTTACTTGTGTGTTCTTGTAATATTACACCATGAGAAATAAAACATCTTGTAAGACGCAGAAGAAGGAAAGTTAAGTGAATCTTTTATATTTAAAGCGAATATATACTTCTAAACGTACCTGTTGGTATTTATTGGGCCGTTATGGATGTATTTTATTTACAAAAAATAAGAGCAACATGCCAGTAAGGCATTTGTTCAAATCTACTAAAAGAAGAAAATTATGAGTTGATTAATGTAAGTGAGAAAGCTTTGCCGACCAAATTACGAATGAGATGCTAAAGTACGGAGGCCCCAGCCTTGTCAAAGAGCTCACTGTGCTATTTCAAAAAATACTCCGCACAACATCAGTACCCAACGAATGGCGGAAAAGCATCACAATTCCGATCCACAAAAGAGGATCAAAGAAACAACCCGAAAACTACAGGGGAATCAGCCTACTGAATAGTTCAGCCAAATTGTTAACCAAAATACTGTCACAACGGATCGTAGACAAGTTAGGGGTGTGCGAAGAACAGCAGGGCTTTCGGAATAACCGCTCTACTATCGACGGTATATTTATTATCAGACAGCTGGTTGAAAAATCTATCGAATACGATAAACCGCTGTTCATTTGTTTTGTGGACTTTACAAAAGCGTTCGACCGAGTCAAACTGGAACACATAACAGAATTGCTGCGAAGAAAACAACTAGACGAAGCAATCATACGCACAATATACGAACTTAATTCCAAGAACACTATGGTAATTAAAACAAATAACACTCTAACAGAGGAAATCCCTCTATCCATAGGAATAAGACAGGGTGATAGCCTAAGTCCAACCCTTTTCAATGTAATCATGGACGAAATCATTAATGAGGTAAAAAGCACAAATATTGGGTACCCAATGGGACACAACACCGTTCAGATTATATGCTTTGCAGACGATGTTGCCTTGACAGCAGATAGCGAGGACAACTTACAAAGAATGCTTTTCCATCTCAATCGAACAGCCAAACAGTATAATATGAAGATATCTGTGGAGAAAACCAAAGCAATGGTAATAGCAAAAGAACCGGTAAGATGCAAACTAATGGTTGATGGCAAACTTATCGAACAGGTTGGGAAGTTTAAATACCTAGGAGCACATATAACAAGTAACAGGGCAGTAACGGAAGAAGTACGCACAGAGGCCAACAAAGCGGCCATGATATCAGGCCAACTAAGAGATATAATCTGGAACAATAAACATATGACGGTTGAGAGCAAAGCAAGAATTTACAAGGTCTGTGTAAGACCGATACTGATCTACGGCGCAGAAATAAGAAATGAAACCACAAAGACAAAACAAATTATGAGAATCACAGAACTGAAAACGCTGAAAATGATCACGGGAACAAGTTTAAGAGATAGAATAAGAAACGCAAAAAATACGCGAGGACAGCGGATTGGGGGATGTTGTGAAATGGGTTCGAAACCGTCGTAGGTAGTGGAGAGATCACGTGGAACGAATAGACGATGACAGACTAGCAAAAACCGTGATGAGAGAAAACCCAAACACCAAACAGCCGCCTGGACGGCCCCCCAAAAAATGGAGAGACAGCTGGATTTCGACCTCAAACGAGGATCGATGAGGCATTGTATAGATAACAGAACTTGGTTCTACCTAGAAGAAGAAGAAGAAGAAGAAGAAGAAGAAGAAGAAGAGAAGAGAAAGCTTTATATTCATTTCTGGGTTAGAATCCTTTCATCCTGTGTGACTTTGTATAAGGTTGATTATTCCAAAAATTTGCAATTTTTGAAATATTAGCAATTTAACATTTTTGTATTGTAAAAAAGCTATACGGCTTACCTACACAGGGAAACAACTTATTTTAATAGATGTTTATCATGGGTGGTCGCTTTAATTGAATCTGTAGATAAACTTTCAAACGCGTCTCTTACCCTTGCTACACATCGTTATCACTGGATTTCAATAGACGATGTTTTTTATCGTTCCCTATATAAAACAGTCTAAGACAGTCTAATCGGGAAAACGAGAAGGTCAAAGAAAACATTCGTTATTGGTAATCCACTTGCCATAAAATGTTGTTTGTAAGAAGTTGGTAACTGGAACGGTTCTGTGTGGTGGGAGACCATGGTGAAAAATTTGCCTGTGTTCCGACAGAGGTAAATTACTTAAATATTGATTGTCTAACTCTTCTAAAATGTTTAAATATCTTTCTTCTACAAAAGTTAATACATAATTTAAAATGGGCACACAATTTACTTTGTATTATTAATTAATTACCACTTAAGTTTCCCATGAAAATGTCGTGTTACTATCCCATCATTTCTTACAGCATAAAATACATTAAATTATCAGGTTTCTTGAAAATTCCGCAATCATGCTACAGAGTATTAGAATCACTCCAAAAATGGAAATTGTACCTGTTAAAAAGGCTTCATCAGTCCAAATTATTTTATCCAAAATCGAGGGTTGTCTTTTATCATCGGTAATATTGCACTCTTTTCGTCAAATCAGTATCATTTAGATTTTGAACGAAATATATTAAATAAAGGTGGACGTTATGTTTCAACAGAATTCTATGTTTCAGCTCTCCGAGATTCCTGCTTGTAGAGGCACTTGTCTTAACGATGCCATAGGATATGCTACAAAATATCCAGATTTGCAATTTCGACATTTTGATCATTGACAATTGGTTTTATTTTATGCATTTTTACCTTAATGGGCCCAAAGTTTTAAAATTTTTCAATATTCGTTTAATACTATTCCGTGATGGTTTCTGTTTATCGGGATATCTATCAGCAAATGTCTGTAATGTTCTTGACAAAACGTTCTACATTCCCCATAGATAATAAACAAATTTAAATAATAGTAGGGTAGCCCAAGCGGGGATTTTGGAATTTATGCAAGCTCGGCAGAATACTATAAAGAAAGAAAGTTTGTACCCTGTTATGAACTATCAACCTGTTATGAACCTTAAATATAGGGGGGTGCGTCTAGGGCAGCCGATCAGATTAGTAAAAAAAATCGATCCTTAAAGTAACTCGAGCTCGTCAGATTAAGACAAGGTAAGTTAATTAAATGCAGAAAAGTGTACATTTCAATATTCTGACGATTTTAGCGTGACATAAGAAAATGAGCGAGTGACAAAGTTGCAAAAAGAAAACGTCACCTGGACATATTCGAGCGCGGTTGAATTTTTTTTATTTTAATGGAAATCATGTAAGGATCACGGAAATTATATAATCTGACGATTTTCGCAAGCCGAAAAAGCTAATTTCATCAATCAAGTGTAGTACGTGCAGGTGCTGAGATTAATGTATTTCCCACTCCGCGCCTCTCTCCCCTTCTCACTCTGTCTCTATTTCTCACTCTCTCGCACCGTCCTCACACTACTTTCTACCGCCATGATGTTATTCCAGCTGATCACAACAACGCGTTTGTGCTCTTAGATGTATAATGTTTGTTTATTGTATTTTCAAAAAGTTTAGTGAATTAAATTCAGTAAGTTTTATATGTATTACTACAATGAGTGATAATAGTGATAAAAGAGTGAATTGTGTATTTTGTAGTGAAGAAATACATGAAAAATTAATAAAATTTACACCAGAAACATTAAAAAAATGCATGGTGATTTTGGAATATCGCCTAACCAAGCCGGTTTGAAGAAAATCACGCAGCACCTACACTGAAATTGAAATTTCAGAGGAAACATCATTAAATGACGGCTATCACGCGCAGTGTTATTATGATGCTTGTAACTTGCCCCCATGCCAATCAGAGTTACGGCAACAGTTATTACGAACGCAATACATCGCATGATTATGGAGGAATGCCCATGCCATCGTCACTGAGATGCCACCAACAGATTTCGGGTGGAAAAATGTGGATGGAAAGTTGGAGATAATTTGGTTCGTTGAAAATCAACTCCCAGAAGCTTAAGAAGATATTGTTGTAACACCTGACATTTTAGAGAATACTCCAGATTCAGGTATGTTTTCTCTTTAAAATACTAATAATATCATGAAATAAATTAAATATTGTTAAATATCATAACCATTTCTGATTATAGATACGCAAGATGTAGAGGAAAATGACCAAAGTGATTCATTCGAACTCCCGATTCCACTGATGATGAAGTAATCTTCTTTTTGAATTTTCTTTTCATTCAACATTCTTCTCATAAATACATGATAAAATTGTACATGTATATATTTCTATGACATTATATATTATTTGCTGTTCATTGAAATTATTCGGTTCATTAATTAAAAAAAAAATAGACTGTCAGATTTAAAAAATTCCTCCACACAATTGTCAGATTATCGGTCTACACGACAAGGACATCATGCTGAACCGACTGTATATAAATCTGACGAGCTCGAGTATTTCAAGGTCAGGTTTTTTTTTACACTTTCAAAAATCGGCTATGAGTTTTAGTTGCGTCAAAATCCTCAATCTTTCTAAAATGACATCTTTAAGGGTTCACTTAACATTCTTCCTGAATATCTGACGCGCTCGAATAACTTTTTTTTTCTAGTTTTTTTTACCCCTTCGTGTGGCTACCCTCATCTAGCAAGCCGTCATATTAACATCCCTCCGTTACCAGAAATCGGTTGCGCGTATACATTGTTAATGTCTGACCCGCTTGAGTGTCATTTAGCCTCTTGGGCTCCCCTACTATAATATTCGTTTATATAATTTAATTTTCTGGACATGATTTTTATTAATAATTATGAAATGACAAGAAATAGTGACATTTCTGTAATCCCCTATTGTTTTCTTTCTTCGCATTTCACCATCATGGCCGACTAATAACAAAACGTGTAAGTCCTTTAGCGTTTTTGCAAAAATGTTAAATTGCCAATATTTCATAAACTAGAAATTTTATTAATAGACAACCTTATTTAAAGTTACCCTTATTTTTAATGCTAAATAAGATAACATTACAAAAAACAGGGGTTTATATTTAAAAAAAATTTACGTAAAACGATTTTTTCAAGTTAATATTAATTGTTAGTTTTTGATCACCCTGTATTTATTTATGATCAAAATATCAACACAGTCCGCTAACGTAGATTCCCTTCTAGAAGGAAACCAACCCCAATTAAATATTAAAGGCTTTTATATAGGAGAAATTGATAGTTATTTTATAAATTGTTAATACATATGTTTATTTATTTATTTTAATTCCTCCTTTAACGCTTGTAGAGAAATCCCTTTATAAAATTACTGCAAAGACACACAATCTCAAAACGTTCACTTTAAAAGTAATTTTCTAATTTGACTGATCCTCACCCCACATATCATCAAAACGACGACATCTCTTTCCTGGAGCCCTGGGGGTGTTTATCATAACTGCTAGACTGTAGACAGTAATAATCCTGCTTTCTTATTACAGAGAGGTTTTCGAGTTTCAGCGGGTACGTATTTTATTAAATAAGATTATACGATTTTAAAAATCCCGAGAAATCTTGTTAAAATAATTATTGGAAAATTTTCTGATGTCTAGATATATATTTTTTAAATGAAACTTTTTTTTTGGTTCTTGAGATTCAAACTTAGGAATTCTTGCTTTACAGGTAAATAATTCTGGTGAAATAGCGATTTTATTTTATTGTTTGATTTTCGGAAAGGCGATATTTATTTCAGCCGAATTTTCTGTTATTGTAAAATTTTCATTCCGGCCTCATAACGAATGTACGTCATTCTTTTTGTTGCCTGTATGTTGGGAGAAGCTCTTCAGGATAAATCGAACGTTAACAAATTATATTTGAATAAAAAATTTTAACTATAATTTTAGCTTATGACGAAATGAGATAATTATAAAATTAAAAAAAAAACACTGTATTTCTGCTTCTCTGAATACAAGGATATACATGTCTATTATCGAGATAGCTGTTGATGAATTACATTATAAGAAAAAAATACTTGAAATTTACTAAAGGTAGATGAATCTGACGATTAACTTTTACTGAAGTGTATAAAATTATAATATTCAAACTCTTGAAAGTTATAGTCAAATTAAAAGGAGTTCTAATTTAAGCTTATCACGTAATGAAAAAATTATAAAATTAGGAAAATTACACTATACTTAAGCTTCTCTGCATTAAAGAATCTACATACACTGTAGATCCTTTAAATAACTTATTCAAAATATATTTCTTCTACAAACATCCTCGTCACAACCATTTTATTGGCTTCCGTATCATCGTACATTGCACTAGCGAGAATTTGGCCTCAAAACCCGGACAAAAAGGAGAAATGCAAACTATACAGGTAATCATCGAAATTATTTTTTTTGTATACCTGAGTAACCTTACTCTCATAAAATTATGATAAAATGACCCCTCCCCGCAGCTACGCCCCACACAGTTAATTACAGTCTAAGCTTCGTTCAATACGCATGCATTCGTTCTTGATAATTTTTTTTAGCCTAGTGTTTGATATTTGGTATTTTGGAAAGTGAATATTAAAAAAAAACAATTTTTGTGATGGACTCTGAAAAACAATGTATGTATTTAATTTTAATATATATTTTTCAAAAATATAATGACTGTTTAGTATTCTTATGGACCTAAAACAATATGCAAGAAAATTTTCTATTTTTTTATTTTTCTTTTTCACTAATTAGTGGTTTTGAAAATGTTCCGAGCTAGGTCGGACTACAATTCTAATAAACTATAGACATTAGCTATATCATAACATAAAGTCAAAACATTTTTCACCTCTTAAAAAAACCACTTTGAGTTCCACGGTTTTTTTTTGCAATAATTTTGGTTATTTTTTACTTACATACGTATCTTTATTCCTATAGGTACAGATTTGACATCAAATGTTATTGAGGTATATCGGAAAATACTATACATGCTTTTTAAACAACGCACATCCAGAACACTTGAAGATAAGGTATCATTTATGGAACTAAAGCTCCGCGAAATGACGAAATGTCCCCAAAACGAGTGCCATACTTTAAGTCACAATTTAAATCATTTTAATAGTGATTTGAAGAAGAGATGGATATCATCTAACGATACTGAAGAAAGATTGTTGAAAAAAAACGAGAAATGGCTTAATACATCAATACCAGTACATAACTGGGTCACGAATTCTACGGGACGCCCAGGGAAGCATTTCCAAGAATTACATGATCGTAGTAAACGACGAAATACAAAAGAACTCCGCGAACGGGTACCTGTTGAGGAGCTTACCTATGCAGCCAGCGTAAGTCAACGAATGTCTGGAAATGCTGCGGCCTCTAAACTTATAATAGATGCAACTTCAACGCCAACAAGAGCCAAACGTTACAGGAAGGTATTAAATACTGCTCCGAAATCGAAAGTAAAAAATTACACACCTGAGCAAGCTTTGCAAAATCTTTGTTAAATGTGACTTTACAAGGAGGCGGTGGGAGTTGTTACCCGATTCCAATAAGGGTATATTTCCTTGTTATACTCCAATTAGAGAAGCAAAGAAACTCTGCTATCCAAAACCAGAGTCAATCCGAGTTACGGAGACGTAACGGTAGAAAACTTTAGAAGGTCAAACTTTGTAAAAAACTTTTTATGAGAAATCGTACAATTACCCTAAGTCAACACATAAAACGATTACGTTTTTTTAATATTACTCCCCTCCCCCTCCCCACCCTAAGTCAGCGCCCCTTCATCCGATTGGTAAAATAATGTCAGAAATGAAATCGGAGCACCTAAAAACATATAAAACGATACCCATTACGTTTTTTTAATATTATTCCCCTCCCCACCCAAAGTCAACGCCCCTTTAACCGATTAGTAAAATAATGCCAGAAATGAAACCAGAGCACCTAAAAACATATAAAAAGATAACTATTACGTTTTTTTGATATTACTTCCCTTCCCCTTCCCACCTTAAGTCAGCCCCCCTTTACCCGATTAGTAAAATAATGCCAGAAATCAACTTAGTGCCCTCAAAAATCCCCGGATATTAATTTTGACACGTCTAGAGTCAAAAACAACGAAGTTATTAATTTTATTCAGTTAGTGCATCGTTCCCTTTATTTCATGTTTCATATTGGGGAACAGGAAATAATAACTGGGTGACAGGTCAGGCGAGTACGATGGATATTGGACTACGGAAATTTCTTGGCCAAAAACTCACGAATACCGATGGTCTTGTGTGTACGTGCAATATTGTGCAAAATATATCAGCTGCTCAACTCACGATATTATGGTCTTATTCGCAAGATTCTTTTTCACAGTTATACTCAAATAGTGCTTACCATTGACCGTCTGGCTATACGGAATGAATTCCCGATAAACAATTCCTTTGGAATTGTAAAAACATATGGACATTGTCTTAATTCGGGAATTCTCGAAACGCAGTTCTTCGCTTTCGGTGAGCTTGACGCCTTCCAAGTAGTACTAGGGCGCTTGAACCTTGCTTATGGGACAAACAATCAGCGCTGTAACTCTGCATTAAACTGTCCGTTTCCGTGTTTTACCACATTTAAAACAAAATTTAATATTGGCTCTGTATTTCATCGTGTTTTTGTGACAATGTATACGAATATATTAACAATGAAAATGTCAAAGTGGATTAGGTGTAAAAACAGGCAAAGGTCCTCCGGGTCGGCTATTCTGAACCTCGACCAGCATATTAAAATTATTATGTTTTAGTTTGTAAAGTTGGAAATAAAATCTCCTTATTTTTATTATTTTTATGATTTCAAGCCAGACGGCTTCGCACTCTCTCCAGAAAATATTGATCATACCAGGTATATAAAGAAACCAAAAGTATGAAGCTCTGTGGACACCCTTTCCATATTATCGGATCCTAGGTGACGTGGTCTGCTGTATTCCCTACAAACTTTTAGACAGTTCGTGCAGTTGCAAAGAGAACTGCTTTCTGACATATGCTCATTAAGGCCCATTCCCCGGATGTTCAGCCCATCCAGTTGTTGACTAAATTATGGGAATCGCTTGGTCGTTGTTCACTTCCCATTGTCTTCGAACTTTCACCACCAGATCTCTGTATTTGGCAATCTTTTCGTTGTATTTTGGCTTTAGATTGTTGTTGTTAGGTACAGCAATGTCGATTAGTGTAGTATGCCTAGAAATTTTATCTGTTAATATAATGTCTGGTCTATTATGAACAACTGTCTGATCCGTCAGAACCGTTTGGTTCCAATATAACTTGAACTAGTTGTTCTCAAGAATAGGCTCCGGATTATATTTGTAGTAACGCACTTTTCCTACCTGTAATAGATTTAACTTCATGTCTTTCCTTATGCTCCTTTGCGGCAAACGCTTGGCATCCCCCAGTTATATGCTGGATTGCCTCTAATGTTTGACAGCCGTATCTACATTGGGCGTTTTCTATTTAGGGATCTCTGATAATGAACTTACGATAGTTTTTCGTTGAAATAACCTGGTCTTGGATGGCTAACAAAAAGCCATCCCTTTCCGGAGACATCTGTCCTGAAATCAACCAGTAATTCGACGCTGTGTTATCGATATTGTCCTGATTAACCTCATTTGGATGCCGTCCATGAAGTGGCTTCTGTAGCCAGGTTTGTAACTTCTCTTGGTCTGATTGGTGTGAAAAGCAGTATTCTGTTCCTTCAGCTGTAGCGGCGTTGAATCGTCTGGCTCGCATGTTGGTTAAGTAGAAGAGTTCGCTAACCTGTGGAAATATGAACGTAAGTTTATTATTTGTTGATCGAGTTGCTTGCCAATACCCACCAATTTTCTTCCTCCTTAATGTCTTGGTAGCATTGCACGTTCAATAGCACTCCGAAGGTGATGTTTTTGTGCTTTTGTTAGGAGTATTCTTATTTTTCTTTGCAGATTTTATATGTCAGCCCTGCTTTATTTTACATTTCCAAAAGAGTAGCTAAGTGCAGACCAAGCGTACGTGTTTAGCGCCTTAACTTTCTACTATTTAGGTTAGCTCGTAATACCCGCCTTACTCTCCTGACAAATTGCGTCATCAATTCGGCTTTCATAGTCCGATGGTCAATTCTTTTCGCCTGTTTCATACCAAGGTATTTGTATGTTTGTTCTGCTTCAATTGCAGCTACAGTTTCACCGATGTTTAAAATATGGCATTTGTCAAGTCCAAATTGCATTCCGATATCCCCGGAGAACTCCGCTACATTATTATTATTATATCTGCGAAACCATTGGATCGACATGAAAAATTCAGTTTTTTAAAGAATCTACTTGTGTATCCATTGTTGATAAACTAAATTATATAAGAAATACTTTATACTAACTGGAGGTAGAAGAATCTGATAATTTTTAAATTATATGGTATAAAAAATTTGTATAGATCTGAATCTAAGCTGAACAAACTAGCATTTCTCAGTTATCCCTTAAGTCCTGAACGTCTTCAACCTCGTATTAATTGAAAAACACAACGACGTACAGATTTCACTAACATGTTTAGATATAAACTAAACTGTTAGCAAAATAAAAGCAAAGCTAAAAACATTAAAGCTAGAAAGCATCAGGAAACCCTAAAATAAACGAAAATTCTATTGAAAAACGCACCTGAATAGGGGCGTTGGTTTCCCTGTAGGGAAAACTTAAGAAGGCAGAAAAATCCTCCTAAAACCTTTGAAGGCTGGCGACGAAAAGTGATGGCTATAAACAAACGTCAAATTTCAACCTTTATGAAAAGTTTTATGACGCGAACGCAACCGAAAATAATTATTAAAATATTTCTTCCGATTGCTTAATATTTAAAAAAATTTGATATTGGTACAGCAACATTAAAAATGCTACAAAGTACGTTTGACATTACTGTTATTCACATGACTGTTTTAAAGTTTTAAATAAAGTTTTTTAATTTGCCCGTCAAACTATTAAGTAATGACTTGTATCAGATTTACAAGCCAAATAGCTTCGCACTCCCTTCAGGGATTATTGACACATACCAGGTATACAAAGATACCAAAAGTATGAAGCTCTGTGGGAACCTTTTCCCTGTTATCGGGTCCTTGGTGACGTTGTCTGCTGTATTTCCTACAAACTTTCGGACGGTCCGCGCGGTTGCAAGGATAATTGCTTTCTGCATCGGTTTATACAGATGCTCACTAAGACCCAGTCCCTTGATGTTCTACAGGAAGTTCTTTGGTATCCTCTGCAGATTTACACCTCCAGATCTCTGTATTTGGCGATCTTCTCATTGTATTTTAGTCTTAGGTTGTTGTTATTAGTTATAGCAATGTCAATCAGTGTAGTTCGCTTAGGCAATTTCATTTGTTAGAATAATATCTGGCCTATTATAAGCAACTGTTTGATCTGTTAGAACCGTTCGTTCCCAACTTGAACTCGTTGTTTTCAAGATAGACTTCGGATTATATTTGTAGCAAGGCAATTTTCCTTCCTGCAATAGTTTGAAGTGGAGTATCTTAGCGACTGAATCGTGTCTTTCCTTATGGGTTTATTACTACTTTATTTTTTCTGGAAATAAAATATTTATAGACCACCAACAATTCAATCAAATTCTATCTTATTACGCAAAGATATTCTAAAAAAAAGAACGGAAAATTCACTACGTATTTTATTTTTTGTTTTCGGCAAATAAAACCGCTGTTTTACTTTCGATTTTAAACAAGCCAACCTCAAGAGACCATCTTCCGAGTTTATGGCTACTGCTGACACGGTGTTCTTGCGAAAACAAAATAAATTTCCCGTAGTACGTTGGTACACGAGGTAAAAATAAAATAAATCGCCCTTCCGGGCACATGTGTTTTGTAAAACAAGCGTTACAACTGTGTGCAACCTGGAAAATGAGGAAAACGATGTTAGGAAAATGTATATTCAAGTTGAGAGTTTGTATTGTAAAGGAAAATTATGGTATGGAAAGATTTTTACTCCTTTTCAAGACCAATGTTATATTACATTTATATTTTCATTACACTGAATAAGGAAGTGGTTGAGTTTACCAACAAATTTTCTTTTAAATATAAGCAATAGTTTTTGGGTTTTCAATACCACAACAAAAAATGTTAAACTATACTACTTGAATTAAATGTAGAAAATATCGTTTTAGCCATAAAAATCATTTCAAATCAAGCAAAAAAGTATTTAATATCACAAATAATAGTCAAATGTTAAGTTCTATTGCTCGAATGAACTCTCAGATATGTTACTAGAACCACACAAGCGGAGTTAAACAGAGTCTAAATATTGGTTAATATAACATCACAAAATGTTTTTACGAGTTGTGTGAGTGATTGGTTGAACCAACCTAATTTCTAAAGGTGGGTTATTAATATGGCGAGTCGAGTGTGTGACGCGCCCATGACGAGTATGCGATGAGCTTGCAACGAACCTCTTTAAACTTTATCGGTCCGAACCTTTATCTTCGGCGCCCTGTTCCAAAAGAGATTTATAACGTCTGGACGGTGTAAACCAATAAAAGGTTAAGAGCAGGTACGTTGGAGGTTTCGGTAACAGTTTTATTACTCTTTCTAGTTCTTGAATAGAGTATAGGAATGTGTACGCTTGCGATCGTCCCTCCCCTTCCCAAGAGTTTTGAGTTTAGGAAAATAAAACCGATTCTGCCTTTTATATTAGGAATGTATATGCTGCTGGCTGTTTTTCTTGCCAAAGCCACCTCCCAAAAGCTTTGAATTCAGGAAAATAAACCCGATTCTGCCTCTTATACTAAGACTGTGTAGGCTGCGCGCATCCTATCTCCATGTCGACAACTTGTTGTTTCTTGTGATTGCCCCCCCCTCTCCAAGAGCTTCAAATTTAGAAAAATAGATCCGACCCTACCTTTTACACTAGAAATAGGACCCCCCTCCCCGTCGATAATTTGCTTTCGCTTGCCATACTGTACTTTTGTGATATCACCCCCCCCCAGAGATAGAGACTGGATCCGCCCCTGATGCCGTCATACCATTTTCTGGGACTTTATTTTCAAAGAGATAACACAAGGTTTCGATTAGTAAGTATCTCTAACCATTTTCAAGTATACACTCGAAACATCGTGTCCTTTTTTATCATATAGACAATGCAAGTCTGACAAAATGAGTTTACCTCTTACAAAACATTCAGTTTATATTTATTAATAATTACAGTTACAAGTTAATTGACACGTCTTGCCGTTTCCTACTTTATGAAATAATATCCAGTAAAGAATGTTCCAAATTTAATCTCCTATGTTATTTAATGTTATTGTTTGCATACGTTTGAAAACGAAAAGATAATTTAAAAGAAAATATCAGTGTATTTATAAACTAATGCAGAAAGCAAGTGTTTCAAAAAAATTCTTTTATTCTGTCATCATGTTTTCATTAATAAACTCATTACCTTTGTTTCTACTTAAGAGATAACTTAAAAATTAATTTCTGCATAATTAAATAACACTTGAGATAGACGCTTTCGCAACTAGACAAAAGTTTCAATGATTAAAATTCTCAGTAGCTAATTTAAACAGAACAATTTCCTGTTTCGCAAAGAAACATTAAATATCTTGTATTTTCTAGTTGAGGCAGTGAATAAACCGGCGTGCAATAAAGACCATTTGTGCAGACGTTTGTTTGTATTTTTAGCGTTAAAATGTTTTATAATGGTCTCCTTGTCAGTATTTTATAATACGCCCCGATAAATCTTCTTAAAACTTGATGTATGGCCGCAATATTTGAAAGTGTATTTCATGTATGCTTTATTGCTTTAACATTTTAACGTTTACTGTATAATTCTTCAAGTCGTGGTTTATTTTTTTGGGTACGTGGGCGACAAGAAAAATTATCATTAGCATAATCATAGAAGAAGTATATCAAGAGTGTCTATCCTGTGTTATAATTTTGACGCTCATAAAATGTATGCTAAACTGGTACGCCGTCTCATTTATAACAAGTAGTTTACAATGTTGTCAATGATTAGATAACAGTATTTTAATGTGATATAGATGCTTTTATTAAAAACAAGTGTAAAAGAATTTAAGTTTACGGATATAGGTTCAGAACGTGGAAATACTGCATATCCCTTCTTATCGACTAAGGGGGGTATACTCCTCTTTATTATCGACCTAAAATGTAAGGTTGCTATATCCTAGCGACGGTTTACTGAAAGATTTAATCATTGCAACGTCGCCAATACTTCAATATTATTAATAAGATGCTACATATTTTTATAGAAAAACAAGTACAAAACTACGAACAACAAGGTAACATAAGTATAATCGTTGCTTGAGAAAAGAAACGTCTGAAACAATGGGATTATATATGCTTATTATTAAAATAATGCTCATAATCGTGCATTTATGATACAACAAAATCTACGGGAAATGTTTAAAAAGGAACTACTATGTTTTATACCACCAAATTTATTTAGAAAACAGTGACTGCAGTTTCAACTCACAGCCTCATTTTCAAACTGAATTACAAAGGTAGACTAAGTATTCAATACAGAAACATGAGAAAATTTAACAATAAATAAAAACTGCCTGAGAAATTACATTAATACAAAGGGGAGGTACTAAATTTTGGGAACTAATTATTATTTGGCAACAACAAATAACGGGGAAAACCCAAGTTCTGTCTAGTCATTAAGCAAATTTACATTTTTATTTTTACTATGTTTATATATTTCTTAAGATTCAAGAATATTTAACTTTTGGCCCTTTGTTGAATAATGTAATATATCAGTGTTGCTTAAATTAGGAAAACTGTGATTGTGTTCTAATCAATGGTTGGCAAAGCTCGAGTCTTTTTTGTAGTCTATATGATCGGTGGTGTTCTGAAAAGCGAGTTTTAAAGCTTCTACGACTTTGACCAATATACAAGCTATCACACTCTGAACATTTTAACTTATAAACTCCTGATTTATCAAATTTATTAATTTTATCTTTAGCATTGTAAAGGATAGTGGACAGATTGTGTTGAGATTTAAAGGCTACTTTTATGTTGTGTTTGGAAAGAATATTAGCTATGTTTTCTGATAGGGTACCACAGTATGACAAAGATATATAAGATGAACTATCTTTATCATTTTTTATTTAGGGATATGTTGAATTAAAAGCTAGTTGTTTTTGTTTTTTAGTTATTAATTTCTTTATGGTTTATTGGGAGAAATTGTTTGATATTGCAATCCTTTCAATGATATTTAGTTCCTCTTGAAGATCTTCAGAGAGAGGCAAAGAGAATGCTCTATGTATCATTGAATTGTATGCAGCCATTTTGGGTTGTAAGAGGTGAAAAGAGTCATTAGATATAGTATTACCTGTAAATGTTGATTTTCTGAAAATTTTAAAATTACACTGATTATTGAGGTGAGATATGGTGAGATCTAGAAAATTTATTTTATGGTTATTTTCAGTTTCCAGAATAAATTGAATTTTTGGATGGCAATTATTAATGTATTGTAAGAATTTTTGAAGTGCCTAGTAGTGCCTTTAAAACATGCTAGAACATCATCCCCATGTCTGTACCAAAATTGAACATGGTTTTTGCTTAAAGGGGGGTCCACTATCCTTTACAATGCTAAAGATAAAATTAATAAATTTGATAAATCAGGAGTTTACAAGTTAAAATGTTTAGAGTCTGATAGCTTGCATATTGGACAAAGTGGTAAAAGTTTTAAAACTCGCTTTTCAAGACACCACCGACCATATAGACTACAAAAAACAGACTCGAGCTTTGCCAACCATTGCTTAGAACCAGGGGCGGATCCAGCCTCTCTCTTTGGGGGGGGCGGTGATATCACAAAAGTATAGTTTGGCAAGAAAAAAAGTTGTCAACGGGGGGGGGGGGTGCAAGCAGCATACTCATTCCTAATATAAACGGCAGAATGGGTTATATTTTCCTGAACTCAAAGCTCTTTGGAGGGGGGGGGGCGATCGCAAGCATACACATTCCTATACTCTATTCATGAACTAGAGAGAGTAATAAAACTGTTACCGAATGCTCCAGCGTACCTGCTCCAGTGCCGCAGGTAACTGAGAACTGCCGTAAATCTAATTATATTTCATTAGATTTAAATATATTTTATAAATTTACTGCAACTTAAAATTTCTGATAGTTTACTTTAATTTCTGTGAGTGAGCAAAGTACACCTTACAGTTTGTTCTTAGTGATTTATCTTGTTAGTCCTTGTTTTTATATATTATTTGAGATTGATACCCAAAAGATATGGCTTTCACCTCTATAATTTATTAAAAAATCGTTAAACCAGGGCATTTTTCCTCAACGAAAAACTTATTACGATAAATGTTTATGATGCCTTAAGATATCAGTATCGAGATAATAATGTTGAGATGTGTTCCAACATGACAGGAGTTGGAAAATCTACTATGTACCGAATACTGAAGGAGAAAAAACGACTGGAATTGCTAGTACTCCCAAGCCACATTCGATCACAGGCAGAGAACCTCGTTGGAAGAAGAGATGAAAACTGCAATTAAAGGGGTTGTATATACATTTTATTATGAGCAGCAGATCTCAACCGTCTACAAAATTCTAACTCAAATCAATGAAGATCGCGATTTACCTGAAACTAAAAGAACTGATCTCTGGAAATTGCTCAGAAAACTTAATTTTTGCTGGGAAAAACCAGATAGAAAATCTGTTCCTATAAATCGTCCGGAAACTGTCCGCTGGAGAAGTAAATATCTCTTTCAAGTAAAAGGTAGAGTTGCTAGAAATAACACAATTAGTAATTTAACTAAACTTTTGAAAGATTTTTTTGAATAAAGTAACTGCGGAAAATTGGGAAAAATCCATATAATAAAAGAATAAAATAAATGTGAGAACTCGATCTCATGATCGGTGAGATAGAGGAACCAATTATAATTAATTTGAGCGAAGATAGTTTCACTGACTTTGATTAGGAATAAGATACGTAATGTTTACTAGTGTAAACACAATTTATTATTTGAATTTTTGTTTTTGTTGTATTTTAATGTTTTATGTTGTTTATATGTTTTTTATATATTTTTATTTTAGTGTGTCCCACTCTTTAATTTTATATATATTTAATTCCAATTAGCCGTAAGTTTTTAATTATTTTATTATTGTATTATTTATGTATTATTGTTGTGTCTTTTTCTTAAGCGTGTAGAATTAACATGTTTATCTTATTTTTTTTGGGGCTATCGTATTTCCATATAAAA
The DNA here is from genome assembly GCA_034092305.1 of Diaprepes abbreviatus. Classification (NCBI taxonomy): domain Eukaryota; kingdom Metazoa; phylum Arthropoda; class Insecta; order Coleoptera; family Curculionidae; genus Diaprepes; species Diaprepes abbreviatus. The sequence goes on along the minus strand of JASJET010000070.1, from coordinate 14,908,586 downwards.
AGTAAATTAAATTAAGATATCAGTACAATAGAAATAAAAATAAGTAGTTCTAATTTTAATTACAACATAAAAAAAGTAATTACATTTGAATCCCTTTTTAGTGTTTACTTGTAATTCTACAGATGGTTTAAGAAATAAATAAACTGAAACGTCAAATACCCTAAAAATGTTTTTAATTAATAATCAAATGACCGATAGCCCCAAAAATATTTTAATATTATATAGACGAATTTATTTTTTCATATATGTTTAACTTTTTGTATTTTTGATAATGGATATTTTGTAAGTATTTAAATAATAACTTCGATTTTTTTGAGAGAATAAGGCTACGTTTTAGTCCATTATTATAAACCGGTATTTTTGGGTATAAAATTTCTAACCCATTCTTATGAAAAATATATATGTGTAACAGATTTTGCTAAAGAAACCGGACTAAAGAACAGAGGTAGTTTGCGAAGAGAAAAAAGGTAAAAAATGATTTATTACTCTCTCTAGTTCTTAAATAAACTGTAGTATAAGAGGAAAAATCGGGTCCATTTTCCTAAACTCAAAGCTCTTGGGGGGGGCGATCGCCCCCACCGCCCCCCCCCTTGGATCCGCGCCTGCTTAGAACACAACCACAGTTTTCTTAATTTAAGCAACAGTGACATATTACAGTATTTAACAAAGGGCCAAAAGTTAAATATTCTTGAATCTTTAGAAATATATAAACATAATAAAAATAAAAATGTAAATTTGCTTAATGACCAGATAGAACGTGGGTTTTCCCCGATATTTATTGTTGCCAAATAATAATTAGTTCCCAAAATTTAGTACCTCCCATTTGTAATAATGTAATTTCTCAGGTAGGTTTTATTTATTGTTAAATTTTCTCATGTTTCTGTATTGAATACTAAGTCTAGCTTTGTAATTCAGTTTGAAAATGCCTCTGTGAGTTGAAACTGCAGTCACTGTTTTCTAAATAAATTTGGTGGTATAAAACATAGTAGTTCCTTTTTAAACATTTCCCGAAGATGATTAACTACCACATAATAACGACTACCAGCATCAACTTTTCAATAAAATCTATTTTCTCCGTTCAAAATTATTTTAATTTTAAAAACATCTTTCATTAACACTAAAGAAGGCCTTATTATGGGTAGTCCAGTAAACCTACTTTTGGCAGAGAATTTTATGGATTACATGGAAGTACAGATTCACAAGCATCATCTCTCTAAAAACTTTTTACACTGGTACCGATATGTTAATGACATAACATATTTCACAGGTACATACTAATTAACCACATTTCTGAAATATATCACCATAATACATTCAAATTTACAATAGAAATGGACGTGAATATTCATATAAACTTCATAAAACACAACCGGCAGTTTTAAAAGTATCACGTTTTTCGGTAAATACTCCGAAAAAGTTCCATCTTTCTTTAATAAATACAAATTCAACGTAACTTTCAAAACCAACAATTCCAACAAAAATGCTAAAAAATGTCAAATCTAAAATAGAAAAAGACAAAAAGTCGAGTGTCTATCAGTTAAACTGTGACACTTGTTCAAAAGTCTACATAGACCAGACAAGTAGGTCTTTTAAAACATGTTTTTCAGAGCATAAAAATAGTTTTTTAAAAAGAAAAACGGATTTGACTTACACAAACCATATTTATATTTTAACAGGAAATCATAAATTCAATGCTGAACTAAAGAAATCAAAGGTATTAAACCTAATCTATTGGAAAGTCTAGAAATTAACAAGTTAAAAAATTCTGAATGATCAATTAGAAACAAACCAGTCACCTTTATTTAACCTATTTTCTTAACAAGTATAAATAAGGGCTCTTGAAGATTTTCTAAGTAGAGGTATTTCCGGAAAACTTGTGGTTAATGTAGGTCATAAAATTTAATATAGAATCAAATTGTTTAGTTGCTTAAGTAAGTCTGCACTCTGTAGCAAAACGCGTCACAACCTTTTTAAATTATAAGGCTTAAATTATTATATTGTATAAATTTCGATAAAGTTATTTTATCTATCACTACTAGTTTATTCCAAGAATTTTGATTTACTTAACTTACTCCACATCATTTGTGTCCAGAGCCCCATAATCTTTAAATCCGGCTCTGCTTCCTGCATTATTCTAGCGTGGAATTATTTTACAATGCCTTCACAAAATACTGAAAGTTTCATCAAAATATCTGTATGCTGTTAAGCTTCAAAAACAATTTTTGAATTTTTTCAACCCCATTTGCCTTGAAAATATTGTTATGAGACCTCCTCGCAGAACTCTTTATACCAAGCTAAAAATAAATCAAAATATTCTAATAAAAGCAACAAATATTATATGTATGTATATGAATAATTCTTTTAAAAATTATGTTAAAAAGTTTAACAAACTTACAAAAATATGCAGTGAAAATGAACTTTTTCCAAATATGTAATCTCAGTAAGTATACCACTAAATAAAACAAATATGCCTAAAAGCACAAAATCCCACAAACTTAGGGGAAACAAAACTTAAGCTGTCTACATGCTACATTAGCTGCTGTCATAGATAACCCAAGGGCATGTCTTCAACTTCGCAAATAAGACGAACTTGTGGGGTGTAGAGAGAAACATTCAAATTGAATGTAAGCAATACTAATTTTGTAAACATGATATTTACTTCAAGAGGAAATATAAAAGTGTATATATATATTTTTTACAGAGATGAAAAATGTTTGCAGCTTTTGATTTACCGAGCATCAATACGAGGCCTCTGAAGAATTTTCAAATTCAGGGAAATTTAATTTGAACCTAAAAAAATTTTATTTTTAATTTTTTCTTAGTCTTTTTTTTGCTGAATTAATACATTTATCAACGAAATTAAGGAATATTTATTGTTGGAAACTTATTAAAAGTAGTCTCTGGATATATCGTGTTTTGTTAAAATTCTAGTGATTGATTCTAAATTTTTATATCCATTGTCGGAACAATCGTTTTTTGCTTAAACTATGCAGCTGAGCTTTTTTTTTTTCATGCAAAATGTTACACTTATACTTTATAATTTATGATTGCGGTAAAGAACTTGTGGTTAATAATTGCAACCTTATTCCTATACTAAAAATATGGTGTTGTTTATCCTAGGCGTGTTCTGCAATACCTGATCTCGACGTTCCCCCTTTTTGTGGGCGAGTTTTATGTTTCTTAATTCTAGCTTCTAGTGGTCGCTTGGTTTCTCCTATGTACATTTCACTACATTCACATGGAACTTTGTAAATATATTCTTTCTTATCAGTAGTTTTGATTTTGTTTTTGTTAAATCAGCTCAAAGTGTATTTCTTGATTTAAAGGCTGTTTTTATATTATAACTGCTGGCAATTCGTTTTATTTTTTCCTAGGTTCCATGAATATAAGAAATTGTGAAGAAGGAATGTATTTCTTGCTGTTCAGTGATCATTATTCTAAAGTTATTTATAACATCATCAGTTAATTTTAAAGGATAAGAATTCTATTGTAAATCGATTTTAATATTTGCTACATTTTTTTCCAATGAATCGGCATTATTGCATATAGATATAACACGATTATAGAGGTGGCGTATAATTCCCCGTTTTGTTACAACAAAATGATTAGAACTTAAGATATTTTTCAGTATGTGTTGGCTTCCTATATACTGAAGTCTTAATAGTCTCGTTTGAACGGTTCACCATGACATCTAGGGAGGATAGTTGATCATTAACCTCTTCTTCCATGGTAAACTTACTTGTAGATCGAATGGTGTTCAGATGTTTTAAGAAATCATTAAGTTCTTGATCATTGCCCTGCCATCTAATGAAAGTATCATCGACATATTTCAACCAGACTTTCGGTTTCACTGTTGCTCTTTCTATGGCATGAGTTTCGAACCATTCCATATATATATGTATATATATATATATATATATATATATATACATATATATATATATATATATATATATATATATATATATATATATATATATACATATATATATATATATATATATATATATATATATATATATATATATATATATTGGCGACGACTGGAGAGAGTAAAGAACCGATCGGAGGCCCGTCATCACGTGCATAGAACTTGTCCTTTACTTGAAAGTAAGCACTACGCAGGCAACACTCCAAAAGGTCCATCACCTCGTCCACCTCGTGGTTCGATTTAATAATGTTGTATCATTTGAAAGTCTAGTTTTGTTTATATCTAGTGATTCCTCTAATGACAGACTTTCCACATCAAAACTTATTAGTCTGTCGTTTGGCTCTGAATTAATGATACTAAAAATGTTTAAAAACTGTGTGGAATTTTTAATATATGTGTTCGTCTTACCTTGTCAAGGTTGTATGATTTTTAAAAGAAACTTCGGCAGTGCATTTGATGGGGATCCTCTGGAGCTGGTTATTTTCCTCAGTGGTATGTTCGTTTTGTGAGTTTTTGGTAGTCCGTAAAGGTGTAGTAGGTTACTGTAGTGTGGTGTGAGCGGCAATCGTAGGTTGTTAGGTATATAGTCTTGGTCTGCTTCTATAAATTTTCTTTTTTTCATGTTGGGTTCCATAGAGAAGAAAGTTTGGTTAAATATTAGCCAAAGACTACAACCAATGGCACTTTTGTAATTGACAGCTGTCAATGAAAGATGTAAGGTAAAATTTGTTGTTTCAAGATACTCTGTGTATTTTAAAATACTTTGTATTCTGTAAAGACACGATAGATATTTAAAAAATGTGTTGTCTGCAGAGACATGATAAGATAAAAAAAAAGGGCCGAGCTCCTTGATCTTTGAACAAATTAGCAGGTAGAATCAAAATTCTCTAAATAAGTTTCAAATCAGCCACAGATTCTTATTGACAAAGCAGGTTGTAACTCGGGTATCTCTCTTCCTATGTTTTGGCCCCAATGTGCTTCGTGAAATGTTTGTTTGCCAAGTTCCCTCAGATAAACATTCTATCATCTTAGGAATCTGAGATGACACAATGACAAGTACGCTTTAGGAACATTTTTCTCTGGTGATATAAACCAACCGACCACGAATTAAAAAATCTTGATGTAAAATGAATATTATCTCTATATCTCAAATAAGCCTATACTCTGCAGATAGACTGAAATATATCTACTCAAAAACAAAAGATAATTTGTATCTCAGAGAAGATAATCTGCTAAATTTTGAAAAAAGTCTTAAAAGGCAAATAAACGTACCTTTGTCTTTGACAGTCAGCAAGCAAAAGATCACAAACTGAACATTATTATCTAGAACGGATATTTAGCGAGGATTGGAACCATTCAATACAAATTAGATCTCGAAATGAGACTGCATGGACTGTTTTAATATGCATGAAAATGGTCCGTTGTTACATATTCTCTGTTCTCCTATATGAGGTTGAGTCGTGGTCACTCACAGAGTCTTAAAGCTTTGTATGAAACTGTTGAAAGATCGATATCAAAATGACGCACAGTTTTCGAACAGTTTTGTCAAGAAAAATTGGTACAAAGACTTTTTTTATTTTAGCAACCCTGCTTAAAATAATAAATTCTATTTGAAATATTTTTCAAGGAAAAAGATAAATACGATTCCAAAATATTGTCCTACTTTTGATTTTTATACCTTCTAACCTCAAGAGAGTATCAACCAAATTTATGGCCACACCGTTGACAAGGTCTCTCAAGCGGAAATAAAATATTTCTTATGTACATTGTGCACAGGGTACAAATAAAAGAAATTGCTCTTTTGGGTAATGTCTTTTATTAAACTGGTTCAACAAGATATATACAGAGTAATAGAGATGTATATTTATATGGTAAAATATCTAGAAGCAGTGTTTTCTTACGTTTGTTTAAAAGCGTCATAGCTGTTTTTCTGGCGAACTTTTTACTGTTTAAGCGAAATCCCATTAATTGTGAATGCAGTCACTTTTCAACATTATCAGCAGTGTTTACAAAACGGGAAGATTTACTTACGTCATTCTGATTTCAAGGAAAGGTTCCGGGATATTTCAAATGTGAACATACTGAATTTGTTTTCAGATAATAATAAGTTTATTACTTCCAAGTAAAAAAAAACTACATACACTTTCTTAGACAACGATCAGCGAAAAATATAATGGATTATGTACACTAGGTGAGCGCTTTTAAGTAGACTTCAACTTTCCTTTATACACGTTGGCACATACGTTACAATTGATGAAACCCTATTTGTTCATAGCATTAAAAGTAATAAAAACATTATATTTTTGTATGGCAATTAATCCCAGCTTGTGGTTCTAGACTTGAACAACAAATTTCTTAAAGAATGTGTTTTAGATGAACACTCAAGTTTTACAATATTGACAGTCCGACGCTCACTGGTATTAATCCATTCATAAATAAGTTCAAAGTCACATTCTAATAAATTGACCAAAATAAAGAGCAAGTTGCCCAAAAAATACTTGTGAAAAGTTGATATATAGGGTGAGGCAGAGCAACTGGCTTATTTAAAAATTCCATTTCAAAAAAAGTATTGCAGATATATGTTTAATTCTGTGAATACCATCAAGTACAACAATTAAATTTTATGTTTCAAGATGATATCAGGCAGATAGCGTCCATTATTCCCAATACACTGCGTTAATCGAACTCGAAAGTTTCGTTCAACTGTTTCCAAAATATGGACGCGTGTGTTGTCGACAGCGAGGGTCCTAGGGAGATCGTTGTAAACGAGTGATTTTAGATTCTCATAACTGTGAACTTTATTTATTGAATTGACTTATTTGAATATTGTTGTGTTATTGATTTGTTAAAATGAAGATTTATCCAAAGGGAAAGCGTATTGATATGATTTTTATCCTTGGAGAATGTCATCAAAATTGTTTTGTTGGCTTGTCGAGTCTATGCTTAAAGGTTTCCTGAAAGAAATCATCCTAAGCCAGCCGTCTTTATGAGATTATTAAATCAGTTTCGAAAAAGTGGTAGTGTCAAGTATAAAAAACCTGTTATAAGAAAACCTATCAGTGAGGATGAAGAAAATGTTTTTACTGTACTTGGTTTAGTGATCAAAAATTCCAATATTAGTTAGAATCATATATCCGAAAATACTAACATTCGCCAAGCAAGTGTTTCAAGGATTCGTAACCAATACAGATTTCATCCTTATAAAATCCAGCTTTGTCAAAAGCTTCACGGAAATGATTTTGACAGCCGAACTGAAGTCTGCTAATATGTTGTTTAGTGATGAATGTACTTTCCATAATAATGGTTTCGTGAATAGACACAACATCCATTACTATTCTGATCCAAATCCGCATGAATACAGAGTTATGAGAAACCGGAATAGGTGGTTGGTTAATGTGTGGAGAGGAATGCTGGGTCCATACTTAATTAGATCCTACTTTTTTGAAGGACCTTTCAGTGGTTTGATGTTTCGCGATTTTCTTTTTAACCAATTTGCAGTGTTATTAGAAGATGCCCTTTTAAATATTGGAACACTTATGTGGCTTCAATTGGATGGAGCTCCTCCTCAGTATCATTGTGAGGTTCGGCAATTTTTAAATGTCAACTTACGAAATAGGTGGATTGGGAGAGGCAGATTTCAAAATTGGCCCCCGAGATCTCCGGACTTAACTCCACCAGGTTTATTTTCATGGAGATACATAAAAGGAATTGTCTACAATGCGTCCTCGACAACACTACAAGATATGAAAATATGCATAAGAGGCGCTTTTCAAATTGTAACCCCACAAATGTTATCCAGAATTAGCAGTTGTTTCGAAAAAAAAAAGTATGTAAGTGTTTGGAAATGAATGGTCGACATTTCGAATATTTTCTATAAATATTGTGCTTCTATTTTGTGCTCTCGTCAATATGTTATTACCATTATTGCTATTATAGCTTGTTGGACGATTAAAAATCGCGTTTCCAGTTTCTGAACATTTGTAAAGATATTCCTGATTATTATTCTTATAGTTGTAAATTAGCTGTCATTTCCAAATGCCATGCATTAGAACATCTATTCAAAAAACACAAAATAACTGACGTACGCACTGTGTGTACTGTGGCACAATCCTGCTGGAACCGTACATCTCCCATATCCATCATGTTGAGTGTTAACAATAAAAATTCCTATATCCTGTGGACATAACAATCAGAAGTAATTGAAACTGTCGGTTCGTTTTATTCAAAGAACCATTAACCAATTATTCCAAGTCGCGATAATTCACACCAAATAATTCTACGTTGTCAATATGAGGGATGCTGATGAAGTGATCTGGGTTATTAGGGCCCCAATAGCTTATGTTCTGTTAATTTACAGATCCCGAAATACGGAAGTTAGTTGTTTCTATCTTTTTTGCTTTACTCATAATGTCAGATTATTTGCAACGTATGACTTAAATTAAGTTAAGTATTTTGTTTTCTGTCGTAGATTGAAAATGCATGGATATTCTGTTACTAGACCAATTGTAAATTTGTTTATAAATACACGATATCTATAGCAGAACCAAGAAGACCTTCTATGGTGGATAATTATCAACCAATAAACAAATAAAAGACACAATAAGTGAAAACTGCAACATGAAAGTACTAAAAATAAAAAAACTCAAGAGGCAAAACAAGAATAATAAAAATAAAAAACGCGAAAAACGTGACCGTCCAGGATGAAAAGGAAATAAGCAGGGCCATAGAAGAATTCTACACCAAGCTATACTCGCCACACGCACAACAAGAGCAACAACGAACAAAAAGAACCATACTCAACATAGGCTCAGAGGAAATTCCAGAAGTAACAAACTCAGAGATAAGAATGGCACTAAATAAATTAAAGAACAATAAATGTGCAGGAGAAGATAAAATTACAGTAGAGATGCTGAAAATTGGCGGAGAAAAATAGAACAAATATTGAAGATTCTATTTAATAAAATAATTGAAGAGGGAAAAATTCCACAGGATTAGTATAACTCCGAAGTAATCTTAATATTCAAAAAGGGGGACAATACAAATATTGAAAACTACCGACCAATATCCCTACTATCACATACCTACGTTGTTAACCAAAATCATAACCAACCGCATAACAAACAAGCTCGATTTTTACCAACCTGTCGAACAAGCTGGATTCAGAAAACACTTTAGCACCACAGATCACCTACACATCATAAGAATACTAATTGAGAAGTGCACCGAATATAACGTACCGCTCCATATGGCTTTTGTAGATTTCCAGAAGGCATTCGACTCCGTCGAAATATGGGCAGTATTACAATCCTTAGAAAACGAAAGAATCGATTCAAGATATATAAACATCATAAAGAACATATACGAAAATGCAACCATTCAAATAAAAATAGACCACAAGACGAAAACGAACCCCATAAAACTACAAAGGGGAGTGAGACAGGGGGACACTATCTCGCCAAAAATGTTCACCCTAATCCTAGAGGACATTTTTAAGGAACTTAAATGGGACATCAAAGATATAAACATCGACTGAATATACTTGAACCATCTCAAATTTGCTGATGACATAATCTTAATAGCAAGTAATCTCCAAGAATTGAACGAAATGCTACAACACCTAAATGACGTATCCGCATCTGTAGGCCTTAAAATGAACTACAACACGAACAGGCATACATAACAATACAGAACCAGAGGATAGAAAACGTCTAACACTGTGTATACTTGGGTAATGACATCAGACTAGGGAAATCAAACCAGGATGTTGAAATAAAAAGTAGAACACAGCTGACATGGGCCGCTTTCGGTAAACTTGCATACATCCTGAAAAATAATTCAATTTCCATAAATCTAAAAAGAAAAGTATACGACACATGCATATTACCGGTGTGTACGTATGGATTAGAGACCATGTCCCTCACCAAAAAGTCCGCTAAAAAATTAGAAACAGTCCAAAGAGCGATGGAAAGAAACATGCTTGGAATATCATTAAGAGACAGGATTAGAAACACCGAAATAAGACGCAGAACGAAAGTCAAAGACATCGTGAAGGAGGTTGCAGAGATGAAGTGGCGATGGGCTGGTCACATAGCCCGATATGAGGACAACAGATGGACACGAAGAATCCTGGAATGGAGACCGAGCGAGAAAACAAGAAGCGCGGGAAGACCTAAAAAAAATGGGTAGACGACATAAGGACAGTGGCGGGCAAACAGTGGATGAGATTGGCGAAGAATAGATGAAGATGGAAACAATTGAGAGATACCTACATCCAGGAGTGGATGGAGAGAGGTTGACAAAGAGAGAGAAAGAGAGATGTAATAAAGCATATGTTATTTATGTTGTAAAATATGTACGATGCTCATCCTCTTCAATTTATTTTTTCACGATCATACTGTATAAATTCACCACAACCACTCTTTACTAAAAGTCCTTTTAAGCAGTCAAATAAACTAGAAATATGCATTTTAAATTGACCGAATCCGGTTCCTGGTCAGTATCCGGTCAGTTAAAAAGGGGAAAACCGCATACAAAAGACGAAAGGAAGAAAATATAATGACGTATGTGCCAATTTATTCAGATCATTGGACACTGTTGAATTGGGCTTGGACTTGGACCGCAAAGAAATTTGCTTTACAAAGCCGGTTGGGTCTCAAACGTTTTAGTCTATGCTTTCCAGAGAAAAATACTTTTATAAATGGTGAAGTTCGTGATTTGGTCGATAAGTGTGTGATTGAAGTTATTCCTTTTTCTTTAAAATTCAGCTATTATTAAAAATGTTTACCATACAAAAATACAGGGTGTCTCTAAAAGGTCCGTAAAAAAGGTTAATCATAAGGTTTTCGTGGTACTGTGCTACTTTTTTAAGAAACAAACGATGCTAATAATAAAAGTTTCATCACCCTCTTCATTTTGGAAATATAGAGCGATCTTTAAAATTCTGCATTTTTGGGCACCCCTCGTATCTCGGTTATCTTGCAACCTATGCAAAGTTGAGTTGTCAGGTTTTTTATAGGTTCAACTGTTTCGGAGAAGTAAATAAAACTTGCCTTATTTAAAGGGGATACCATATATATTTTTGAAAAACATGATTTAGTTTTTTACAAGCAATATATATATGGATATATATATATATATATATATATATATATATATATATATATATATATATATATATATATATATATATATATAACCTGGATCTCAAACAAATTTTAGCTAATATTGAAAACATCCTTTTTATGTATCCAGACAACAAGAGAAATATTTTGAGATCGAAAGTCACGAATGTTCGTACCAATTTTATTTACAAATCAATTCATAATAATACTTTTTTAAGAAACCTTTTCTATAAAACTAAAAAATTTTTCAAAGCACATCCAGAATTAATAATAACCAAAGCGGACAAGGGCAATACCACTGTCATAATTGAAAAAACAGATTACATCTCTAAATCTATTAATATTTTATCTAATGAGAGTTATTATAAACTTCTTAACAGGGACCCTACATCTACATATCAACAAAACGCTAATAAAATTGTATCTAAATTAAAAAATAGAAACTTGTTATCTCCAGAGGAGGCCAGACAACTTACTATTTACAATCAAACGGCACCTAAGTTTTATGGTTTACCCAAAATTCATAAACCATGTATATATATATATATATATATATATATATATATATATATATATATATATATATATATATATATATATATATATATATATATACACACATGTATATACAGGCGCGGATCAAATGGGGGGGGGGCAAGGGCGATCGCTCCTCCCCCCCCCTCAAGAGCTTTGAGTTCAGAAAAAATGATCCGAATTTGCCTCTTATCCTATAGTTTATTCAAGAACTAGAGAAAGTAATAAATCATTTTTACTCTTTTTTTCTTCGCAAACTACCTGTGTTCTTTAGTCCGGTGTCTTTGGTAAAATCTGTTAGACACATATATTTTTCATCGGAATGGGTTAGAAATTCTATAATCAAAAATACCGATCTATAATAATGGACTATTTGGGTTGGATAACAACATATATTTGGAGGTGTGAAGTGTTAAAAAGGATTTTAATTCTTGTCATAGGCGTCGGAAGGAGGTTTATTATCACTAAGTATTTATGGCATAGAATATTATTTCAGTAATAAATTTAAAATAAAAAGTTTTTATAATATTATTTTATTTCTTATGATTTCTTAATAATTCACATACATTAGAAAAAATCGATAATTTTGAGATATTTAACACAAATCACAACAGTATTTTTATTATTTTTAATTTTGGCATAGGAACCGTTTTAGGCACATTCAGACTACAACGTAGCCTTTTTCCCTCAAAAAATTCTAAGTTATAATTTAAATACTTACAAAATACCTATTGTCAAAAATACAAGAAGTCAAAAATATATAAAAAAATAAATTCGTCCGTATAATATTAAATTTTTTTTGAGGCTATCGGTCATTTTATTATTAATTAAAAACATTTTTGGGACATTTGACGTTTCAGTTTATTTATTTCTTAAACCATCTACAGAATTACAATTAAAAACTAAAAAGGGCTTCAAATGTAATTAGTTTTTATATGTTACAGAAAATTTAAATAATAAATTGTATTTACGCTGGTAAACATTACCTATCTAATTCGTAATCAAATTCAGTGAAGCTATCTTCGCTCAAATTAACTATAATTGGTTCCTCTATCTCACCGATCATGAGATCGACTTTCCACATTTTCTTTTATTCTTTTATTATATGGATTTTTCCCAATTTTCTGCAATAACTTATTTCAAAAAAAAGCTTTCAAAAGTTCAGTTAAATTACTAATTTTGTAAGTTGTGTTATTTCTAGCAACTCTATTTTTTACTTGAGAGAGATATTTCCTTCTCCAACGGACATTTTCCAAACGATCTATAAGAACAGATTTCCTGTCTGGTTTTTCCCAGCAAAAAATAAGTTCTTTGAGCAATTTTCAGAGCTCAGTTCTTTTAATTTCAGGTAAATCCCAATCTTCATTGATTCTAGTTAGAATCTCTTCTTCCAACGAGGTTTTTCCTCTGTCTGTGATCGAATGTGGCTTGAGAGTACTCACAATTCCAGTCATTTTCTTCTCCTTCAGTTTTCGGTACATAGTAGATTTTTTTAACTTCTGTCATGTTGGAACACATCTCAATAGAGCTTTTAACATTATTATCTTGATATTGATATCTTAAGGCATCATAAACATTCATCGTAACAAGTTTTTCTTTGAGGAAAAAATGCCCTAGTTTAACGATTTTGGGATAAATATAGATGTGAAAGCCATATCTTTTGGGTATCTCACTAATCTCAAATAATATATAAAAACAAGCACAAACAAGATAAATCACTAAGGACACACTGTAAGGTATACTTTGCTCACTGACAGAAATCAAATTGAGCTATCAGAAATTTTATTGTTGCAGTAAATTTATAAAATTTTATAATATTTAATTATAATTAAATATAATTAGATTAATTTTACGTTTTTTTTTTAAATTATGATATCCTGTTAGGACCCCGGGTCGGGTATTTAAAGGAACAAAAATCTATTACTGGTATCAATAGTATATTGATAAACACATAACGGCTAAGTATATTTTCAGATTCTTCATATAATTTACGAGGGTCGTTTGAAAAGTCCGTGCAAAAATGAAAACCACTTAAAAACTTTTTTATTTTTCAACATAGTCTCCTTTTAGGCTTATACACTTCGTCCAATGCTGCTCTAGTTTGTTGTTTCCCGCCAGCCATTTCTTCATATTGGGGAACAAATAATAGTCCGAGAAAGCCAAGTCTGGAGAATAGGGGTGATGTGAAACGAGCTGGAACTCTATTTGCATTAATTTTGCGGCCACAACTGCTGAGGCGTGAACGGGTGCGTCGTCCTGATGGAAAAGAACTTTTTTGTGGGCCAATCGTGGAAATTTTTCTTGCAGCTCGAAATGATCCAATAATGCTGAATAATATTCACCTGTAATAGTTTTACCCTTTTCCAAATAATCGATGCAGATTATTCCTTGCGAATCCTAAAAGACAGTCGTTATAACCTTCCCGGACGAAGAAATGGTCTTCGCCTTTTTTGATACAGATTCCCCATTGGCAACCCACTGTTTAGATTGTTCTTTGGTCTCAGAAGTATAATGATGTATCCATGTTTCGTTCACAGTAGCGAAACGACGCTTAAAGTCCTGAGGCTTTCGCGAAAACAGCTGCAACCCGTTCTTGCAACCCTCTACACTATTTCGTTTTTGGTCCATCGTGAGCAATCGCAGCACCCCTCTTGCTGATAGCTGTTTCATGTCCAAATATTGGTATAAAATATTATGTACCACTTTATTCGAGATGCCCACAGCACTAGCAATCTCACGCACCTTCACTCTTCTGTCATCCATCAGCATATCATGGATTTTGTCAATGATTTCTGGAGTAGTGTGCTCATATGTCCACTCTGAAAATTTTGAAACCTGTTCTAATCGAAGGTGCACACTTACCATAATGTTTATCAAGTTTCTGTTTAGTCTCCTAAGGCGTTTTACCTTTCTGTTATGTTTAATCATCACATTAAATTCTTTTTCGTCCATTTTTGGAGAATCACTCTACTTCCTCGACTCAAACGAATGTCAAACACAAATAAATAGAACAAACCGACTGAAACTGGGTGTGTATTATTCCAAGAGATGCTACTAACTGAAAATAAGCTCGATACGCACCAGCAGTGCCATCTCGCTGACTTTGCACGGACTTTTCAAATCATCCTCATATTATATATCAACAAATAGTTTTGTATTACATTAAGCTTAAAAAATTGTTGATGAATATTGTTTCAAATGTTTTCCATTATGTCTTAAACATGTTTTACACATACTTCTTATTTTCTTCAAAGCATTTGAAATAATAAAAGACCACGTCTATAACTCTCTAAAGTCCCTTTGAGTCGCATTTCTTAAATTCGCCATGGTTTGGTACTGGACGGTATAATTTTAAGTTTTGAGGTATCCCCGCAAGAAGAAGTTCAAAATCGACAAATCGGGAGACCTGGATGGCCATCTTATAGGTCCATTTGTCTCATCGACCAGCCCGGAAAATTACTGTCCAAATAGGCTCTTATAATTTGCGCATTGTGAGCGGGAGCTCGGTTTTGTTGCAGGTATAAGTTGTTAAGTCGCATTAAGGGCACCTCTTCTCTTATTTTCGG
This sequence comes from Diaprepes abbreviatus, assembly GCA_034092305.1. Classification (NCBI taxonomy): domain Eukaryota; kingdom Metazoa; phylum Arthropoda; class Insecta; order Coleoptera; family Curculionidae; genus Diaprepes; species Diaprepes abbreviatus. The sequence continues at coordinate 14,893,434 of JASJET010000070.1, read as the reverse complement.
TGAGACTGCCTTCATATACAGGAAAATGTGGGAAATATCCCGAATTTGAAAAAGACATGTAAAAGAGATACTACAAGATCATATAAACTTTTCTCGTATAAGCCTCCTCTTCATAACTATGGGCTCCCAAAGAGATGCAATAGAATCAAGTTTTTTACACATAATTATTGAACCACCAGTTAAAGGTATGTAAAAAACGTTATCTAAAGGTCTTATCATACACTGAGTAAAAAAATTGGGTCATGAGTGTCACAGCTAGTTCGTCCCTGCAGCTGTGAGTAATTCACAACATTTTTTTGGAGAGTAAGTTGAAGGGTCTTATCTGGTATACATCATATTGAAAAAAAATTTAAATATACCTGGTGTAAAAAACTTGATTCCATTGCAAGTCTTTGGAAGCCCATATCTCCGAAAAGCAGGCTTATACGAAAAAAGTTTATATGAACTTGTAGTGTTTCTTTCGCGTGTTCTTTTCATATCCGGGAGATTTCACACATTTTCCTGGATACCCTGTATATCATGTACGATTTTCGTTCGAAGTATAAAACCTTAATCGCTGAAACCAATCCTGCCTTGCCGTTCCCGTAGAAATATTACATGTTGATTTTCCTAAGACCAAAACCTAGTATTCTGTTGATTCAAAATACCGGCGCGGCGCTGATAAAATAAGCCTCATCAGACCTATATCGGCTATATCAAAATTCTTTTCTCGGTTTATATATTGCAAATACCAATCACAATTACAATGCTGTACGTCACCAGGACGTAAATTTTGCACCAAATCGTATTTAGATGGTTTTAATTTGGGTTTTTTACGATTGTTTGAACTCTTGACTTATTACACACATAGTACTAGAGCAAAAGCTCTTGGGGGGGGGGGGGGGGGGCGATCGCATAATATAGCAAACGAGAACGAGCTGTCCACGGCGGAAAAATGTTCGTCTATTTTTCTTAATTCCAAGGCCTTGGAGGGGGGGGCGATCGCACCCTATGGCAAGCAAAAGCGAGCTGTCGATCGGAGGGATGTATCTATATTTCCGAATTCGAAGCTCTTGGGGGGCGTCCACCTCTACCGTCCACCCTTGGATCCATGCCTATACCAAAGCCTTTACCTCTTGACCTCGAATTGGGACTAGGCATGTGTCGATTCTTTAATAATATAAATTTTCACAAAAAAAATTATTTTTTCCGATGTGAGTTTTGCCTTACAAAAAGGAGTTTGACAAATTTATATAACTAACATATTTTGCTGACAAAATCTAGCATGCAATAAAATCTGTGCGTTATCAACATGAATTGTATAACAAGATCGATGAATTGGCAAAGCAAATAATGCTCCTATAAGAGAATATTTAAATAACTCCCTTTAAAGACTACAGCACACGTTAGAAACTTATATAAACCATACCAATTTCGAAATATATCAGTCTGCAAGCAATCACGAAACTTGCTTCAGCAAATTAGGCAAACATCATATACCAATTCCAAAGTAATATGTCTTGCATTAAAAAGGTAAAAATTTAACCTGTAATAAAATCTTTAATATTACTTTAGCAAAATCAGGCGATATTTTTAATAAAAGACGCTTAAGAAAACACTAGCTTAGTTAAAAAGGTTCACATTATGATAAAACTAGCTCTTAAAACCTTTAAAAACATCGCATTTTCTCGGGTAAGTTCATATGAGAAGCATATATTTGAGAGAAGCGCGTATTTTACTCGAGCTCGACTCGGATATTAAAGATAACTTACGTCGCCTCGCAATAAAAGTGATAAAGCATTTTCGTGATCTACAAAACGGATGACAAAGTCGTTAGTCAGCATTACAGTGGCAATTTGTGACGCGATATTTGTTGGTTATATTTGTGTCATTTGAAGGAATTATGTTGACAGTTCTTCCGGTGCCTCTTGAAGAAACGAGCGTCATTTACAATATAATCCGATAACAAAATAACAAAATGCCAGTTAGCATAGAAAGTTTATTTTTAACTGGCGTTCTATTTTTAGTTCTGATGGATATTTTTGTTTTTGTTCTAAATTTTATTAGAAAGTTTATAAAGTTATTGATGATTGTATTCCTGTGGTTAATCATAGCAAGAAAAAGTATCTAGAATGTCATTTCAAGCGACTATTTATTAATAGTAGGGGTGGTAGCGCTTCATTTTTTCGAGGAATTTTATACCGAATAAATTTCGTTTTTAGCAGTTGATTAATATTCAGTAATTATCAAAATGAGCGTCAGCTGCCGCACCCGTGGTGGAGCCAAAGGTGACAATATGTTAAAGTTGTTAAAAAAAATATATGCTACAAATATTTTCATACCATGCCAAAATTTATGGAGATCATTTTCAACAAAAAAGTAATAGTCACTTGTATTGAAGAAAGGGGATTATATCTCATTCATGTATATGAATCATGTTGAAAATGTCAAGTATAAAGTCATTTTATACCTTATGAGCTTTATACAGCTGAATTTTTATACTTTTAAAATGTTAATAACGAGATTTCAATAAAAAAGATATACTCATAGAAAAAAAAAACGATTTTCCGAAGTCCTTTTTGATTTTATTAATAAATTTGAACAATACATAAGGCATAGATACAAAAATTATCCATCGATTTCCTCATTTAACTCTTCTATAGTATCTGCTTCATAGTCATCATCTTCCTCGCAACTATCATCGGAGCTGTTTGTGATGATATTTCTTTCTTGCTCAAATTTCTCTGTATCATCTTCTTCGGCATTTTCTAATGGTTTATTATCATCGCTTTTATCATTTTCAGTAAAAAAAATAATACAAATCTTAAAACTATATCGACATTCCTTTACATTCAATTTCAATGTGTTATAAAAATATATAAAAAAACATTACCTTCAGGATTCTCGTCGATGATCGTTACGTCAGTTATTGTGGGTGGGACTTAGTCACCATCACTTAAAAGTGTATATATCATTTTCTTCAGTCACACCACTAATTATACTATATAATATAATATAATATAATATAGTATAATGCAATTAGGAAAGGATATCATAGAATCGGTATGTATGTACTAAGAAATAAAATATCAACTGTTTATTAACACTTTCCTAAATAAAGGGTGTTTTTTATAGAGGTATAGAACTTTTAGTTGGCAACACTTTTTTAACTGGCGGCCATTTTGTCAGGTGTCAAATGATTTATGTTTAGTTTGGTTTGGTATTTCAACATGAATAGACTGAAGCCTGAACAACGCTTCCAAATTGTGCAACTTTATTTTGAAAATCATGGTTCTGTTCGAAATACGTATCGCGCACTACGTCCATTTTACGGTCAACATAATCGTCCATCAGAGCAATTAATTCGATTAACTATGGAACGTTTTCGCACCACGTTTACTCTAAATGATAATACGCATCCACAGAGACATCGTACAGTGCGTACAGAAGAAGTCATTGCTGCTGTAGAGCGTAGCGTAGAGGAAGACCCGAATCAGTCTATCCGCCATCGTGCACAGGAATTGGATATGTGTCCATTCACTTTATGGAGAATTTTCCTGAAAGATCTTGGTTTGCGTGCTTACAAAATCCAACTAGTGCAAGAATTGAAGCCACATGATCACCTAGCAAGGCGTAGATTCGGTGAATGGGCCCAAAACAAGATTGCCGTTGATCCCGATTTTCATAAGCGAATTTTGTTTAGCGATGAAGCTCACTTTTGTTTGAATGGATACATCAATAAACAAAACTGCCGTATTTGGAGTGATGATAATCCTCAAGTGTATGTTGAGACACCGTTACATCCAGAAAAACTGACTGTTTGGTGTGCTTTATGGGCTGGTGGAATCATTGGTCCGTTCTTTAAAAACGATGCTGGTCAAAACGTTACAGTCAATGGTGACCGCTCTAGAGCCATGATTACTGACTTTTGCGTTCATAAATTGAACAACCATGATGTGCAGGAGCTGTGGTTTCAACAAGACGGCGCAACATGTCACACAGCTCGTGCCACAATTGATTTATTGAAGGAAACGTTTGGTAACCGCATAGTTTCACGTTTCGGACCCGTGAATTGGCCTCCAAGATCGTGCGACTTAACACCGCTAGACTATTTTCTGTGGGGATATGTGAAGTCGCTAGTCTACGCCGATAAGCCCGAAACGATTGATCACTTGGAAAACAACATTCGCCGCATTATTGCCGATATATGGCCACAAATGTTGGAAAAAGTCATCGAAAATTGGACCTCCAGATTAGACTACGTCCGAGCCAGCCGTGGCGGTGATATGCCAGAAGTCATATTTAAATTATAATGCCAGAAGGTTATCTTTCGAATAAAGAAAATTTCATGTCAATGTAAAAAAATCATCTTTGTTTTATTCCATTTAAAAGTTCTATACCTCTATAAAAAACAACCGTTATAAAAAAAAGTATTATTACGTTATTCAGCATTCAAACAACCAGACCCTAGTTCTGACGATATGCTAATTTTACAGGGGTATATGTGAAGGCCACCTAGTTCTCCAGACTTAAATATGTGTGACTTCTTTTTGTAGGGCGCTCTGAATACCTATGAACAATTATAGATGCGCATTTAAAACGCTGGCAACCTTTTTAATAATCCTAAGATATCAGATAGAGTCCAATTTCTTTTTTTTTTTTAATGTTAATAAGTGTATTCAGCAAAGTGACGAACATTTTGCACATTTGGTAATTTATGCTTACTTTTTACTTAGTTTTTTTTTCAATCTTATTAAAATACATACATATATTTCCAATATTCATTTTAAAAATTGTATTATTATTACAGCAAATTGAGGTGAGTGTGAATGTTAATAAAAATATTTTTTTTCGTAGCAAAACCACTCATCATAGAAATATCTAGGTTGTCATAACGTCCATCACATAAATAATCAGAAGCGATGTTGTCAAGTGACGTCGCTTTTATCACCCACTACCTTATAGCCAGTCGCTATATCACTAGAAAACGTCATATTATACTGTTCGACCACACAGCAAAAATCATTAAATTCAGTTGCCACTTTTTCAAGAAATTTGGGAAAAATCAGTAATTTCTTAAAACTCTGATGTCTTCTTCTGCCTAAACGAAGCAGTATTGGATATAACTAAGTATTTTTGCTATCGTCGTTAGAGATCTTGATGGTAACATTTAACCTCCAAAGCCTTACAAAGTACGCCCCTGACGTTTTGAAGCATATATATGACCTCCATTCTGGTTACAGTTTTCCTTTTAGCATATTAGAGCATTCCTGATAATATTTTCTAAGAACACTTTTAAAACACCATGGTTTCTTCGTTAAACAAACCAGAAATACGTTTGACACCACCTCGTCTAGCCAATTTTCTAATGGCAGGTTTGGTTATACCTTGGATATTATCACGGAGACCTGACAGTAGTCGCATGGATCAAAGCAATGTTAACTCAGAGATATGCTGAGCTTAACAATGTAACTGTTATAGCACTGTCAAGTAGGGACTGTCCACAGGGAGGAGTGCTATCGTCTTTGCTATGGAGCCTTGTGGTGGACAGCCTGTTGAGTGAACTGAATGATGCAGGTTTGTATACACAGGCCTATGCTGATGACCTGGTCATTTTGTGCCCTGGTCGCGATATCCAGGAACTGGAGAGGCCAATGATGCAACTCTTTCGGATCGCGGAACGACAGAGCCACAGGGAAGGACTCGAAATAAACCCGGACAAGGCCGAGGTGATACTTTTTATAAAAAAAAGGAAAATGGGGAGATTTCCCACAATTGGTGGGAAGGACTCTTCAATATAAGGGAACAGTTAAATACCAGGGAGTAATTCTGGACTCACAACTAAGCTGAAATGATCATATTGAGGCTCGAACCAAGATGGCCATATGTGCTTTCTGGGCTTGTAAACGAGCCTTTGGATGCACATGGGGACTGAGACCTAAAATGCTATTTTGGATATACACTATGGTGATCCACCCCATGTTAACGTACACCGCTATTGTATGATGGCGTAGTATAATAATGCGCAAACATATTTTTTAACGTAACAAAGTTCACAGAATGGTTTGTGTGGGAATATTGAGTGCGATGGGGACTGCTTCTACCAGGGCTCTTGAAGTCCTGGTGAATCTGCCTCCTCTTCACTTATACATAAAGAACGAGACCCTGAAGACTGTTTATCGTCACAGTTGCCTGGGACATCTTGGAATTGGAACGGACGGCTACTCAGGTGTGCGGGAAAGCGTGGTGGAGAGGTGTCCTTCGCTCCTCATGTGGACAGATTACATGACGCCGCTTTTAAAACCCAACTTCTCCCTGGAGATGTATCTGCCAAGTAGAAAGGACTGAGAGGGAGAGCAAAATCTTCCGAAAAATGGATCCTGGTGGTACGCTGATGGATCTCGACAAGATGAAAGAGCTGGAGCCGGAATATTCGGCAGGAGCTCAGTAGTCAGAGAGTACTACCCTCTCGGACAATGTGCGACAATCTTCACAACGGAAATTTAGGCTATTCTGCAGTGTGCCCATCTCTGTAAGAGGAATATGGACAAGAATAGGATAATAAACATGTGCTCAAACAGTAAGGCTGCGATATTGGCACTGAAGTCCAGTGTCGTAACTTCTCGACTAGGGTCTGAGTGCAAGGACGTACTGAATAGTATGACAAGGAACGGCTGCCCAGTCAAACTCGTATGGGTCTCGGGTCACTCGGGCATACATGGTAATGAGGAAGCAGACCATCTGGCAAAGTTGGGTTCGACAACTGAATCGTCTGGACCCCTATCAATACTACCTGTCTCAATTGCTATTGGCAAAAGGGAATTAAAATCGTTGCTGGAAAGCAAATTTATTGAATCGTGGAGAGGCGCTCTTGGAATGAGGCGTGGAAGGAATATTTAACTGAGCCTAGGGCACGGCGTAGTAAGGAACTTCTCTTCTTGGGAGGAAAAAAGCTGCAAATTGTGGTCGGATGGTTGCCAAGACATTGTCACCTCAGGGGCCATCTTCATAGAATCGATGTCAAAGACGACCCGACGTGCAGATGATGTTTGGAGGAGGATGAAACTGTTGACCATGTCCTCAGAGAGTGAACACCACTCAACTGACTGAGACAGAGATATTTCGGAGATACCATTTTTGTTACTGGAAGCAGTTAGGCAAGTTCAACTAACGAGACTGGTTGGATTTACAAAGGCGATCGGCCTCGAATGACCTGTGAGATGTAAAAGGCCCAATAGAGGTCAAGGCATCGATAATCTAGTATTACCACATGTTTTTCATTCATTCATTCATCACGGAGACCTTTTCAATGACGTGCGTCAGGTCTTCCCAATCCTTTTCCACTTTTACCTCTTCCAATTATTTTAATACAAAGTTAAGCAAAGTGATACTATTACCATGTCGAAATAAAAAGAAAACAACAAGCTATTTTGCCGGCAAGAATCTGTTATTAAGGGTTGTACACTATTTTCCGGATACTCTGTATAATCAATATCAAAGCATTCCAGTTACTACGAACTTACGTGTCTCTAATCTTTCAATACAGTAGCATTAAAGAAACTATCGTATTTTTATTTTTCACTGTAAAATACTATAATATTTATTCTTTTCAGGAAATTTAAAGAAACAGCGTAAAAACTCAAACTTTATGTAAAGAAATCGCATAAATTTACTCTACTATTCACCGCCTTGTTTGTTTTTTCCTCTATCCCACGCAAAAAATCAATCCCCACCGAATCGAGTTCGGCACCACGTAGCACAACAACCCTTCACCCTTCATGAATAACAAAACGCGCGAGGCAAAACAGTGTCATTCTATTATCGATCCTTTTCTCGCACGCGCTACATTACGTAGTAATGGAAACCTACTTCACGTGATGACAATGTCAATGAAAAAGGACAGCGACACTCAGATTTCTTCAAGAATTTTAATGGGCCTGTCGAAGGGTGGAGATTTCGTGCCGCGATAGAGGTAATTTTTTTGAAATACTGCGGCTGATAGGCAATTTAGGTTGGTGATGTGTTAGAAAATTGGCTCGGATATTTTTTGTTACAGTTAGATATTTTTCGGTGGTAAGACAAAAGAAATGGGAATAATTGATGTGTTTGAAAATTTATGGAAAAATTATTTTTGGTTTATGGTTTGTTTTTTTGTGGAATTACGACTTGAATTCGGTGATTTACCATAAAGAGAGTATTTATTTTTTTATTTAATTTTATGCTGTAATGTCACTTAGCACTTCATTTTCATTCTCTGATTAATATTATCTAGATAATATTGCGAGAAATACCGTTTCCTGTAGAGTCAATACGAGTAATAAATTACTTCTCTTATCAACCATCAAACTTCTCGCGAGAGAATTCTAAAACCTAAAATTTCTCAGAAAGAGTCAATATTATCAAAGGTTTATAATTTCGGGTTTTATTGGGGACGTTCAATAGTTTCATTTGGGAAGATTCGATGAAACTTGCTGGAAACATTTCTAATTGACTAAAATGTGGTTGTCGGACTTGCATTGTCTTTATTTTTATTTATTTTTACGACGTTTCGATTAGGTTGTATCTCCAATCGTTATCAAGTATAAACTGAATGTTTTGTCGTAAGACTACGAGCTTATCTAGGAACTGTGTCCACTGAAATGCAAAGTGTTTCGTTTCATTGTACACACCTCAATGATTTGATGTTACAAAGTAATGGTTGCCAAAGATTGGGTATCTCAACACTTGGTTTACTGAAGATTCCATTATTTTTTTTTTTAATGTAAGCGGCTTCTATAAATTTCCTTTTTTTCCTGTTAGGTTCCATATATATTGCGGCAGCCTCAGACCGTTTTATATGATGTTGTTTATCCCAAGCGTGTTCTGCAATACCTGATCTTGACGTTTCCCCTTTTTGTGTATGAGTTTTATGTTCCTTAATTCTAACTTCTAGTGGTCGTTTGGTTTCTCCAATATACATTTCACCACACTCACATGGAACTTTGTAAACACATTTTTTCTTATCAGTACTTTTTGGTTTTGTTTTTGTTAAATGAGCTCTAAGTGTATTTCCTGATTTAAAGGCTGTTTTTATATTATAACTACTGGCAATTCATCTTATTTTCTCCGAAGTTCCCTTAATGTACGGAATTGTGAAGAAGGAATGTGTTTCTTGCTGTCCAGTTATATATAACATCGTCAATTAGTTTCAAAGGATAACCATTCTGTTGAAAATCCGATTTAATATCTGCCACCTCTTTTTCCAGTGAATCGGCATTATTGCATATAGATATAGCGTGATTATAGAGGTTGCGTATAATTCCCCGGTTTGTTACAACAGAATGATTGGGACTATGATTAAGATATTGCCCAGTATGTGTTGGTTTTCTATATACTGAAGTTTTAATAGTTTCATTTGAGCGATTCACCATGACATCTAGGAAAGGCAATTGATCATTGATCATTTACCTCTTTTTCCATGGTAAACTTAATTGTAGGTCGAATGTTATTTAGATGTTTCAAGAAATCATTAAGTTCTTGATTATTGTCCTTCCATAGGATGAAGGTATCATCGTTTCTATGATATGAGTTTTGATCCATTCCATATATGTATATGTATATATATATATATATATATATATATATATATATATATATATATATACATATATATATATATTGGGGACGACTGGAGAGAGTGAGGAACCCATCGGAAGCCCGTCGTCCTGAGCGTAGAACCTGTCCTATACTTGAAAGTAAGCACTACGCAGGCAACACTCCAAAAGATCCATCACCCCGTCCAATGGTAACGTGGTTCGATCTGATAAAGTAGTATCATTTGAAAGACTAGTTTTGATTATGTCTAGTGATTCCCCTAATCGTACATTGGTATACAGACTTTCCACATCAAAGCTTATTAGTCTGTCATCTGGCTCTAGATTGATGCTACTAATAATGTTCACGAAATCTGTGGAATTTTTCCCATATGTGTTCGTCTTACTTTCCAAAGGTTGTATGATTTTTAAAGGAACTTCGTAAGGATGACTCCATAAAGATTTTACGGGCGGACAAGGGAAATTCAACGGTGATAATGGACATCGTAATGTACGTACGGAGATATCCTGGAAAAAGGAAAATATAGACAATTACCTCGTGACCTCACTAAATCTATAGAGTCAAAAACCTACAGAACACTAAGGAAATACCAAGACCATATACCTGACAACCTACGATCGGCGCTCACACCACACTACAGTAAGCCACCACATCTTTACGGACTATCAAAAATTCATTAAACGAACATACCATTGAGGCCAATAACCAGTTCCAGAGGATTTCAACAAGTCCACTGAAGAAGTAGTTCCACGAGTTTCTTGTTTCTTCTTCATCTACTGGGCTGCTTGTGTTATATATTTTTTGCAATTGTTATTTTCATTAATTGAGTGGCTTTTTGATTATCTTCCGTTTTTCTTATATCACCTTTTTTTTGCACCTGCCGGGCTTGTTACTTTTTCCCTCCTATATTATGTACTTTTTTATGGACTATGTCCAGAAGAGCGCCCTTTCTGCATTATTATGAGATTTCATATAACACTCAGAAATATAGATCTCTTTCTCTTTTCTAGGGCTACAAAGCCTTTTTTTGTCCATACTATAATATATTAACCATCGGCTTTTTATGTCCTAAACTATAGTGATCTTTATGCCCATTTGTTGTATCCGTACTTCTTTCATTACTCGTTTCGTTCTCTATACTCGATCTTCCAGTGGCATCCATTTCTGCAGACTCAATCTTTTCATGGTATTATCTATGTCTCTGCTCCGTGTAGTAGGCTAATTCTAACCATCGTTTGGTATGTCTCGTCTCATTTCCTGTTTGTCTTTACCAGAGCAATAGAAAATAACTCGCAGAATTTACATTTTTCAGGCGTAATGTTGACTGTCATCAACATCTAACTGAGTTGTTTCTGAGCGAACTCAGAGGAACTTTGTCTTTCCATATTTACTTTTAATACGAGTACTCATTTTCTATATTCCTTAATAAATTTCTCATGGTGAATTTCATATTCTTTCCTTCATTGACCACCACCATCTGGTCGTTCACAAATCATAACATATATATGTAGTCCTGCTTGCTAAATTTATTTTACTATCCTTTTGCTGCCATTAATCCGTTGACCTGTGAGGTAAATCTTATATAATGCGGGAGAGATATTGCTTCTTAAAAAAATTTAAATAGGCAAATAGTTCTGCATATTCCGAAATCAAAACACACATGGAAAGATATTTGAAGAATTATATAATATGCAGAGTAGAGACTAAAACTTAATTTTAGCTCAAGAGTAAAATATCCTTATACAGGAAAATACTGCTAAGAAAAATTGTAAATTATCTTCTATATCTAACTGTTAGATCTCGTTCTAATTCGAAAATGGTTTGAACAGTAAGAAATGTGGTGCACTATGTCCGCCATTTTGATTATTTCATATAGAACAAACTGTATCCAGCATTCTCCATTAGAATTACATCTTTTTACATCAATCGAGTTTTGTAGATTTAAAATTTTCCCCATAGAGTGTAATTTTTCTGGCACTCGCTGTATATCCGGCAGTCCCAATACATACCTTTGTTTCGACATGTCAACGGACATCGGCCATTTTTATTCCAAACCCAGTCATCTTAGTGCACTAAAGGTAGAGTTAAAGATTGTAATTAATTATTTTATGCATTATATCTAACGAAATCCCTCTCATATCGTGAGTCAAAATAGGATATATTTATAAAGAAAAACAGTTAAATACGTTACCAAAAACACCGCAAAATATACGCTTAGCTTTTCAACTAACCCCCCTATACAAAGTCTAATAAAAGTTTACTTTAGAGCATTTGTTTGTAGTTACAAAACTCTTATGCCGAATTTTAGGATTTACACTCGAGCTAAGACCTGTAGAAGCACAGCGAAAACAAACAGAAAGTTCTTAGTGTAAGAGATTGTAATTTTGTGTGAGAATGAAGTAAAGTTCCTAAACTTGTTTACTCTAGTTTGTATGTGTATCTTTTGATTTGACATTTATTAGGTAATATAGAAAATGCTAAGTAAGCACTTTTTAACGAACTAGATTTGATTTTTTTATTGCCTGCCACTAGCAAATTCAAGTGATTATTTTGACAAATTTCATAATATGTATATATATATATATATATATATATATATATATATATATATATATATGATACTTATGAATTATTGAGCGCCAGGCACAAATAACTATACCAAAGTATAATCAATTTGTATCAAATTTTTATTTTTATTTTCAATAAATATTACTCAATTATACATGTCCTGTATTTCTGAATGTACTCTATTTTTCTGTGATTTGACATTTGAAACATTGATGTCAAATTTCTCTCTCTCAGGTGAGTTCAAATAAAAATATAATAATTGTCAGAAAAGGTCAAACCAATGATTCAAAAACATAAATACAAACTTTATTCAGAAAAATACAAAAAATGTCAATTGATGCAATTTTTCTATGTAAAATTTTTATAAAACACCTTATCTTAATCTAATTAAATTGTAAAAATTATCCAATGCGCACTATATTCTTTTTTATGGGATTTTGAATTGTTAAATCTGGCAATATAGCACAAATATCTAAACGGCTACAAATGCGTGGCGTTTTAAAATATGTGATTTTATTTAAACAATCTATAAATTTTAATATGTGTTGTTATTGTTATTAAAGTGATGTTAATGCAGTGCAAATCCCACAATTTATTTTTATTATTTACTACAACTATTTGTTATGAGGTTAGTATAAATATATTTTATCAAAATTATTTTTTTATTAATTCTGATTTCTCACAATAAGGTTAATATAAATCTATTTATTAATTTATTATCAGGCAAGTCAAAAAGTTTCAATCTTTTACACTTTTTAAGTTATGGTCCCGTTAAAAAATAATTAGCAATTTTTTTACTATGTCCGATCAATAGTCACTACTAATTTTATTTTCAAATTATCGACTAAAAATTGAGGTTATGTTAAAATTACGAACCAGACTGATGATGTTAACCGTACAAATGATGGAACTGTACTCTCCAAAAAAAAAGTGAATTTCAACTTTTATAATAAGTGATCACGTGATATAAATTTTTTCTGATTAGTTGGCCATCTGACGTGAACTGGTAACTAGATGAAATTTTAAGCTTTGAAACCCCAAATCAAAATGGATTACTATTTGTCAAAATATGAACAAGTTTTGTTGTTTTATTGATATTATGAAATAAATATTCTATTTGATGATTACAAATTATGATTTATATAAATTTTGGATTTTTCTTGAAATTTTGATATACTTAAACTCTATTTTTAATACATAAATACATTAATTTATTATTTATGACCATTTTGTTTAATTCTTTCCGTATCAAGAACTTATCACATCTGAGAAAAAGATGTTTATCTATATAATATATATATATATATATATATATATATATAATTTATTTTTGTATCTTAAACCTTTTGTTAAATATTTTTTTCTAATATTTTCTTGGGTATAGGTTTTTCATTAGAGAAACAAAGGACAACAATTTTCTTTCTGACGTTTCGCTCTACATAGCGAGCTTCTTCAAAAGAGCTTGGTATATTTATTTTACATCTACAAAAATTACAGAATTTTTTATATAATAAACATATATCACAGCAATTACATTTTTACATTTTTAATTTAATTAAAATTAATAAAAACAAAACAGATTTTAAAATAGTCTTATAGTTTAAAATTTAAAACAATACAAACAGGTTAAAATAGTGAAAATTATAAAATAGTACATACCTTGAAAGTAGTAGCATACCAAAGATCATATTTGAATTTATTTTTAAACATACACACAAAACTACTTTCAAGGTATGTACTATTTTATAATTTTCACTATTTTAACCTGTTTGTATTGTTTTAAATTTTAAACTATAAGACTATTTTAAAATCTGTTTTGTTTTTATTAATTTTAATTAAATTAAAAATGTAAAAATGTAATTGCTGTGATATATGTTTATTATATAAAAAATTCTGTAATTTTTGTAGATGTAAAATAAATATACCAAGCTCTTTTGAAGAAGCTCGCTATGTAGAGCGAAACGTCAGAAAGAAAATTGTTGTCCTTTGTTTCTCTAATGAAAAACCTATACCCAAGAAAATATTAGAAAAAAATATATATATATATATATATATATATATATATATATATATATATATATATATATATATATATACAAAATTTACAAGAGACAAAAAATATTTAAAATAATATGGGTTAACTATAGCTATTTCTGGAGAAGTCTGAAAATAAATTTTGTAACTAAAAAGGGACTTGGTATCTACGAAAAATGAGTTTAGCGCACCGAAAAGCACAAAGTTACTGAGGGGACTTCTCAATGTATACTCAGCCCTTCCAGCTTCCGAACTATAACTAAATAAAAAGATTTTCGCTACTATACTGTATATTCTATGAAGGTAAAATAAATTACCGAAACATCAATTACAGAAAATTTAAATTATGGGAAATATATTTCATTTTTTACGTTTTGATTCCATTTTTAACTGACCACAATCCTAAGAGAAACAGACAAATTAAACAAATTAAAAAAATATTATATAATTGAGGGTTCAAAAAATAAATCAGAAAATATAGTTCACACATACATATATATATATATATATATATATATATATATATATATATATATATATATATAAAATACGTGTTCTGATTAAAATAAACTGATTTCAAAAAAGCACTGTCAAAACCATTTTTTTACGAGAACAATCTCCGCAGATAGCAAACCACCTTATACATATAAATAGAAAAAGCAAACTGTTTTAGACGTCTTGAAAATTAACCCTCTTCAACTGATCATCGAGCCGGAAAACTCCTTTACGATTTACACTTTAAAAAATCCAATATTTTGAACCTATCGAATTGTTAAAGTAAAAATAACCTGTGCAAAATTTTCTTTTTAACACAATAACTTTCCAACGTTCGTTTATGATCTTAATTTCTTCTTTCAGGCAAACCACCTGGATATTTGTTGCATTGTTGCTCTTTCTGTGATGCTAGCAGCTGTAGTGCCATCGTTTAGGTGGTCGAGTTTTTTGTCAAAAGTAATTTTAACTAATTGGACGTCTGACACTTTGATTAAATGCACGTTCCATACGCGTCTTCATCCTCTGACCCAACGTAACATATATCCGACTACATTTTCGTCTAATACTTATCTTTCTTTGCCTACTCCACTACATATATTCCTCAATAGTTGTCATTGTTCCTATTTCCGTCAGTCTTATTTGTCTTTGGGTAATGATAGCATCACCTTAATTGTTTATTGGTCTTACGCATGATTTGTAAATTTCTGTTTTGACTTTCATGTTTAGATATTTGTTTCTTCATATTTTTTGTTCCAAATATCCTATTCTCTTTATTAATTTGATGTTTGATCTCCTCCTGAAGGTTACCATAGCTTTATATTTTTGTGCCTAGATAGTTCAAATACAATACTTGATCGATTATTGTACCACCTATTTTTAAGCTGCACTTAGTCAAAAGCCTTTGTGAAATCTGTAAAACAAAAATAAAATGTGCAAGAGTTTGATATTCTATAGCTTTTTTACTGATTGGTCTTAAAATAAAAATGCCGTCTAATATAGAACGAATTTTACATACTTTATCGAAAGTAAGTACAGTTGCAATTCGCGATTTTGGTTTTAATATTTTTAGCATCAAAAATCAGAACGTACTAACTGAATTTTTAACAAAACAAAAAAAATGATAATATTTTTATCAAAAATCGACCCAATTCATGTACATCAGGGGTAAGTAATAAAGTCACACATTTTCCTACCCTCCCGCTCTGTAATTTAAAATAGAGCGGTAACAAAAGCCAAGTTTTATTACCCAAGGGTAATACGTTACACATTTTGAATAGTTTCTACGTAGATTTTACTGCCTAAGTACAAAACTGATAAGAGTAATAAAAAATAGATACATTTTTATTTAGAAAATAACTCTAAGATTGTTTCAATATTAGTTGTGCTAAAATTAGAAATAAAATGAAGCAATTGAATTCATTATTTTACGAATGATTGCTGATTACAGATTGAACCAATTTGATGGTTTTTAGTACATATTCCGTTTGTTACATATATATATATATATATATATATATATATATATATATATATATATATATATATATATATATATATATATGGTTTGTTTAATCCCGGTTTCAATCCGTTCGTTCAAAAAATCATTTTCACGACATTTTGCCAAAATCTGGCATTTTTGTGTGGTTCTTTTGGTTACTCGCTTAGGACTGATGGTGGTCTTTCTTGACTGTCACTCAACGGACAATCCACGTCAGTCCTAGTGCACGGTTTCGTCAGTAAATATTCAATTTACAGGGTTGCCATGTCGGTCCAGGTACCGCTCTTCGTCGAACCTTCGGGATGTATCGAAGCTGGCATACGGGAATTTGGAAGGAATCTCGACAGAGGACCTTGCTGAACTTGACTGTAGATATGTCACGGACGTGCTTTTGAAGCGAATTTTCTGTCTCGCTGTCCCGGAAACACTAACGATTGGTATTTATCATTCAAAGGTCGTAAACCAGGGATAGAAGGGAACGACAAACTATGAGGATATTGTGGTTCAATCGTCAAACGAACATCTTGCCGCGACGCGGGTTCGAAATCTTCCTTGTCGATGTCGACGTGTCTGTTGAGCGAAACGTCATGTGTAACAGGGTTGTCGAATTGGCGAAGATTTTATTGCATAGTTTAGAGCAAAAGTTATTCTGATCGCTGTTGTTGTTGAAAAGAAGAGCACCCGTAGGGGTGTCACAGAGAACCCACCGTAATCGACCGATCTAGAGAATTTCCAGGTCGCCTCTCCTTTCTTGCTCTTAACATTCGGCATTTGTGTTAGTTGAGACATTGCTTTTAAATTGTGAAGAATAGAGAGTTTTTTGTTCCCAAAAATAAAAATGGAGATTTTTTACTCAAAGAACGCATATGAAAGGTGAGCTGAAGTGCTTTACGTGTCTTTGAAAAAAGTTCTAAGTATGGGAAACTAATTTCACTGAAAAGAAATTAGATTTTTGCACTACAATTAGAAATCGTCTGAGGGTGTTTCGTTTGTTGCTCTGTTTCCGCGAAAGTCAAGCCAAAAATCAGTCGTTTGTTCCTAGAAAAGAGTACGCAAATTTAACTAGTTTTACTATTGATTTCTCCGAAATTTCGTGTCTTTTCTGAATTTCCGCGGTTTTTTTGTTGAATTGCGGGGATTTGAGGGGATTTTTTGTTGTTTATTTCGCGCTTTAAAAAACCCAAAATTTTTTGCTAAGTTCTTCTTAATTTTCAAGAAAAATCAGACGTTACCCTTCCTAAGAAAAGAATATTTTCAACGGAATTAGGTCGGTTTTTGTGTTGTCAAGTCTTTGAAAAGTCCCTTGTTTTTCTGAAGAGGTACATTATGTTGTTGACTTTCGAACTGTATTGTCTGAGAGCCTGGTAGTTCTGAATCTTACCTCAAGAGTTTATAAGCAGATACTTCCTGTCCAAAACACTGTAGTTTATACACAAGGAGATCTCACACACCGTATTTAGACCGAAAATTTTCTTTCGCTTTATCGCTTATTGGATCACTGGTTTTTCACTATCTTTGTGCAAGTGATAGCTACTAAACGCCCAGTGACCCCGCAAAAGTAGTTTTAAAAGTTTACGGGCTCCTCTAGAAGTTCGTGAAGCTCTATGATGCCTTCAAAAAGTTCGTCGCGGTTGTGGGGAAGTTCTGAGCTTGAAAACCTGAAAAAGAATGCGTTAGCGTCCCTAATTTTTATATTGTTCCAAGCTTCTGTGAATTTCCTGCCAAAAAACCAAAATGCTATGAGAATAGCAGCTTTTTGACAGCGAAATTCGAGATCCTTTTCTTCTTCACAACTGCTGTCCTTCTCTCTTCGAAACTGATTATCTTGATCTTCTAAATTTTCCTTGTTGCCAAGTATTCTTCTTAATAGACCAAGGCGTACTACTTTGGTCTTCAAAATGATATCCTTTTATAGTTTCAGGCTACTTTGCTATTCAAGGCTAAACTTCGTTAAATGTAACCAATCAGACTACTCCACTTTAATCCACGTGTTTCCAATACTACTATATAAGAAAATTCTTTCCTTGATTACAGCATTTCTACTTGTCCGATTGTCAAGATTTTTGCTGTAACCTATAGATCTTGTGTCTAAGCCTTTTTTTAGCAACCTTGGAGATATGTAATTGTTATATATTTACAATATGACTTTCGAGTTTTATTAAATTGGCTCGCTTTCTGATTAGTCAAACTGTTTAGAAGGTTCCTCCCCTCTGCATGGTGCGATATACTTGTTTCTTATGTAGTCTTCTCTGGTGTATTTGGTGTTTTTTGTTGTTTAGTTTCTTGATTTTTTATTGCTGTCTTCCATGTAGTTGGAATATTTAAGATATCATCCCGTTCATTCAGCTGCCCCGCTTTTTCTATTTTAGGGCATCTCTTATGACGCGTATTTTATAGTTTTGTCTGGTTGTTTGATGATATTGAAATAGGGCTGAGGTTGCCTGTTTGTTTTTGGCACCATTTTTATGTTCCTGAATTCTTGCTAATATGCGCCTGTTTGTTTGTCCTATGTGACGTGGAAAGTTGCTTAATCTTGTTTGAAAAATATATACCGATTATAGTTAATCTAGTTTTGCATTTCTGGGGCCAAAAAAGACTATTGGAATTGACAGTCTAACTGAGACCACAGTTATCCTCAGAAATGGAGACCAATTATTCTTTGGCTCGATATGGCTGATGTTGTTCTAGGAGATTGTCAGGAGCCCAATATCTGCAATTTTGTTAGTTCACGTGACCATTGATGTAAAAATTCAATTCATCAGAGAACCGTATGTTATTAAAGCTCCTAAAATTGGTTTTCATTGTCCTGCAGAATTCAAGTCGTTGAACTGAATCATCGGGCTTCATTTCCTTCACAATAACTATTGTGTTGGGGTGGAAATCTAAAATTTCGCAAATAATACGATGGACCGTGGATTTGTGCAAATTTAGAGACGCTGTGCGGAGCCGTAGAGACTGTCAACATTCATGTTCGTTCTTGATGTCATTTTCCGTCCAGTTTCATCGCTACTAAACTTGAAAAGCCAATCAAGCGTTTGACACCACTTCCCTCTCTCCGCTATCGGTATTTGGCACGTAACAGTCAAAACAAAAACGAGAAGCATTCTGAAACACCCTTCATTTATGCGGGTGGCACTCAAATCTAACACCAGCAAGAATACATAGCGTCAACATCATTAACAGGGAATCGCTATGGTAAGAACTGGTTGTAATATTCTTGTTTGCCATACCATGATCACAAAAAGAGCTGTCATGTCCAGACTAACTCTACGAAGTTAAAAATTGTTTTCAATAAATCTTGAAAAATTACGAAACCTAAACAGTTTGTGTAACTTAAAGTCCCACGATCTATACTTATTTAGCAATACTTCCTGGACTATGCTCAAATTTTGGAAATCGAATAAGTCATCCTGCAAATTGAAAAAAGGAATGTGCTCACAGTTAACAACATTAATAATTGAAAATCTGCTTCTACGTCATAACTTTCGGAAGGGCTTTTCTTATTAAAACTTTTTTTGATAACCATCCCCAAATACCCTCATACATATAAATAGAAAAAACAAACTCTTTCAGATGCCACAAAAATAAACCCTCTTCAAATTATTTGCTAAACCGTAAAAATCCTTTCGGATTCACGCTGCGAAAAAAACTGGATTTTTAGATCCCGTTGTCTTTCCAAGCAAAGATAATACGAAGATAATATATTTCCAGTTTATTAATAGTAAAAAAGTAGGAGAATGAAAGTGGTTAGTTTTTGTGGCATTTATTTTTATCGCGCCGAATAGTAAACCAACGCTGCGAAAGCTCAATAGATAAAACAAATCGGTTTTGTGTGGGAGTTATGACCCACCTACCTAAAGTTCGATAATATAAATTACATTACTCTGACGCATTAGTTTTAGTGAGGAATAAACCAATACTCTTCGTGTTGTTCCTAATTAACGCATGATAATAGAGATGGAGTTTCTGAATATTGTAGTTTCAAATAAAACTAACAACAAAAAACACTACACTGTAAAAAGGAAATGCATTAAATTTAAGGTAAATGTGCTGGAAGCAAATTTTATAAACCTCTATTAAATGCGTTTATTAATGTAATATTAATCTAAATCAATTTATTCCATTAAATATAATGTTAAGTTTTGATCATTACTTTTTAAGGTGACGATGTACATTAGATATACAGCCAGTGTTCTTCTTCTTCTTCTTCTTCCTCTTGTTATAGGCTTACAGCCTGTTTTTTCCAACTCAATCATTCATCTCATTTGATGTTGAAATCCAGGACTCTCTCCATATTTTCGATGGTCTACCTATTGGTCTTCTGGTTTTCGGTGTTCCATCTCCGGCGATTCTCGCTATCCTATTTTGCGCCATTCTTCCTATGTGCTCATTCCAAGCTCTTCTGCGCTTCCGTCCCCATCTTACTATATCCTGCATTCGATGTTCCTCGCGTATTGTTGAATTGCATATGTGATATCTTAATGTGTATCCCGATATTCTTCTTAGTACTTTCATTTCGGCAGTTCTTAGAATTGATTTTGTTTTTGTGTTGTCAGCTCTCGTCTCTATTGCGTACATCATTATCGGTCGAATACAGGTCTTGTAGATTTTTGTTTTTGCGTCCTTGCTCATGTATGTGTTGTGCCATATTATATCCGCCAGGCTTCCTGAGATTCTATTTGCCTTGTTTACTTGGTTTCTTACTTCTCCTGTTCTGTCTTGGTTTGCGGATATCTCAACTCCTAAGTAATTAAAGGTCATGAGTTGTTCTATTGGTTTGTCATCCACTACTAGTTTGCATCTTAAGGGCACTTTGCTTATTACAATTGACTTAGTTTTATCGATGGATATTTTCATGTTGAATTGCTTGCTTATGGTGTGGAATGTAAATAGAAGTCTTTGGAGATCTTCTTCATTTTCCGAGACTATGACGGCGTCATCAGCGTAACATATTGTTATTTCCTCGGTATTCATTCTGTACCCTGGTGCCGCTATTTTGACGTTCTCAATTATTTGGTCCATTACTATGTTAAACAGTAATGGACTCAGAGAGTCCCCCTGTCGTATGCCCGACGCTATCGGTACATCCTTGGTTAGGTTGCCGCTTACTGAGATTTGTGTTGTGGTGTTGGAGTTTAGCCGTTCAACTATGTTAATTAAATTGTTTAGGATGCCTTTAATTCGCATTATTTGCAGAATATCATCCAGTCTCACCCTATCAAAGGCTTTAGTAAGATCTATAAAGCACATAAATGCCGGCTTAGTAAATTCAATAGATTTCTCTGCTATCTGTCTTACGATGAATATGGCATCTACTGTAGATCTGCTTTTGCGGAAACCTTGCTGTTCATTGAATTTAAGATATGTTATCAGATATTTAGTGCACCAACATTATTATGAGGTCAAAAATTCTGCCATAGGTAGTGTTCCCTCATCTGTAGACCGATTTCGAACTCATTAGTTTCGGTCAGTACCGGCAGACATGTACACCTCATCATAAGAAAATTGAGTCCTTAAGCAACTTATCATACTAAATAAAAAGTTCAATACAAGTTGCGCCATCTCGCGGAATCTCATGCAATGTACCATGAATATTAATCTAAATTCCTTTAATATTAGGGTATATGTGAATTAATTTTCATGTACAGAAGTTGAAATATTTTTTCAGTTACTTTACTGACATTTAAGATACCATTTAAACAAATTTAATGTACAACGAACAGATATTTGAATGAATTGTTTTAGATTTAAAGTAAATATAAATTATTTACGATTCTAGGTACAAAATTAGTAAATTTAATGTAGAATAGACATTAAATTTGCATTAAATTTAACGTTATTTTTAACGTTGTTCATAAATTAAAATTATTAATTTGTAGCAAAGATGAAGTGAGTTTCATGTAGCAATGTCTTAAACTATAACTTGGAAAACTTTTCCTTGTGTTGTGTTTTCTGTAATAATGATTTCAAATTTTGATATTATAATACTGGTATTATCTTCGTAAGGCACACAGTCTGGACTAAAACAAAACCTCTAGCAGTATCTTACTTCCAAGGTGGTCTAAAAAAAATAAAGCAAGAATAAACAATAAGATGGTAAATTAACAAGGGCAAGAACAAATTATCCAAGTTTCACTCTAATAATAAAAGAACAAAATATTCGTTTTCTTTTATCACGAAAACGCAAAATAGAAAATTCCGTTAATATTTATAGTATACAAACCTAGTACAGATTTTGTAAGTCATTTTCTCCCACACGATAACTCGTGAAACGATTCAGAGTTGTATCATGAAGTCTCGTGCACGTCAGCTGCGGCTCCGGGGTTGAGTTGAGCAGTGGCAGCCCCCCACTCGCATAGAAACAAAAATATTTTTAATTATTTCCTCCCGATTGAAAATTTGTAAAATGACTGTTGACACAATTCTTTGAAAAAAAAGTCAGCGGGCTGTAAGCTGGTAACACAAACATGTAAAAAACACTTATACTTGGACTAGTTGTCATGAAAGTTAGATCGTTGGTTAGTTTTGTTTTCCTAATGATATTGCTTTAATTTATTATAATACATGCGTCAACAAATAAATGCTTACATAAGGTTATCAAGGATATAAACACAGAGATAAAGCTTTAAAATCCGTAATAGTTCTAGTTGTTATTTGAAAATAATGGAATTTTCTAATTTTTGTCGGTACAGAAACAAAATAAAATTATCATTTATTCTTGTATTTTTAACGCTTAAAATTGTTACTGTTGCACTTGTCAATTTCAATCCTTCGCTATCAACTTAGACCGGTTTTAAAATTAGACCATGTTACTGAATTAAGGGGTAAATTTTTAAGCGATTTGTCAAACTAGTTTTTTCTGAAAATGGATATAAATAATTTTCTCAAAAAGTAATCATTACAAAGCCTTTAGCTACTCCCATATCGTAGTAAAAATTAACAATATACTCTATATGGGACCCCAATAGACCTAATGGCAGTACGCGACGCACTCTATAGTGTCGAAGCCCATAAAAAACTCTCCGAATAAGAATATATATTAAAGGCATACAACGTTGCCAAATGTAAGATGCCCAGAAACTGGAGGAAGAAACAGTGAGTATATTAAAAAGACGCTCGTAAATCGACATGATGTACTACAGATATACTATTTGAATTTTTTTTTCTTCTGGGTTCTTGCTGAAGCTAGATGCACTGGGGCCAAAGGAGGCCTATTATACTTATCCTGGACATACAGCCACTCTGTTAACTTAGCCTTCTGGATTAAATTGTACAGATCTGCGAAGGACTGAGTGTGTGCTTCCATCGGTTCCAAGTATATGGCCCGAAGGTTTGTTGTCTTTTTACAAGCGAGCGCTCCACTGTCTAGCGGCCAAATAACTCAACTAAAAATATTAAGAAATATATAGAATTTAAAATTCTGCTGTTTTCTAAGCCCATATTTAAAGGAAAACTTCCCAATACGGACGCCTGGAAGAAACGGACGCTTGAAAGATTATAATTTGCTAATGTACGAACGCTAATATATATATATATATATATATATATATATATATATATATATACATATATAAAATTTTCGGTTGTGCAGACGAAGACATGTTAAAAAGGGCGGAGAACTCAAAAATCATGAAAAAACTCGGTGTCCGAAAAATGACGACAGCGCAGTTTCGTTCTAGTATGGGACTCATATTCGGTTTTATACAGCATGGTTGGTTTGTGTTTTTCTTGTGTTATTGAGACACAGATGCGAGATGATGGTTTATACCGAATGCAATGGCCCGAAGAGTCCCATACAGTGCTGTCGTCATATTTCGGACCCGGAGTTTTTCCATGATCTTATAGTTCTCCGCACTTTTTAACATGAGAGTAATATTTATCAACGGTCTTTGACCGCATAGCTGAGAATTTCCTATTTTATTTTATATACATTATGTATTATGGAACGAAGTTACTGATTCTTAGGCATGAGTATGTTTGCCGGAAAATATTTATTCTAGTCTAAATATAGTTCTTGCGGGAAAAGAATATCCGAAGCTTTCATATTACCGTAATTAGTCTCACCACGCCATGTCGGATAATAAGATTTTTTGATTATACAAAATTTGTTATATCATTCTGATATTAATTGTAATCAGATATTCTTGATTTCATATTAGATATCTCCTCACAACCTTTTTCTTTAACCATACAAAATGTTTAAAACATAAACAAAAAATCTAAATCATTATTATGAAGGCGTTATATTTTAAAATGTTCCCCTTATTTCATTTATCTCATTTTAATTTAATCAAAAGTGTATTTTTAACACAATTTCTTTTTTCTTTCAGGTAAGGCATCACACTAACAATAAGCCATTCTAAGGGGGCAAGTATGGTAAGGTCTGAACTGTTTTAGATTAGTAAAAAGTACATATATATATATATATATATATATATATATATATATATATATATATATATATATATATATATTTTCTTGATTCTTGAACCATAGATTATATCATTTTTCTTTATTTTGTCTTTTCTTGGATTTAAGTTCTATATTTAATAAATACACAAAACAATTGACGTTTCGCCCTTTATTCAAGGTATTTTCAAAATTCCTTCCTCCTAAAAATATATAATCAAAATACACCACATAAAAAACATATTTACAATTTCGAAAAACAAACAAGACACTTAAAAACAGTATTCAAAACTTTAAAATTTTTTTAAAAATATTTAATTTTACCGGTACACACCTTGACATTTTGCTGCTCTGTTACTAAATAAAATTCAAATATCGTCTACTGAGGATACGTGGAATGTGAATGTGTTTTATTTTTTTAATATTTTTTATATTTTACTATGCATAAAAAACAAATAAGGTGTATGTTTGGTTTTATGTTTAAGAGGATTTCAGCAAAAATTAAATTTTAATATAATATTTTTCAAACGTTTTGTCGATGATTGCATAGCAGCCGTACCACAAAATAAAATAAATGAAATTCTCCAAGAGTTTAACAGTTTCAACGAAAAATTACAGTTCACGTCCGAAACAGAGAATAATAATAAAATAAATTTTCTAGAGATGACACTTATACGCAGAAAAAACAAAATTTTAACTGAATGGTACACCAAACCAACTTGGTCAGGTAGATATCTAAACTATTTTTCTAATCATTCAAAAACTCAAAAAACTAGCGTTATAATCGGTCTATCTGATCGTGCTATCTCCCTAACATCTCCAGAATTCCGACCAAAAATACTGCAAAAAGTAAAAGAGACACTAATAAATAATAATTTCAACGAAAAGACTATCACCAAAATAATTGATAAACGAACATATAAGTTTTATAATGACGTAAAAACAAAAAACATAGAACATAAACAGCAAAAATATGTGGCATTACCGTACATTAGTGAGCTGTCAGAAAAAATAAAATACATTTTAAAAAAGCATGATATTATCGTATGCCACAGGTCACATAATAAATTAAATACATTGTTCACAAATTTAAAAAGTAAAACTCCTCTAATGAATAAATCATAAATATATTCGATCCCTTGCACAAATTGTCCCAAAAATATATATAGGCATGACGAGCCAATTACTAAAGAACAGATTAAACGGCCATAAATATACGAAAAACACCTCAAAAGCGTTAAACAAACACACACAGGATGAAAAACACACTTTTGATTATAATAGTACTATTATAAAAAACAAAGATATGAATTACCAAAAATTACAATAAAGGAAATGATTGAAATTAAAAAAGATAAAAACACTGTTAACGACAGAACAGATATGGGAAATTTGAGCCACATTTACGCAAGCCTAATTTAAACAAAAATATTAAGTATTCGATCCGGTCATATAAAAATCAAAAATTGAATATCCTCTTAAACATAAAACTAAACATATTCCTTATCTGTTTTTTTTATGCATTGTAAAACATAAAAAATATAAAAAAAAAAAATAAAACACATTCGCATTCCATGTATCCTCAGTAGATGATGTAAAGTTTGAATTTTATTTAGTATCAGAGCAGCAAAATGTCAAGGTATGTACCGGTAAAATTAAATATTTTTAAAAAATTTTAAAAATTTAAATACTGTTTTTAAGTGTCTTGTTTGTTTTTTGAAATTGTAGATATGTTTTTATGTGGTGTATTTTAATTATATAAAAATATTTTTAGGAGGAAAAAATTTTGAAAATGCCTTGAATAAAGGGTAAAACGTCAGTTGTTTTGTGTTTTTATTAAATATAGAATCTAAACCCAAGAAAAGACAAAATGAAGGAAAAATTATATATATATATATATATATATATATATATATATATATATATATATATATATATATATATGTTGTATCGTAGGTTTTCACGGATGATGGAATGTACACTGGTGTTTCTCCGGTTTTCAATCCGTTCTGCCAGAAGAAAAATCTTCATGACGTTTCGCCAACATCTCAGCTGGTATTTTCAAGTGATGCTTCCTCGACGGTTGCTCGAATTGAAAATCCAAATTATAAAAGTTGTTATTTTTTAATGTTATTTATAAGATATTATTATTAATTCTAAAATATTGATCCCAGAACAGATTATTCAAAATAACAGTTTTTTTTAATCCATTGTCAGAGCTTATTTGCGTAACAAATTAAAAACATTCACGCCCATTTTTTTCCCCGAAAAGGCATTACAACAGTATGCTCCAGTAAAAAAAATAAAAATGGAAAATATAAATTTCCAGTAAATCCAGACCCATAAAGCGGCAAGAAAAAAAGGAAACGTTAACAACGATTTATAGTAGGCCTTAAAAACGGTATCCAAAAATTAATAGCCGCAATTATTGTCTATCAGTTGCGATATTTTTCCGCTCTCGCAATAATCCCCATCTTGCAGTGGGAGCGAATAAAAAAAAGCGGGTGCGCATTAATTCCGCTTAATGAAATTTTAAAGCCCCAAACACATAAAATGGCGGCCTGTCCCCCGCGCGTGTGGCGCACTAAATTTCACCATGCCCGAATTTTGTATTCCGGCTGGGGATTACATTTATGGCCCTAGCAATAATTAGGTGTTGCCCATATATATTTCAGAAGATTTCGCTTGCTTAGTAAGCTCATAACTTTATTATTCCAGGTAAAGGGTAATTTGAGGTTTATTAGCTTCTTCGCATTGTTAAGTATTAATATATTTAGGTATTCACATGCATGCAGAGATAATCTTAACTTCAAATATTTAATAATGTTTTCTTAGTTAGTGGCAATAAAGGAGCTATATAGGGCGAGGGGTTATAGGTCATTTACTTAAGAAGATGTACTTTCCTTAAAACCAACTTTACAGAGTATATGTTTACTTTTAATAGACAAAGGTTAAATAATAATTTACTGAAAGTTTCTTGGTATTAACACTAATTTATTTTTTGAGGACTTATCAGAATTACAAGCCAAATAGCTTTGCACTCCCTCTATGGATTATTGATTCATACCAGGTATACAAAGACAATCGGGTCCTAGGTAGCGTTGTCTTCTGTACTTCCTTCGGACGGTCCGCGCGGTTGTAACAACTGCTTTCTGAATCGATTTATATAGAGGTTCACTAAGACCGAGTCCATTGATGTTCTGCAGAAGGTTCTTTGGTATCACTTCAGTTGCTGATAGTATTATGGAAATCGTGTGGACGCTGTTCATTGCCCACTGTCTGCGGATTTGCACCTCCAGATCTCTGTAATTGGTGATCTTCTCATTGTATTTTGGTTTTAGGTTATTGTTACTAGGTATCGAAATGTCAATCAGTGTAGTTCGCCTAGAAATTTAATAGATTGATCGACTTACCTGTAAGGATGATCGATCTGAATTATTCGAGCTGTTGTCCGAAATGATTATTACACACTGTAGTATGCGTTTGTCATACCTACTCAGCACAATTTTTAAAGATAAACAAAAAATTCCTGACTCGTCTTATGGTTAGGTGACCCACTTAATCTTCATTGTATTTGTCTAGTTAATTAGATCATAGGGTAGCGAAATGGGGAGGGAGGGTTGTAATAATCATTTCGGACAACAGCTCGAATAATTCAGATCGATCATCCTTACAGGTAAGTCGATCAATCTATTAATTATTCTTCGCTGTTGTCCTTCATGATTATTACACACTGTAGATGTTCAAAGTATAAATGCACGATCTAATTAACAATTATTTTATTTATAATAGAAACAATTTCTTGGCGAAAGTTTCTACAAAAAAAAAATATAATAATTATAATACATAATATAACATTTAAAAACTAGTTTAAACAGTTCGCACCTAATATAGAAATGTATAATTGTATAAATTATACATATCCATCATCACTTATACTAATAATAATGACTCTAGTAATGTAAATAACATCCCTTAATAGGATAAACAGTTTGAGTCATAAAATAACGCAACAAGAACAAAAAAAAATCAACAAAAGAAACAAAACATAATAAACTTAATAATACGGATCTAATGACGCAGCAACACTACTGCGCTATGATAGATCTAGCGAATGCTTCAGGGCAAGAAGTTATTGGCCTATTATAAAATTTTACGAATACGTTAGATCTCTGAGGCCAGCCTGCTGCCTTCCTAATTATTTCAATATTTACCCCTGCCCGTAGGGCTGCAGAGGTACTAGCATGCCTAGTAGTGTGTGCCGAAAACTTTGTTATATCTATACCACATTTTATAAAATATTTTTAACCCACCTGCCTAGGGTTTTTGAACTAGCTGGATGATGAGGTTTTCTTCATGTTAAAAAAATTTATCGTGTTTTTGCTGTCTTAATATGGAAGTTTTTTGGATATAATACGAAATCGTTTTAGCAACACACAGACTAGGTTTCTCAGAAAAAATAGGAAAAATCATTAAAGGTTGTAACCTTTTATACCCCGACGTTTTGATTTTCTCTGGTATACGTATTTCTAAAACATTGTTAGCCTATTTGATTTTTTTTATACAGATCTTTGATAGGGTCTGCAGCCTGTGGGCAGAAGTAAGAGCTAATAAGGTAACAAGTTTATAACTAAGGATTTCTAATGATAATTTATCCAAAGGAAATAAACCTTCTAAATAAGTCAATACAACACTGGGATCCCAGGTAGCTGCATATTTTGGTTGTGGTGGATTTATGTTGAAAACCCCTTTAAAAAATCTTTTTTAAAATTATTTCATCCTGTTTGTTTGGAGAAAATAATAAAGATAAGGCTACTCTGTGGGTATTCAAGGAAGAGAATGATAATTGACGAAAATTATCGCAGAGGAGTTGTCCACTGTCTGCTAGTGTTGAAATTATTTCGCTTGTGTCAATTTTCTGTGGGTCTTTTAATATGCCTGATATTAATCGCCCTGTGGCAGAAAGCACACCTGCCAATTGTTCCTGTACCTGTATAATAAACTTATCTTGGCTCTTAGCATCCCGACTAAAGCATTTTCCTATTTTATAATTTAATTTGAGAGTTTGAAATAAGTTGCAGTTACCTGGAATTGGGTATTTTTCCCGTCAATTTTAGAAATATATTAACGACACGAATGAAAAGATATGTGCTGACCGGCACAAACAAATACAATGAAGATTAAGTGTGTCATCTAACCATAAGACTAGTCAGGAATTTTTTGTTTATCTTTAAAAATTGTGCTGAGTAGGTATGACAAACGCATACTACAGTGTGTAATAATTATGAAGGACCACAACGAAGAATAATTTATCTGTTAGTGTAATGTCTGGCCCATCATAAGCAATTGTTTGATCTTTTAGAACCGCTCGGTCCCAATATAACTTGAACTAGTTATTTTCAAGAATAGGTTCCGGATTGTATTTGTAGTAAGGCAGTTTACCTACCTGCAATATTTTTAGCTTATCTGCTAACGCTTGGTGGAGTATCTTAGCGGCTGAGTCTTGTCTTTCCTTATACTTGGTTGCACCGTTTTCGGAAACATCTGTCCTGAAATCAACCAGTACTGCGACGCTGAGTTGTCGACATCGTCCCGAATGACCTCATTTGGATACCATTCATGAAGTGGTTTCTGCAGCCAGGCTTGTACTTCACTTGGTCTGTTCGGTAGTGAGAAACAATATCCCGTTCCCTCAACTGTAGCGGTGTTGAATCGTCTGCCTCGCATATTGCTCGATGTAGTGTGGAAGAGTCCGCTAACCTGTGGAAATAAAAACGCAAGTTTATTATTTGTTAATCGAACTGCTTACCAATATCGACCAATCTTCTTCCTCCTTGGTGCCTTGGAAGCATTGTATGTTCAATAGCACTCCGAGGATGTTGTTTGTGTGCTTTTGTTAAGAGTGTTCTTATTTTCCTTTGCAGGTTTTCGATGTCCGTCCTGCTCCATTGTACAATTCCAAAAGAGTAACTAAGCTCAGAGCATACGTACGTGTTGAGCGCCATAAACAAATTTATACTATTTAGACTAGTTCGTAACACCCGTCTTACCCTCGTGACAAATTCGGTTGTCAAATCGGCCTTCATAGTGCGATGGTCAAATCATTTAGCCTGTTTCATTACTAGGTATTTGTATGTTTGTTCTTTGAGGACTTTACTATTATTTTTTTATTGAATTGTTACACCTTCTAATGCTACTTCGCCATAAATTACATGATCCCACAAAAAAAAAGTGCCTTGAGCTAGAAACGAGACCCATCATTTCCTATGGATTTTGTCCCTGTGATCATGAATCTGAAGGTCTGTTCTCAATTCTGGGCATAATAAGGCTAAAAGAAGAAGAAAAATGAAAGAGAAACTTCATTAGTGACACCCTGGGTCGATTTGTCTATAATGCTTTAATCCAAAATAGAATTCAACCTTGTACACAATAGGAAACAACATTACGTTGTATTTTTCAACAGTCGATCCAAAGTACTACTTATGAGTTACTCAAAAATAACGTTTGGGTTTTGCAATGGCTGACAAAATCTCCAGACCTTGACTCTATTGAAAATCTGTGGGAAATAATAGAACGTCGTACTCCAGCTCCAATCGTTAGAAAATAAAATTAATAGTTGAGACACAACTTCCCGAAGATTTTGTTCAAAATTCGATTGCCAAAATGCCGCGATGTTGCCCTCAAATAATTATTAATAATGGATATTCTATTAACTATACTCAAAATTATTCTACTTACTGTAATTCTTAGATGTATTTATTTATATATACAGATTCAAATATACAAAGTCTTAAATGTATTTATGGATACAAATGAGTTCCAGGAGCATATTGAAGTATCCTGGAAAACAAACAGGTGTCAACTAATGATATAAACTCTATCGGTGATGTCATTGTTGAATCTATTACAGAAAGTCAGAAAAGAAAACTGTACAGGAAAAACCAAAGGATGAACAATTAGTCTCCCAATACACAGACTAATGGAAGAAAGAAGAAATATGAAGCAACAAAGATACAGAACTACAAGAACTAAGAAACCTAAATAAAAGTTCATCT
Organism: Diaprepes abbreviatus; assembly: GCA_034092305.1. Classification (NCBI taxonomy): domain Eukaryota; kingdom Metazoa; phylum Arthropoda; class Insecta; order Coleoptera; family Curculionidae; genus Diaprepes; species Diaprepes abbreviatus. The sequence goes on along the minus strand of JASJET010000070.1, from coordinate 14,861,802 downwards.
AAGAAAGGATATTAGAATATACAAAGCTAAAATTAAAAGATTCTATAGAAGAAACTACAAGTCTTTAGAGCGGTAAAAAGGAAATAAACAAGGATTTCTCACATCAAATAGTTGTTGGGCGCCCGAATATGTTGCGATTGGTTTTAGTTAATAGTTCACCGAGATTTCCCGCTAAAGACTCCCCCACACAAACGATGAATTCGATGTCTTACCCGCGAATACACTATAAGAAGTCGCGGTTGTATCAAAGAATTTCTGGAAACTTTATATCAAGTTAGCAAAACATGCAATATGTTTTAAAAATAGGAAACGACAAATTTTTTTCTTTAACAACTAATTAGCGACTATTTTGCCGCTAATTATTATTCGAGCAATTTTTCGATTTGAGCAATTTGTCTTACTAACTACATGTACATAAATAAAAGAAAAAATTACTAAAATAAATTTAATTACAACTCCAAAAGCTGTTAAAAGGAGGCTCAATTAAAACTGGTACGGTAATTTACTGTAATACCGAAAGGTTGGAAAACGGAAAAAGTTAAATAAGTTAATAAACAACAGAAACTTTTACGGCTTTGGTCAAGTTGAAAATCATGGGTCTTGAGTTTAGATTGTGTCAAATTAAAAATATTATCCGACGTTTCACCTATGGTTGCACGAGGCAAGTATACAACTTACTGAAGCAAAAAAAATTATCTTATCCATAGGACAAAACTTCGCCAGCACTCCAAAGCGCATATCAATGGAAAAAATAAATTGTATTGTCGAAGCTTCCATTAGAAAATTACCTTCAGAGCTAGCAGACACGATTCGATTCGAAACAGTGAAGATCATAAAACACAGCCACCTAAATCTGATATTACATCAGCGGAAAGGAAGGCTATTAAAAAACTGAACGAAGATAACACGATCTTAGTTTTCCGAGCTGACAAAAGAAATGCAACTGTTGTTATGGATAAGGACTAATATGCTGAAAAAATAAACCAACTCTCGGACAACAATATTTAAAAAGTCATTCCGACGGATCCAACAAACAAAATTGAAAGAAACCTCACAACTCTAGTTAACACTTCCAGCCTCACTCCAGAAGAAAAGAAGACCATTAAACCAAGCAGCTCTAAGATTCCACGCCTCTACGGACTGCCTAAAATACATTAAGAAAATATACCTCTACGTCCAATCGTCAGCGCAATAGACTCACCAAACTACAAAATATGTAAATATCTGACCAAATTTTTACATCCCTTTACTGGAAAAACCGAATTCTTTGTTAAAGACTCTGAACACTTTGTCCAAAGATTAAAAACAATCCATCCAATTAGAGCCCAGGGACATATTGGTCAGTTTTGATGTAGAATCCCTATACACAAATGTTCCTATAAGCGATTCAGCGATTCAATATCGGACATATTACGAAATAACAACATAAACTCCACCCTACTTGAATTAATAAAAGCATATCTGATTTCCACTTACTTTACTTTTCAAGGAATTTTCTACGAGGAGACTTCGGGAGCGGCCATGTGATCTCTGCTATCACCTGTGGTAGCTAACATCTTCATGGAAATTTTCGAAGGAAACGCCTTGTCTTATGCTCCTCTGAAACCTAAATTTTGATGCAGATATGTAGATGATATGTTCGTAGTTTGGTCGCATGGCACAGATAACCTCAACAACACCCTAGCATGAGATTCATGGAAACTGAGTCAAATGGTGCCCTCCCCTTTCTTGATGTACTAGTGCAAAGGAAAGAGAATGGCAAATTAGGACATTCTGTGTACAGAAAACCAACACACAAATCGATATCTCAATGCAACGTCAAACTATAATCCTTCTCAAAAACAATCCATCATAAATTCTTTGGAAAATAGGACCCTTTCAATAGTTGACGAACAATCACTGAAATCAGAAACAGAAAAGCTAACTTATGTTCTAAAAGGCAACGGACATTGCGCTGAAGATATAAGACGTTCTATTATTAAATATAAAAACCCAACTCCTCAACAAAATGTACCTCCTATGGACAGTACCTTACGTACACAGAACCACCGAAAAGATTGCTCCGAAAATCAAACATTTGGAAAATTTTCAACATATGTAAGAAAGTTGGACAAGGTTTGAAATCTCCAAAGGATGCAATACCATTTCAAACAGAAGACATTTACAAGATACTTTCCTCTTGTGGTTAAGTGTAGGTAGGTGAAACAGGACGGTCTAGATCCACTAGGTTTAAGGAACATGAAAGATGTATAAAAAACAAACATATTGTACAATCTGCAGTAGCTGAACACCAGCATTGCTCAAGTCACACTTTTAATGTAAAAAAACTAAGGTGTTAGCATCAGTGCCTCGTTTCTTTCAACGTAAAATTAGAGAATTAATTGAAATTTGTAGATATCCAAATAATATTAATAGAGATGCAGGTTACAGTCTACATCGAACGTGGTAATCGATTGTAACGCTGGATCACGGTTTTCTGAGTACTAGTCGGGTATCTTCTTCTTCTTCTTCTTCTAGGTAGAACCAAGTTCTGTTATCTACACAATGTCTCATCGATCCACTGCCTACGACGGTTTCGAACCCATTTCACAACATCCCCCACTCCGCTGTCCTCGCGTATTTTTGCGTTTCTTATTCTATCCCTTAAACTTGTTCCCGTGATCATTCTCAGCGTTTTCATTTCTGTGGTTCTCATAATTTGTTTTGTCTTTGTTGTTTCATTTCTTGTTTCTGCGCCGTAGGTCAGTATCGGTCTTACACAGACCTTATAGATTCTTGCTTTGCTCTCAACCGTCATATGTTTATTGTTCCAGATTATGTCTCTTAGTTGGCCTGATATCATGGCCGCTTTGTTGGCTTGTGTGCGTACTTCTTCCGTTACTGCCCTGTTACTTGTTATATGTGCTCCCAGGTATTTAAACTTCCCAACCTGCTTGATACGTTTGTCATCAACCATTAGTTTGCATCTTACCGGTTCTTTTGCTATTACCATTGCTTTGGTTTTCTCCACAGATATTTTCATATTATACTGTTTGGCTGCTCGATTGAGATGGAAAAGCATTCTTTGTAAGTTGTCCTCGCTATCTGCTGTCAAGGCAACATGGTCTGCAAAGGATATAATCTGAACGGTGTTGTGTCCCTTTGGGTACCCAATATTTGTGCTTTTTACCGCATCAATGATTTCGTCGATGATTACATTGAAAAGTGTTGGACTTAGGCTATCACCCTGTCTTATTCCTATGGATAGTGGGATTTCCTCTGTTAGAGTGTTATTTGTTTTAATTACCATGATGTTTTTGGAATTCAGTTCTTATATTGTGCGTATAATTGATTTGTCTACTTGTTTTCTTCGCAGTAGTTCTGTTATGTGTTCCAGTTTGACTCGGTCGAACGCTTGTGTAAAGTCCACAAAACAAATGAACAGCGGTTTATCGTATTCGATAGATTTTTCAACCAGCTGTCTGATAATAAATATACCGTCGATAGCAGAGCGGTTATTCCGGAAGCCCTGCTGTTCTTCGCACGCCCCTAACTTGTCTACGATCCGTTGTGACAGTATTTTGGTTAAGAATTTGGCTGAACTGTTCAGTAGGCTGATTCCCCTGTAATTTTCGGGTTGTTTCTTTGATCCTCTTTTGTGGATCGGAATTGTGATGCTTTTCCGCCATTCGTTGGGTACTGACGTTGTGCGGAGTATTTTTTGAAATAGAACAGTGAACTCTGTGACAAGACTGGGGCCTCCGTACTTTAGCATCTCATTCGTAATTTGATCGGTACCAGGTGATTTTCTGTTTTTTAATTTCTTAATTGTCAGGTGCATCTCTGCTTCACTGATGTTAACATCTGTTAGTTCTGCGCTTTCTTGTTGGTTTTCGTATACTTTGTTTTCTTAGTCGGGTATAAATACTGGAATGTTGCTCCTCGATAGTTATTCAGTGTTTTAATCTCGTGAAGTAAATATCCGTGAAGATGCCTCGTCCAATCGTAGGCGAAACGTCGGATAATAATTCCAATTTGACACGATCTAAACCCAAGAACCATGATTTTTCAAGTTGAATAAGTTATTTATTTATTTTTATAAATTATGTAGGGTTCACCCCTAGATTTCAACTTATCTCCGATTTGTCTTTAACTGGCTAAAAGTTTCACCTATAATTCAAAACTATGCAATAAATAATTCCTTAGAAGATGCATCAAATATACAAGTGAAACAATCGATCGGCCCGTCTGTCTGCAAGCGTCAGTAAATGATTGAATATAAAATTGTTGTTCAAAACAGCTTATAAATCTTTGAGGAGAATAGGATTTCAAGAGAAATCGAAGATAAATAGCAAAATATGCGGGAAAATCGCGGAAATCTTTGTTTACGTCGACCGATGATTGAAGAAGTCAGATTTTCAATCGGCCCTTTATAAGTCTCTTTATTAAATTTATAAATTGTATTTCTTTAAGAGGATTCAATAAAGTAGGAATATTGAGGAGCACAAAAGGTTTTATTGATTTATCTTCCTAATAAGTTTCTTTATTCCGCTATTTTAGGATATAAATTTGAATATATACGAACAAATGAACAATCGTTTAGCAAAAGTAAGCTTTTATTTTTAAAGTAAACTCATTAGTAGCGCCATCTTGATTGTTAAACAGTCTCGAATTCGTTACGGCAAAAAAGTGAAAATGTTAATAAAGGTTCCGTAAAATTCGTTTGGAAAATAGCTCCGGATCAAATTTTTAATATGATGTTGTCACGGTTCAAATTCCAGCCTAAGTTCACTATGGTTAATTCAGTTGAATTCAGCTTATTTTTGCAAATATTCACATGATGAGCAGCAATACCATTTGTCTTAAGCATTTCTCATAAATTTTCTGAATAAAAGCATTCCATTCGTTGCATATTTGGTCTTACTATACTGTGAATTTCTCGGCTAGTTGCAAGTTACTCATTTTGGTTTCTTTTGTTTTTATCACCTTACCTTTTGTCTTTGTTGTTAAAGATTATCGATTAACTATTTCTCTCATATAGATGATCACACTGTAGAATAGCATTTATTTTGGCTGTAAATATCGTCGCGTGTTGTCTGAGAGAGTAAAACTCTATAACTCTTGTATTCCTACCGAACACTCCGGCTCCAGCTCTTTCATCTTGTCGATATTCACTTGCAAACCACCAGGATTCATTTCCCGAAAGATTTTGCTCCTCTTCCCAATCCTCCATACTTGGAAAAAGTATCTCAAGAGGGTGCTTGGGTTTCAAGAACGGCGTCATGTAATCTGTTTGCATGGAGATTGATGAACATCTCTTCACCTCGCTTTCCTAGACACCTGAGAAGCAGCCTGTTCCAGTTCCAAGATTCTCTAGGCAACTGTGACGGTTACTTCCAGGTATTTAACTCTTTCCTTGTATTGGAAGATCCTTCCCTTCAATGTAATTGTGGGGAATCTCCACTTTTTTTTATAAAGAGTGCCACTTCGGTTTATTTCGAGCCCTTCACCGTGACACCATCGCTCGGCAATCCAGAAGGTCCACATCATTGGTCTCCCCAGATCCCGGATATCGTGGCCAGGGCACAAAATGACGAGATCGTCGGCCTAGATCTGTATTTGATTTAGATTCTTTCCTTAATTATTTTCGTGAGAATCTGGGCGATTGCAGTGAAGAGCAAAATGAAGGTTCCATCAGGATAAGAAATGGAGCGTGAGGTTGGAATATCAATATGATAACCAACTATTGTTGGACAATTAAAATTGACTTGCCATCAAATAGACAAAAAGGAACAAGATCGCCGATAAAAAGAAATTCTGGAAGTAAAAAGCTCGCTACTCCACATAACTTTTTATATTAATTAAATTCACTTCCATTCGAAGTTTTGTTTTAACTCAATTGATGCTAAATATAACTGTTTAATGTTCGAAAAAACTTGAATATCGGGGTTTTCAGTAATTTGCCTAAAGTTATTGAACCAAATAGATTATTATTCTAAAAAACTTAACACAAAACACATCAAACTATACTCCTTGCGTATTTTTAATTAATTAATTTAATTTTGTTCTCAAAATTCAACAATTTTGAGGTTACAATACATTATTTAACCGCTATATGTATATTGATAGCAACTTGAATATTTGATCATAAATATATATAGATGTTGTACAGAAATCTAGTTTGTTCTACTACTTCAATTTACTGATTACCGACCTCTAATTTTTCTTCTTCTTCAGGTGCCATATCCTATCAGAGGTTGGATATTATCATTACCACTCTCTATTTGCCGCTACTCGAAAAAGTTCTACTGAGCTACAATTGAACCACTTTCTCAAATTTCTCAACCATGAAATTCTTCTTCTTCCGATATTTTTTCTTCCTTCTATTTTACCCTGCATGATCAATCTAAGCAACTCGTATCGCTGGCCTCCCATTATATGTCCAAGATATTGCAGTTTCTTTATTTTTATGTTGTTAATTATTTCATAGTTTTGTCCATCGCTTGCAATACTTCTACGTTTGTTTTTCTCTCCGTCCAAGATATTCTCAACATCCTTCTGTAACACCACATTTCAAACGCTTGCAGTTTATTTATGTGTTCTTGTTATAGTGTCCAGCCTTCCAACCTATACTGCAGCACTGAAAATACTTAAAATTCTCATTCTTAGTTCTAGAGTGATGTCTCTGCTGCACAGAATGGTTTTCAGTTTTACAAACGCACTTCTTGCCATTCCTATTCTCGTTCTTATTTCTGTTGTTTGTTCATTATTTTCTGTTATCCATGTGCCCAAGTATTTGTATTTTTTCTAAATTCACACCTCGCAACTTTATGCTTGTTTGCATGTTTTGTTTTTTAGTTATTACCATACATTTAATCTTTTTGGTGTTCATTTTTAATCCGTATTGCTCGCAAACGTTATTTGTTTCGTTCACTAGTTCTTGGAGTTCTTCAGCGGAGCTAGCTATGATAGCAGTGTCGTCTGCAAATCGTATGTTGTTTACAGCTCTTCCGTTTATTATTATTCCCTTACTTTTCGTTAACAGTGCTTCTTCGAAAATCGATTCACTGTACACATTGAATAGTAGGGGTGACAAAATGCATCCTTGTCTCACTCCTCTTCCTATTTCAATTTCCGGACTTGTTTCGTTATCTACTATTATTTGTGCGCGTTGATTCCAATATAGATTAGTTATTATTCATGTCTAATTTTATCAAAAGTTTTCTCGAACTCGGCATAACAAATGTGTATATCGGTATTCGTATCCATACACCTCTGTGAAAGCACATTAAGTGCAAACAACGCATCTCTGGTACCTATACCTCTAATTAGAGCACGAAATATTAGAAATTTGGTCAAATAAGTTAATAATCTTCGACCGCTTCGCTGACCTCACATTATCAGAGAAATTAACAAATGTTATATAGCTGGCTCAACAAATTCAGAACTGCTGAAATCATCATAGTGACGAATTTCTACGTTACATAACAACATCTTTGGAAAGCTTAAGATATAACAGTTCCCTACTTAAATATAAAACTAATTTAGTAAAAACGCCCACGATAATAAAAAAATTCCCATTTTTTTTCTTCTCAACTCAATTACCCTACTTCAATTCACATTTAATATTTTCATCCCAACGCAAAAGCCAAATAAACCATCGGAATCGGTAACAATTCGGGCCCCTTTTATCTTTTTTATGTAGTAATAAGCGCCAGATAAATTGCGTTTAATTTCCATAAAAATACAGCCGAGTAGCGCCGCAGGCCCGCCGCGGTCGATATCGGAACTAAACGTGTCAGATTATGTTAAGCTACGAGCGCCGATTTGCATAATTTTGTTTTTCGACGTTTGGCAACGCTGTTCCATTGTTTTTGTGATGCCAGAAGTCGCGTTTTGTACTATTCAAAATAGATTACTTGAAATTGAAGCGTTGAAGAAGAAAATGGAATGTTAAGAGGCAAAAACAGGGATTTAAGATCGTCATTTTCGTGAAGACAGTTACATTGTGCGGAATTTTAAGTATATGTGGGGAAAAAATAAAAATTCGAAACCTTTTTTATGTTCGGTTGTTAGCATAAATATAAAATTAAAATAATGTTTTGCTGAATCAACTGTATAACGAGATTTTAAGTCAAAAGTAAAGTAAAAAATCAATGGTTTTGTTTCACCCTAAGCTTTGGCTGAAAGTAAACGAAACTTTTAAATTTAAACGACGCACTGTGAGGAAAAATGGACAAAAGTCTGCATTACACACAAATTTTAAATAATCCAGATAAATTTTTTTAATTACTCAGGATAACATATTTTGACGGATACTTGCGACAGTATCCTAATCCATAAATCGTTTAACCCTTTGGATACTAGTGGTACCTTATTGGGAGCAGAATTCAAACGCTGTCGTGGAAGCGACCTAGTAAGTGCTGACAGGAACAACATAATAAATTCGTACTTGTGCGTTATTCCCCCTCCTTAATTTAAATACCGCGCGCTGTATTTATTCGTTTCTCAGCACTTGCCTTTACGTCGTACACGACAGTTTTTGCACGTGTTTACACATACCCTATTCTTAGGAAAAACATCATGTCACTTAAGTTTATCATCTTATTCTTTTAAATATGCTGTGGTTCCATTTGGGACCACTAGGTCTTCTTCTTCTTCGGGTGTCATGTGCTATTCCGCACGTCGGAGATCATTTGTCCATTAAATAGTCATATTATAACTAGAGTGCCCTCCTCAGCCTGTCTAAATATGGTTGCGGCATCTGATATACCACACCAGTTTCTTATATTACGGAGCCAAGAGTGTTCTGATCCACCTGGCCCCCGTCTGCCATCAATTTTTCTCTGTAGTATTAGCCTTGATATGGAGTAGCGCGGTCCTCTTAGTATATGCCCTAGATACGACACTTTTCGTTGTTTTACAGTGTCCATTTGTTGTCTTTCTACGCCAGCTCCTCGTAGAACTTCATCATTCGTTATGTGAGCAGTCCAGGGGATACGCAGTAGTCGGCGGAATGTCCACAATTCAAAAACATCGATCCGATTCAGCCTCTAATCCTTAAGTGACCAAGTTTCAGCACCATATAGTAGAATAGGCCATACATAACACTGAACCACACATATTCGGGTGTGTAGTGGCATGTTTCTGTAAAGAAGAAAATTCTTAAGTTTAAAGAAAGTTGTTTTTGCACGGCCAATTTTTCCCTTCACTTCTTCGTCACATTCCCACTTTTTATTCAGAGTAGCCCCAAAATATGTGAACCGTGCGACACGTTCAGTATTTTCCCCGTTGATGTTAAAAGGAGTGATGTACACCATCATTTTTATTTTGGCAATATTAATATGCAACCCGAACTGTTCACCGCACTCGTTGAGTTTTTTTAATATTAATTGGAGATCTTCAAAGTTGTTAGCTAAGACTGCAGTATCATCTGCATAGCGAATATTGTTTATTGGGATGCCATTCATTTTGATACCTCGCGTTTCATTTTCTAATGCTAACTGAAATATTTTTTCAACGTAAATATTAAACAGAACAGGCGATAGTACACATCCCTGCCCGACTCCCTTCAGTATATTAAAGGTTTCTGTTGACAGATCTCAGCTAACTGTTGCCAGTAAAGTTCTCCTATGATTCTAATATCTATACTGATCTCCTGTAATCTTTCCAACAGCGGCTCATGCTTTACGTTGTCAAAAGCTTTCTGATAGTCAATAAAGCAGATGAAAACATCATAGCACTTTTGCACAAGTAATTTCATTGAGAAGAGAGCTTCTCTAGTGTCAAATTCTTTATTAAGACAAACTGTGTGTCGCCACTCATATCCTCACACTTTCTGTACATTCTTGAATGGATTACTCGAAGGAACCACTAGGTCACACATCCTTTTTTCTCTATTTTCCAATATTTGAATTTAGCAAATATAACTTCTGATGCGGCATTTCTTATATTGGATGAGATACATTCCAATACCATTACCTTTGAAGCGCTATTGGCAGATGAAATTGATGCAGATGAGTTTGTTATGATTCACCAGTACCAACAAGCACAGAAGTTTTGAACTATGACAGTAAGGATGATCTTCTTTAGCTACATTAATACATCGGTGGACAGGAAATTCGATACCCACTAACACCCCATATCCTTTTCAAAAAACCAGTAGACCAAATACACCTGAATATGCAGACTCACTAACTAGTATTTTTCTCTGTTTGTTTACGAAGGAGGTCATAGAAAAAATTGTGTTTGAAGTAAATTTATGCGTAATTCAAATAACTAATAATAACCGCTTTATTACCACAACAGTTTTTTCCGTAATAAATACAATGATGGGACTAACAAAGAAACCAAATTACAAAAACTATTGATCTTCAAAAATGCAAATGTGGGACCCTTTTATCTCATCTGTCATTTCACGTGATCGGTTTAATTGGCTTCTGGACTACCTTCATCTTAATGATAATTCCCTTCAGCCTGAAAAAGTATACATGGTTGTGACAAACTTTATAGAATTAGGCCTTTACTGTAAGTATTTCCGCACACATTTTTAAATTCCTATAAGCCACATGAAACTCAATCTCTAGGTTACTATTTGTTGCGAAAAAATTTGCCACCATAAAACAAATTCTCGACAAATTCGAAATATTTGCATTATTAAATCCCACTTCTCATCGGGGGGAAATTCTTAAAATCGCTTTCAAAGGAAGTAGTAAGCAAATTTTGAAGAAATTGCACTGAAATCACTAGAAAATAATGTTAACCAAACAACGTAGCCCTTGACAATGATAATGTTTGCGAACAAGTGACATCATGCATTTTGTTCGTTGTTACGTGAATTGAGAGTCATTTAGTTAAATTCCTTAAAAATAAAGAAAAAAATTGTTTTTTTAGGATTTCGATTATGAATACGACCGTTTCACTGCAAAGTTATATTTTAATTTGAATCTTTCAATAAAGAATATGTATGAGAACCATACTTATATCATGATTCGATCCGAGAATAAAACGAGTTTAGCTTGAGCTCTAATGCTTTGGTCTCAAGATATTTTAATTTATAGGTGTGGAAAAACATCAAATTATTGTAAGAAGCTTATTTAGATAGGTGGTCAAAATTTTTCTTCGCCCCCTTTTCATATTTTTTCTCAGATTTTTGAGTTAAATCGATAAATTTACTTTTTTTAGAATATATTGAATCCTACTGATGAAATTAAAGTGTATCATCATAAGCAGAAGTAGTGTCATTTTATTTTTAATTATTTATTATTTGCTTTAGCCTGTTACAATTTTTCTCGTAGAATTAAATGATTCATTTGACAAATTTTTCTTTTTGTTAATTTTCCTTTATTTTACCAAAAAGATGGAGTGTTTCAATAAAATTACAAATTAATTATACAATACTTTGAAAAATAAATTATTAATTATTCTTGTAGTAGATAATTTGAAAAATGTAATTTTTCATTACTCTAGTAATGAATAATTTTATTAAAATAAATTATCAATTATTTCTTCAAATAATAATTCAAAAATATTATTATCAATTATTTCGTTAATTGACAATTGTGGGAATAGAATTATCAACTACTTTATTAATTGATAAGTTTAGGAATCAAATTACCAATTATTAGTTTCAATATAAACTCGTACTAAAGACACTAACCTTTTTAGAACAAGAGTTATAGCTTGACGCACTAAGTGCTAATTCATCTCACCTCGTAATCAAAATACGCTGGGTAAATAGACTAATAAAACATGGAAAATGTTTGGCCAACTGATCCTAAATACTCAAGTTCCATACATAAAAAACTATGTAAGAAATATTTCTGCAATTTGCAATGCATTTACACCACATAGACAAGAAGGTAGAGAACCATATGATGATGTTGTAGCACCAGGGGTGCTAAGCCTCAGTATCAAAACTAAAACCCTACAAATGTATGTAAAAGAAGATCGATGGAAAAGAAGATTTTCCACGTCTAGCATTGACTGATCTACACAGACTTATAATTGGTTGTACCATTGATAATTGTAGGAATAGAATTATCAACTACATTATTAATTAATAACTTTAGGAATCAAATTACTAATTATTTCATTACATAATAACATTATTTTCAAAATTATCAATTGATAAAGTAATTGATAATTCTATTTTGGGAATTAATTATTCACTGACTGATCTTTCAATTTTTGAAATTATCCATTACCAAATTCATTGATAATATTACCCGATAATATTACCAAAAAAATATTGTAGCCAATCTCTGCTGTAAAGTATGAGCTGCAAAACTAAAACTAGTTTCCTAATAACTTCAAATGCACTATTAATAATAATTCAATGAAAAAATAGTTAGATCTTACGTTCATCTGTAACACACAACAAACAAAACTTTTATTTTAAAATACTGATATTTTAAAAACCATCTCACAGACACGCATCTAATAAATATCCTTTAAAATCACACGAAAGTACTAAAAATCTATTCTAAAAAGGTGTGTAGGTGATTGTGTGTCATAAAAGCTTTTCCAGTCACTCGCTCCCATGTTACAGATAATACATCTAATTACTTTGATCGATAGAGGGGCTGAAGTGATGCCCCAGGGGGTTGATTTTGAGTTTACGACGAAGTTGGGAGCTCTGGGTGCACTAAACGTGTTGCCAAGATAAATAACGTGATATGTCATCAGTCATAAGCGTAAAGAGAGTTTGCCGTACAAAGTTTACGTCATAATTTCAAGAGAATGATCTTGTTATTATGTGTACTGGGTTTAATTTTGAGTTTATGGTCTATTTTACAAATTTAGCGTCTTAAAATTAAAATGTAGAAGTAAAATTAATAATTGCACAATATTTTACAATACGTTTGTTTTGCATTTCCTCATAATTATACAAAAGTATTCTCTTAAATTTGCGGATGTGGGTCATGAAGAGGTATGGCTCCACTATAGTTTTTTTGTATCTATTTTTGATTACAAATATGGTCAAGTAATTTGTTATAAACAAGAAATTGTTAATATTTTTTTCTTTTTGGATTTTCATTTTTAACTCTTAAACTATCTAAGGTTTTTTTATGTATTTATTTTCTATTACACTAATTGGACTTGTGGTACTTGAACCAGTTTAAAAATTATATCAATTGCATTCAATAGTCCCATCCTATATTGAATTAGGGTATATTTAAAGTTGCTTAAAACTAAATAAAATGTTTTAAATTTAGAAATATATACCTACAAGTTTGGTCTAAAGTAATTTTATCTTCTTCGGATTTATCATTCAACCGACAAAATCCAATGTCCTGATGCAAATTAGCAGCGTTGCGTATGCGACACCTATTTTGGCTAGTACCCGTTAAAGGTGGAGGACCTACAAGACCGGTTTTCGCCTCCCTTCAAGATTGGTCAAAAAATTGAAAAAAAATCTTTTTATATATATTAAATTATTAATCGATTTTCCCCCAAAATGGACCACCTACAACCTCCTGCTCCCATATATATATATATATATATATATATATATATATATATATATATATATATATATATATATATATATATATCATTTTTTATGTAGATTGATGGGGCTGCTGAGTCCGTATCCGAGATCTGTTTCACTACATCAGAGCAAGTTCAAGGTCCACCACTACCTGATACATTTTGGAGGTTTTCGGTCCTACTTTTCTGATGGCAAGAACAACGATTCTGCCATTATGACTAGTTGATGAAGCAAAAATTTTTTGGGTCTTTAAAATGGGTACAGGCAGATGATATATTCATATATCCTACCTTAGTTTCGGAGACTCAATAGAAACTATGAAAGAGTAAGGACTCAGAGATACTAACCTTTTTAGAACAAGAGTCATAGCTTGACGTACTAATTTACCTAGTCTCGTAACTAAAGTACGCTGCGTAAATAGATTAATAAAAATCTAGAAAATGCTTGGCCAACTAATTTCTATACATAAAAGACTATATAAGAATTGTTTCTGCAATTTACAATGCGTTTACACCACATAGACGAGAAGCTGGAAAACCGAATGATGACGTTGTAGCACAAAGAATACTAAGCCTCAGTATTAAAACCAATACCTTAAAAACATATGTAAAAGAAAATCGATGGAAAAGAAGATTTTTCACGTCTAACATTGACTGATCTACATAGACTTACAATTGGCGTCTACCAGCTGAAACAAGCAGCATCTTGCACTCGAGAGCACTTAGCTGATAATGATGGTAATGATAGTGATAATTCCTACGAAATGTATCTTAATGGGAAAGAAGCAGGTATCCTAAGGGCCAAAATGTAGTTACGTCATACATAGTCACAACTGCGTCAACTTTTAATTCGGTATGGCTTTAATCTCATAAAAGGTTGATACTACAAATGTAAAAAAATGCCCGAATGGTAGGTTGCTGTACACATACTGCCTCAGTTATATGGTATTTAGGTTATTATAGACACCTAAATATAGTCCCACAGTTCAATAGTGACCGCTATGCAGACTTTCTGGTTGATGCAGGAGAGTAAAGCCTCAGAATATGAAGATGAAGAGAAAGAGGAAATAAGTAGTTAATATTGTATGAGATAGACCCGCACGCAATCCAGCTACACACGACTCTCAAAGTCAGTCGCCCCCAATAAAAAAAAAACAAATACTAAAAAAAATTATGAACAAAGAAAGACCGTCATCACCGTGGACCTCCACGCAATGATAGTCGTGCAACGGCGACGTGCTCCAATAATACTTTATAGTAACATGTCTGCGGTGACACACCGCTAAAAAATAAAGCTTTTCTCAATTTGACATTGTTAGAACCTGACTTAATATAGGTAAACGGATCTCGTAATCGGATTTAGCGACCACATGAACCTGCATAAACGGTGATTGTCATTTATCACAATTCTTTTTTCAATTTGACTTTGCAAATGTTTTTTTTTTCTCAATTTAACCTTGAAATAACCTTGAACCGGACCTGCTAGCGACAAATTGACCTCGGAATTGGATTTAAGGACCCCAAAAAACCTAAAAATTCCTAAACTAAGCCCCAGGCACCAGCTTACTTCCTTGGTGGACTGATGATTTATTGGACCCCTTTTTCGTCAATTTGACCTTGATCCTGGCTAAGAAGAGGCTAAGGACGATCCGTTTGTGGTAAAGTCGATTAGTAATTTAATATATATAATTTTTAAAAAAATATTTAATTTTTTGACAATATATATATAATAAACAATATAACTTCAGTTACACACTATCAATTTAAGAATTAAAAAAAATATCCTTAAAACTTTTGTTGTTATTAGCAAATCAAATCAAATATTTATTCGCCTTTAAACTCAAATAAGATTGAGTCAGATATATATTAAAATTATACTTTTGACGATTTTTTTAGTATAATTTTTATTCTTCTTTTTTGACCACTCTGTATTAATAATTTTCAAATTATCATAATAAGACTACTAAAGTCGATCTTCGTCTACAAGAAAACTAGCCCAAATTATATAGTAAAGACTTTCTTATAGGAAAAATTCATAGTTAAGTTTTGGTCCGCCAACGTCATTTTCGACCTAAAAATTTCAATATGTCCAAAACGGTGAAACTTAAGTATAGAACATCATACATAAAATATGTCTAGACTTTTACGCACAGATCAAAAATGCAATAATATATAGGGTATTTCATTTAAAATAAGCAAGTTGACATCTACTTCCGGTATAACCGGAAGTGCTGCCATCTTGAAAATATTTTAGCCGGTTGTCTCTCTTGCACACTAGTACACTTTAAAATTTTCAGATTCTTCCTAATTATAGTTTTCCCACAATGGATCGGAGAATCACTCTGTATTTCTTGGCTTGTTCATCAATTTCAGACCGTAGAATTTTAAAATTGTTATTTAATTTAAAGTTATTCATGTTGAAAAGTGGCAAAAAATGCCTGTGCGTCCAACGGAAAAATCACAAGATACACTTTTTGCTTAGAATCGGCCGAGGAACACAAAAATATTTATTATTTAAGAAAAACGCCAGTTTTTTGTTTATAACAAATTACTATTTTTCTCGAACACACCCTCGATATTCGTAATCAGGGAGTCAAAATATATCTTAAAAACTTTGATGAAACTATGTCTCTTCATCGGCTATAAAAAACCCCTGGGCTCCCGGACTAAAATCGTAAACGTACTTTTAACAGACTCCAAATTGCTGGAAAAATATTTTCCTCAGTATTTTTACATCTCGTTAGCGTTAAAAAGATTATTCAATTTTTTTTTTGTAGCGAAAAGTATAATAGAAATTTTTTCTATAGAATACCTCTTTTCAGTATGCATATTGATTTAAACCTTTTTCTCCAACGTTCGTATTAATCTCCATCCATTTTACAGTATCTCCATTGTCTTATCAGTTTGGAATTTTAATATAATTAACTTAGTTTTCCCTCTGTTTCCTTTTTCCATTACTTATTTCCAAATTGATGTATGCGTTAAGACCGGCAGTGAGCTAAAACTTGACAGTTAGGAAGTATTTTACTAAGCCAAAGCCAATGGCGTATCAATCTCCTAAATATACATCTTGAGATGTTTTAGGCAAACAAGCCAACGAATATCACGTGCCACTTTTTAGAACATTTGGATATTTCGAAAAAGCTTTCGATAGTGTCAAGCATGCGTCCCTAAGGTGTAATTTGTTAGTATTTTCATCCTATGTATTACCATTTTACTGGCCATTTAGTTTCTCCTTTCTTCTTTTGTATTTAGGCAATCACGTTTTCCTCGTGGAATGATTCACATAATTTTAATTTTCTCGTCCGCCATCTTGGATCCGCCATTTTGAATTTTGGCATTTAAATAATATATTTTAAATCAGAGGCACTTTAGACCCCCATACCGAACGTTTCACAAAAACCCGTTCATTACTCAACCGTAAGATAGGTTTATGGAGTCATGTATCCACCATATTGGATTTTTTTAGAAACGTCTGAAATGTTGGTGTAGTATCAGTGATCCCCAAATAACAACTTTATTAAACTTTTTCTTAAGTATAACGCCATGATTTTTTTGAAATTTCTTGTCCAAACAAACATTTTGACACCTCAATCATAAAAATCCATCAACCCAAATTTTGGGTATGTGGGTGATACGGTTGACATGAACAATATATATATATATATATATATATATATATATATATATATATATATATATATATATATATATATATATATATATATATATATGATTCAGTATTAATCCGGGAATAGTTGTAGAACTTTGCAGACGTTTCGCCAAAATTTTGTTTGGCATCTTCTGTGCTTGGTGGTTGTAGATCAACAACAACTATTGGTTTTGTATGAAAGATGGAAGACTTTACCTAGCTTAGGAAAGTTAAGCTTTGAGAAATTTTAAATGCAAATGGAAATTTTCCTTCTGGAAATCATTCGTCCAGAAGATATAAAACCACTCTCATCGTAAAAGTCTCGAATTTTGTTCAAAAACTATTTTTGTATTAACATTAAAAATTGGTTTTCTTAATTTTATAATAAAACTATGATTTTTATTTACAAACGTACCATTACAAAGTCATATACACTTAAGAAACCTGTGAAATGTTTTTTTGATTGTGTAAATCGGTCCAATGGTTACCGAGATATTTGCAAAAAAACAGAAAAAAATTGAGTTTTTGTTACTGTTATCAACTTTCCAAAAATTGACATGTGACGTATTTTATTAACGTATTTTCGTTCGATTAAATGGAAATGGAAATGAAAAGTAAATAACGCTTGTGTTAGATTAATCAGTTATTAAACATCGAAAAGTCAGTTTTTATAATACGAGTTGCCCGAATTAAAAATATATTTGGAGCTTATTGGAACAAATACTTACTCTAATTAACGTTGCATAATATCGAATATGAAAACTACGTTCACAATAAAAGAACTTTTAAATGATATATTTCTCTTCAACCCTCAGACGTAAGCCACTGTAAAATTTTCAACAAACTAGCATCTTCATATTCTCGCACTTTAATGATAAGATATTTTGTAAAATTAAAAGTTATATTTTTCCTTTATGATTTAATATTGCGAAGTAAACGTAGGCAGTACTACTAGTTAATCGTCTTGCCTTGATCCATTTCGTGCAAAAGTAAGAACACTATTTTATTCTGAACGTACCTTTTGGATTGTAAGATTTCTGCTCGATCATATGAAGGAGGAGTTGGAGAAAAAAAGTTGACTGTAGAAATTCGTAGTTTTAAACTGGCGCATTGGCCAGTTATGACTGCCATTTTGTAGTTCTCCTTGTGGAAGCCAAAGTTCTTTTAAAGATGAGTTTCTTGCAAGAAAATCCTATATGTATGTTATTTATTTTATTATGATTGTTTCTCTTCCTGCGATCATGTTTTTGAGCGAGAGTAGGAAGCACATGGCCGATACAGAATTTTTTATAACTTTTTTTGCTTGCCACCTTTTTCGAAGAAACAACCAGCCGCTCGTCACCATGAAGCTACATTTTCAGGACTTACAACCACCTGAATCATTCCATCAACATCGGAAGAATCAGGGATAAGATCTGTATCATATAGTTTAATTAATTTATTTAAAATAGCATTTATTTTAATTCAGATTCAAACATATGGATATTTTAGTGAAGTTCGCATTATGAGACTACCTGAGTAAAAGATCTGAAGAAAACCCAATAATATTTTATTGGATAACATCTCTACTGAGATCTTTAATCTTCTTACCCAGAAAGGCTGGTTTGATCAAAATTTAATACCGTAACAACTTCTTCTTCTTTCTCAGCCCATTGACGTCCACTCCTGGACATAAGCCTCTCCGATGGTCCTCCACTGGGTCCTGTCTCTCGCTTTCTGGAGCCAGTATTTTTCAGCAAACTGTCTTATATCATCTACCCTTCTGCGTTGTGGCCTGCCACGATTTCGGTTCGTTTCTCGCGGTCGCCATTGCAGTAATTTACTCGTCCACTTATCGGGCTATTGTCTAGCTATATGCCCCACCCATTGCCACTTTAGTCGTGATATGCGTTCAATGACGTCAACTACTTTGATTCTTGATCTTATTACTTGATTTCGTATTTTATCCCGTAACGAGATTCCTAACATTTGTCTCTCCATAGAGCGTTGAGTGACTCGGAGCTTATTTGCGTTTTGTTTGGTTAGTGTTATCGTTTCCATGCTGTAAGTAGCAACAGGTAAGACACACGTGTTATACACTTTCCGTTTAAGATTGATTGGTGTGTTTCTATCTCTTAATACGTACTGCAACTTTCCAAAGGCACCCCATGCCATCCCTATTCTCCTTGTTATTTCCGCCGTTTGATTTTCTTTGCCCAGTTTCATGACGTGGCCTAAATAGATGTACTCTTAGACATTCTCTATGATTTCATTTTGAATCTCTATTTGTACATTTGCGTCAGGGCTCATTAATTTAGTTTTCCCCAAGTTCATCTTAAGTCCCACTTTTCTCGCCTCTTCATTGAAATCTTGAAGCATTTGTTTTAGCTCTTCTGGGTTGCTAGACATGACAACAACATCGTCGGCGAAACGAAGATGACTAAGATAAGAACCGTCGACTCTCGAACCTTTCTCATCCCAATTTAGTTTTTTAAAGACATCTTTCAAAGCTAGCATAAATAGTTTCGGAGAGATGACGTCTCCCTGACGCACACCTCTCATAACGTTTATTTTTTCGGTTTTTGTGTCTTCGTCGATTTTAACCTGTATAGTTACGTTTTTATATATGTTCTGTATGATAGTGGTATATCTGGAGTCAATTCTAGCATTATTAAGTGATTTCAAGATCGCCCATGTTTCTATAGAGTCAAAGGCCTTGTGAAAATCTACAAATGCCAGGTGTATAGGAATGTTATACTCCTCGGTTTTTTCTAGGACTGTGCGTAGGGCTTGGATATGATCTATCGTACTAAATAAACGTCGAAAGCCGGCTTGCTCCACAGGCTGATAATAGTCAAGCTTTTCAGTCAGGCGATTTGTCAATATGCGGGTAAATAGTTTATATAGGTGGTTTAATAAACTGTTAGGACGGTAATTTTGTATATTTGTTGTGTCCCCTTTTTTGAAAAGAAGTACGACTTGTGCGGTATACCATTGTTCTGGTACTCTACCGTCGTATAAGCATTTATTTATCAGTCTTTGTATCGCTTTTTCAAGACTGTCTCCGACCATTTTTAACATCTCAGTTGTAATTTGATCCTTGCCCGGGCATTTTTCATCCTTCATCTGTTTTAATGCTCTTTTTATTTCATCTAACGATATCTCCGGCAAATCTTCTGATCCTACATTTCTTATTTATTTTACTGTTTTTGTTGGATTTGGATCCGTATTGATCGAGGAGTATAAGTCCGCATAGAATGCTTCCACAGCTTTAGCTACAACTAACCTTCTTTTATTGATGTAAAACCCGAATTGCCTCACGTCAATATAGTTTAAGCTACGGAGCAAGAATTTCTGTGTTTTATTACGGTTTCCAACCTAAGTGGCTGCTTTACTAAAAGAAACGGGTTTGAACAAGTAAGAATAGAACCACGATATCGTAATCGGGTCGATCCCTTGCGGCTGGCGAAGGCTTTTCCTAAAAATTTGGGTGTTTCGTCCCGATACCAACTAGAGGAGTCGTTAGTGGGATTTTTGCACCTCTCCAGACACCCGTTGCCGTACATATATAAACTTGGATCTTATATTTGAAGTAATCTATCATTGGAGAAAGGCGGTAAGATCTTGTATTTACACAACAACGACGATATGAGCTATCATATAGGCTGTGCTCCTTATTGGCCTCTTTATCCGACGAATGGGTTAAAAAATATATTAAAATATTTATAAATAACTCAATAATCCGATGGAAATGAGCACATTTCTCAACTTTGAATAATTTTCTTTAAACATTTATACAGGATTGACTATAAGTATGTAGATAAAAGTAAATCCGTTTTCCTTTCCAAGTATACTGTTTAAAATGCCGCCACTGTTTTAACTCAATTAGGCAGGGCAGAAAAGGAAAAGGATATCGCCAAAGTTATCTGAACGCTCAGAATATTAGGCCATGTAATAAATTGTACTTTGTGGAAATGTGCCAGTAATAATAATCATTTCTAATTCATTTAATTACTTCGGGGCACGCACTTTCGCTATAAGAAACTTTGTAGCAGAGTTGACTATATTTAGAAGTTATCTGCAAAGTCTTTAGCCTTAAAGTTAGGACTTTTTACCCTTAAGTGAGTTATTATCCACTTATTTCGGTTAAAATATGTCTTAGTTTTATTGAAATAGATAAAAATCGTAAGTTAAATAATCAGTATTAAGTAATATAGAGTTACACAAACTTTCACTTAAAATACGTAAAAATTAATGTGCTCTCGGAAAGAGTAAAAGTATTCAAGTATTTTAATGGAACCGATGAAATTGAAGCATTTCTAGAGCGAGAACTATACTAGAAGAAAGTAATAAAATAGCTTCAATAGTTACTGATGTAAATAAGTGTTATATGATCTGCAAAATCATTGGGAAATTGAATGAGAATAGAATGTTTATTGTCATTTTTGTTGAGATATATAGTTTTAAATTTTTAAATTAATCCAAGTCCTTCCTTAGCATACGGAATGTGGAATATAGAATTCCAGAAAATAAAAGAAAAGGAACTGTCATAATGAAGATATTTTCTCTTTGCTACATTTGGAGTAATGCATAAGTATGTCAGAGTTTACAGAACGACAAGGAAATGAACGACGAATATCATGGAAAGTGTTTCACTCATCTTCCACAATCCGTATTCTGTATTTTTATCTGAGCATCTCTAACGATTCGTAGTGGTAGATAGGGTACATATTACGGATGCAAGTGCAGTAAATAAACAGATGATGCGAAATACAGATTGTTAATTAATATGAATATTAAATTCGTCCATATCAGTATCATCCGGGTATCAAAATCACCCGTATATTTACAACACTAATTTGACACTGTTAATCATGAAATTCTGTTACATAAACCGCAAATTTATAGATTTCATAATGCCTCCTTAAGTTAATTTCAGTTTTATCTTGGTCGGAAGAGCAAGTTCTAACTCTGAAAACGTCAAATATGGGTTCCCCATGGGTCTGTTCTTGGACCGATTTTGTTTCTTCAGTACATTAATGACCTTGCAAATTTAAACATCAGCGGTTAGCTTACTGTTTTTGCCGGCGACACGACTATTAATGTGAAGGGGCTTAGACTCGGGTATTTCAGGAATGAGAATTAATGAAGATTTTGATTAAATTAGGTTATGGTGTAAAATAAATTTATGATTTAAGATTATGACTTGGCGACGTTTGTTTATTTTGGAGAGCATTTGTATCGTGTTTAAAAAATATAAAAGTCTGCTTCTGGAAGGTTATTACAATATCAGGGAAAGTCATAACAAGTACTCGCAACCACTCTGGTAAAAAAAGTTTAATTTACTTTGCTGCTACCTGAGGGCGTAAAAGTAATAAATAACTTTATAACTTTTAAAAGAAAAGAAAATTAGATAGGGCTTACTATAAAGGCGATTAATATTTTTTTTAGATAGATTCGCACATTAGTGAATATTTGATAGTGTGATCGTTCAGTTACTGTTTTCTTTCCTTTGTGTTTTATTATAAATATATATTCTTGTTCTTTCATAATGTACACCGTTGCTTTTACTTTTGTATTATATACACTTTCCTTGATTATATCTCCTGACATATAGCTTTATCTACAAGAAATTTGTACTCTTTTGAAAGTAAAGTATGTTCCTACTTCCTCGCGGCTGGTATAATACTCCCCTCCACTCGATTTTCTTCGAGCACTCTTGTGTAAATCGCGCGTTCATACCTATGTTTAGGTGCCTTGAAAACCAAATTATTCCGGCCCATTGGAATAACTCTATTACGATTCTCATCCACAAAAAAGGCGACGAAACAAGCCCTGAGAACTATAGGCTCGTGAGCCTCCTGAGCCACCTATATAAACTTTGCACTCGTATAATCACCAACAGACTAGAGAAGAAACTGGATTTTTACAAGCCTAGAGAACAAGCTGAGTTTCGTTCGGGCTACGGGATAAATGACCATTTGCAACGTATCAAAACACTTATTGAAAAAACAGATACAACCGACCACTAAATCTTGTCTTTGTCGACTTTCATAAGGCTTTCGATACCGTGGAGTTAGTGTCAATTTTGAGAACATTAATAGAATGCAAGGTAGACCAAAGATATTCCAATGTCATCTACAATATTTATAAAAACGCAACAATAAAACAAAACTGTTTATGACAGTGCTAGAACATGCGTTTAAAGCTTTGGATTGGGAAGAGAAAGGCATTATTATAGATGGGGGAAAGATTGAGTCATCTTAGATTCGATGACGACATAGTCCTAATATCAGACGATCTACAATAAGTGAGAAAAATGCTAGAACTTCAACAGGCAACACAAAGAGCAGGTCTGAAGATGAATTATAACAAAACAAAAATGATGACAAATTTAGTACCAAGCGAGCCTATAAAAATAGAAAATAAAATCATCGAAATTACCGAGAAATACAACTAACTTTCGTCACGAAGTTCGGATTGGCAGGGACAACCAGGCGTGTGAGCTATCCAGACGAATAGCTTTGGGATGGGCTGCTTATAGAAAACTCAGGGATATATTCAAGACAGATATACCCATAAACCTGAAACGGAAAGCCTTTAACCAATGTCTTCTCCCAGTCTTAACATACGAAGCGGAGACACTAACATTGGCGAAAACTGCTAAGAAACTGCAAATAGCACAACGCAGAATGAAGAGATCCATGCTGGGGGTGTCCCTGAGAGATCGGGTCCGAGACGAGCAAGTTAGGAGGAAAACGGGGGTAGATGATGTCATTGTGCGCATTGCAAGGTTAAAGTGGAGATGGGCCGGATATGTGGCTAGAATAAGGGACAACAGATAGACGAAAAGAGTTTTGGAATGGCGACTGAGAGCGGACAAACGCAGTCAGGGACGACCACCGAACAGATGGACAGACGACCTCAAAAGAATAGCAACAAACTGGATCGCAGTGGCTGAGAATAGAGAAGGATGGAAATCTCTTGAGGCCTATGTTCAGCAGTGGACAGAAATGGGCTGATTATGAAGATGATGATGACATTTAATCACCGTACTATGAGAGACGATTTGTAATTAATGTTGTCTAGTTTCATTGTCTAGTTTCCAAATCATTTTTTAAAATTTAAATTGGGCAATCAGTGGAGCAACAAAGCATCTTGCAAGATAATAAATTTTCGCTTATTCAAAATACAAATTACAATTTAAGACAAACCAACTATCCAGTAGCACTGATCTTTTGCTCCTGTAATCCATATGTTTTTAACTATCATTTCGAAAAGGACCTTTGGCTGACCATTTATTCAAGAAGTACACATACTTAAAAGAAGCTTGTGATAGGATCCCACGAAAAAAACTATGGGATGCTCTTTAAAGTACGAACATCAATATCAAACTAAGGGCTGTAAAGAACTCACAAAAAGACAATAGTCAAAATCGGAAACATATTGTCGGAAGGATTTAATGCAAACAAAAGACTCAAATAGGAATGTTGCCTTTTGCCAACACTGTTCAAAATATATTTAAAACAAGCCTTAAAAAGGTAGAAAAAAATGTAGCATAATGGACTCACCCTTGCAAAATACCATGTTATACATACTGTGAGAAGTATGGCAATCGAGAGTATATGTTGAGATAATTGATGGAATAATACAGCAAGTGAGGTCTAGAAATAAACATGCGAAATACGTGTGTATTGGAGACGAACAATCAAACATAATATTGGAAAATCGGCAACATATAAAACAGTGTGAAAGCTATTTATATCTGAGAATAAAAATTACAAATGACAGTACATTAGACAAGGCAATCGGAAAGAGAAACATAAACAAAAAGGACATATAGCAAAGATAAATGGTATATTTTGGGGCCTACAAATATGAAAAACAAATAAACAAAGAATAATAGCACCATAATAAAATGTATTGTTGTATACAGTAATATGGCATATGAATGGTACGTCCAGGACCCTGATATAGAATCTTTAAACAACCACTATACTTTTATTCCTGGACATTGGCATCTGCTAAAGTCCTTAATATTTTTGTGTCATGTGCTATGTGCTTTCAGTTCTTTTCTGTAATGTATTTAATATTTTTCTATTTTGTCTCCATATTATGACTTTAGAAGTCCATCTCTATTGATTTTACCTTCTCACGTAGCTATAATATAATTATCAAGCGGAAAAATAATATTTTCAGTCACATTTTTTAAAGAATCGTTATATTTCTTAAATTACGCCATATTTAATTTCTTGAAATTCAGATTTTTAGATGATAAAATGTGTATCGTTGCTAGAAATATTATGTATAAATTAAATTTTATGGCATGATTAAATCGGTGATGACTTCAAGTTAAAATAACAAGGAAAATATGCATACAACGTGACCATCATATGAGATTTTTTTTATGAATAGTTTTATTCGAAATTTGACTTTGACAACAATTTCTGCTTCGATCGAAATGAAAATTAACCAAAAAAATAGTAGCCCAAAAAAATTACCCAAGAGAATTATATCTCAAAATATCGGAAAAAGTTATTAAAACGAACGAGTAACGAGCCGAACGGCACTTGAAAATGCCAAATGAGATTTTGGCGAAACGTCGTGAAAACGATTTTTTGAACGAACGGATTGAAACCCGGAATAACCAAACTATTCATTCTACCATCCGTGAAAACCTACGATATAACATATATATATATATATATATATATATATATATATATATATATATATATATATATATATATATATATATATATATATATATCATTTTTCTTAATTTTGTATTTTCTTGGGTTTAGGTTCTATAATTAATAAAACACAAAACGATTGACGTTTCGCCCTTTATTCAAGGCATTTTCAAAATTTTTTCCTAAAAAAATATATAATTAAAATACATCAAATAAAAAACATATTTTACCATTTTGGAAAACAAACAAGACACTTAAAAACAGTAGTCAAAACTTTAAAACATTTTAAAAATATTTAATTTTACCGGTACATACCTTGACATTTTGCTGTTCTGTTTCTAACTAAACTTTAAATTTTCATCGTTTACTGAGGATACGTGGAATGCGAATGTGTTATATTTTTTTAATATTTTTCATATTTTACAATGTATAAAAAAACAAATAAGGTATATGTTTGGTTTTATGTTTAAGAGGATATTCTATTTTTGATTCTTATTTGACCGGATCGAATACTTAATAGTTTTGTTTAAATTAGGTTTGCGTAAATGTGGCTCAAATTTCCCATATCTGTTCTGTCGTTAACAGTGTTTTTATCTTTTTTAATTTCAATCATTTCTTTGATCTGTAATTTTTGGTAATTCATATCTTTGTTTTTTATAATGGTACTGTTATAATCAAAAGTGTGTTTTTCGTCCTTTGTGTGTTTGTTTAACGCTGTTGAGGCGTTTTTTTTTATTTATGGCCATTTAATCTGTTCTTCAGTAATTGGCTCGTCATGCCTATATATAAAAAAATTGCTCAATGTAAAAGAACTAACTGAAAAAGATGCAAAAAGGCTAACCATTCACAATGCTATTCCACCAAAAATACATGGCCTACCAAAATTACATAAACAAAATATACCACTAAGACCTATTGTTTCTTGTATACAATCCCCATTCTATAGTTTATCAAAATTCTTATCAGATTGCATTTCAAATATTACAGGCAAAAACGATTTTTTTATTAAAGATTCATTCGCCTTTACAAAATTTATTGATAAAGTAAACCTACCTGAAAATTACAGACTCATTTCGCTAGATACCAAATCAACTTGTCCACACTATTTTAGCAGAAAAATGGGAAATTTTAAAAAAACAAACAACGCTATCAAAAAATAATTTTATGGATGCTGTTGACCTCGTTCTTAATACAAATTATTTTCAGTACGAAAATACCTTTTACAAACAACTCGATGGATGTGCTATGGGATCACCAATTTCATCTACCATTGCTCAGCTAGTAATGGAATATTTAGAGGGAAAAGTCTTAGAAAAATTAAATTTTAATATAATATTTTTCAAACGTTTTGTCGATGATTGCATAGCAGCCGTACCACAAAATAAAATAAATGAAATTCTCCAAGAGTTTAACAGTTTCAACGAAAAATTACAGTTCACGTCCGAAACAGAGAATAATAATAAAATAAATTTTCTAGATATGACAATTATACGCAGAAAAAACAAAATTTTAACTGAATGGTACACCAAACCAACTTGGTCAGGTAGATATCTAAACTATTTCTCTAATCATTCAAAAACTCAAAAAAAAAGCGTTATAATCGGTCTATATGATCGTGCTATCTCCCTAACATCTCCAGAATTCCGACCAAAAATACTGCAAAAAGTAAAAGAGACACTAATAAATAATAATTTCAACGGAAAAACTATCACCAAACTAATTGATAAACGAACATATAAGTTTTATAATAACGTAAAAACAAAAAACATAGAACATAAACAGCAGAAATATGTGGCATTACCTTACACTAGTGAGCTGTCAGAAAAAATAAAATACATTTTAAAAAGCATGATATTATCGTATGCCACAGGTCACATAATAAATTAAATACATTGTTCACAAATTTAAAAAGTAAAACTTCTCTAATGAATAAATCAAATATAATATATTCGATCCCTTGCACAAATTGTCCCAAAAAATATATAGGCATGACGAGCCAATGACTGAAGAACAGATTAAATGGCCATAAATATACAAAAAAACGCCTCAACAGCGTTAAACAAACACACACAGGACGAAAAACACACTTTTGATTATAACAGTACCATTATAAAAAACAAAGATATGAATTACCAAAAATTACAGATCAAAGAAATGATTGAAATTAAAAAAGATAAAAACACTGTTAACGACAGAACAGATATGGGAAATTTGAGCCACATTTACGCAAACCTAATTTAAATAAAACTATTAAGTATTCAATCCGGTTAAATAAGAATCAAAAATAGAATATCCTCTTAAACATGAAACCAAACATATACCTTATTTGTTTTTTTTTATACATTGTAAAATATAAAAAATAATAAAAAAATATAACACATTCGCATTCCACGTATCCTCAGTAAACGATGAAAATTTAAAGTTTAGTTAGAAACAGAACAGCAAAATGTCAAGGTATGTACCGGTAAAATTAAATATTTTTAAAATGTTTTAAAGTTTTGACTACTGTTTTTAAGTGTCTTGTTTGTTTTCCAAAATGGTAAAATATGTTTTTTATTTGATGTATTTTAATTATATATTTTTTTAGGAAAAAATTTTGAAAATGCCTTGAATAAAGGGCGAAACGTCAATCGTTTTGTGTTTTATTAATTATAGAACCTAAACCCAAGAAAATACAAAATTAAGAAAAATGATATAATCTATGGTTCAAGAATCAAGAAAATGAATATATATATATATATATATATATATATATATATATATATATATATATATAACTTATTTAGGACATTATAGCCTGCTTAAATGTAAAACATCCTGGCTTAGTTTGGCGGAGCTAGTTTGATGTGCCTGTCTCCCGCCATGTCGCCATGTAGTTCGAGGAGTGTTGACAGGTTAGCCACCAGAATATTCACCCGCCTACAGCAATTTTAATCATGTCAAATACTGGCTCTGGTCTAATAAGTGTAGCAGCAGATCCTTGCCTTTCAAGTGGGTCTTCTTTTTATTGCTTTGGATACCTTTGTCTGCTGATATCCACGCAACAGTAGTCCTGCTGTATTCTACCAGGAGGATAAGGTTTTCAAGACAGCTCCACCTCGGAAAACATAGCGATGGTAGTTTAAGTATAACTTTCGATAATAAAATGCTAGACAAAATTTTGTACGTCATACATTACTGAGTTCATGTATTCTAGCACCGATAATTTTTACATCTCATACTTCTTTTATCAATTTATTATATAAATAGTCATTTTATTTAAAATAAATATAATTAACCTTTTTTTTAATTATTAGTAAAGAGATTAAATCTTCCCAGCATATTTCCCCTCATCCCGTCGGGAGTAAAAATATACCATTTTGTCTAAACATCCATTCAGTTTAAAACGGACAAATTTTATGGCGTACATATAAATCAGGAACTTAGATAAGAAAATATTATCAAAACAAAACCCTTACGGCGCCTATGACGTCATAAAATGACGAAACTACGAGAGTGAGTAAAAGAAGGGATGAATGGATAATAGTACGCTGCCTGGCAGGATTCTGTTTCCCCTCGATGTTTATTGCTTCCTTTTTATTACCAAATTACAGTTTTCTTTGGAAAAACAGTAACATATAAGTAGGGGCTTAGAGTTAAGTTTTTTGTTGGAATAGTGTTTTTCCAGAAAACAGGGGTGTTGTTTCTGCTAAATTAAATATATTTTTATTTAATGTAAATTGTATCTTTATCTTTTCAAGGTAAACTTTTCGTAAGCAAGTTTCTCTTAGTAGTGTAATTTCGTATCTTTTTTCTTATATGTAGATGGTCGTGGTCACCTGTATATGTACTACGTACTGTCGTTGTTTACTGCATACAGTCAGTTTGAAATATCTGCATATGCTTTGCTAATTTTTAAAAATTAATGCTGTTCAAGCTTTGACCTACACTATACGACTAATATTAATGAATGAAAGGATAAAGATAAAGGTGCATTTTAATGATGAACGCTAAAGTTATATAAACAAATTGAAGCTGTTATGCAATAACATATCAAAATCAATGCAGCAAGGGATGCGACGCTGGATAAAAGAGACCAAAACAGAAAGAGACAGCATAAACGAAAAGAGAAGAGACAATTGAAAATCAAGGAGATATTTTCTGACTGTGTTTAAGTCTGGATAGATATATATAAATCAATATTATTCAATTTATTAAATATCAGGATCTCGGGAACAGCTATTTTCTACATTATGGCACTGTTAAAGTTTGGCGTCTGTATAAATTCAAATCTTAAATATCAGTCTTAAAATAAATTTATCAAGAATATAAAGGGCATTTTATGTTTTAAAATCTGAAAGCCAAAACCGCACATATGTCATTTAAAACTATTAAGTATCTTTAAGCGAGCAGATTTACAAGGTTAGGTGTTCTGAAGTATTCTCTGCGTAAAGTCTTTAACAAGAATTTTGAACCTTCTGTATTCTGTACTGATGAAGAACATTGAAACAAACACTATTACAGGGATTAAATTAACTAAGGACACTGAGTAGATGAGACTAAAATAGAAAGGGACAGCACAAGCGAAAAGAGAAGAGACAATTGAAAGGAAATACTTTTTGTCTGTATTTAGATATAATTCAATTTATTAAATATAGCTGGTATATTATAAGAGAATGATCTCGTGAACAGTGTCTTTAAGCAATTATATTTGTAAGGTAAGATATCTTCTCGGCGTAAATAGGTCTTTAACATGATATTTGAACCTTCTTATTCTGTACCGATGAAGAACATTGAAACAAACACTATTGCAGTGAATAAATTAACTAAGAACTAGTGTTTCACATCATAATTTGTGAGTGTCTTGCGAAATCAAGTACCAATGGATATATATATATATATATATATATATATAAATTTTATATTACTATATACACTAAAGGGGCATTTTATGTTATTAAATCTTAAAGTCAAGACCGTACATATGTAGTTTATATCTGTTAAATATCTTTAAGCAATAAGATTTATAAGGTAGGGTGTTCTGAATTCTTCTTTGCGTAAATAAGTCTTTAACATGAATTTTGAACCTTTTTATTCTGTACCGATGAAGAATGTTGAAACAAACACTATTGCAGTGAATAGATTAACTAAGGACGAGTTTTTCACATCATAATTTGTGAGTGTCTTGCGAAATCAAGTACCGATGGGTATATATAAATTTTATATTACTATATATACTAAAGGGACATTTTATGTTATAAAATCTTAAAGTTAAGACCGTACATATGTAGTTTATATCTGTTAAATATCTTTAAGCAATCAGATTTATATGGTAGGGTGTTATGAATTCTTCTCTGCGTAAATAAGTCTTTAACATGAATTTTGAACCTTTTTATTCTATACCGATGAAGAATATTGAAACAAACACTATTGCAGTGAACAGATTAACTAAGAACTAGTGTTTCACATTATAATTTGTGAGTGTCTTGCGAAATCAAGTACCAATGAGTATATATAAATTTTATATTACTATATACACTAAAGGGGCATTTTATATTATAAAATCTTAAAGTCAAGACCGTACATATGTACTTTATATCTGTTAAATATCTTTAAGCAATCAGATTTATAAGGTAGGGTGTTCTGAATTCTTCTCTGCGTAAATAAGTCTTTAACAAGAATTTTGAACCTTCTGTAACACTATTGTAGTGATTAAATTAACTAAGGACAAGTGTTTCACATCATAATTTGTGAGTGCCTGGCGAAATCAAGTACCGATGAGTATATATAAATTTTTTATTACTACATGCTAAACGTAATTTTGACGCAAAATGCTCAGTAAATCAAGGGACATCACTACTGTGATCTTGTTTTCATTCATGGCTCTGGAGATATCAGTGCTGTCTCGTAACTATAGTCCTGTCTAAATCCGGTCTTGGGTAAAATGTTAAATTTGTTTAAATATTACCTGATTTGTTTTTTCATAACACTTTCAAATGGTTTTAAATGTGTTTACAAAATACTTATACAACGCAGATGTCCATTCTCAACAAATTTTAATTTTTTTTCAAAGGAAAATTCAGAAGTGAGGTTATATCTCAAAATATCGAAAAATATTATTAAAAAAAGTTTTTTTTGAATGCAATTTTTAACCCATAAGCAAAATTTCAGCTGTATAAGATAATTTAGATTTTTTGTCCATTTTTTGTAAATTGCACCACTGTTGCAAAGTAAGACTCAACGCAACCTACATAAAACGTCTTAGTTTTGACAATGCTTCATTTCAGACATATTTTGTTTAAAGTAGCTCCATATTATATGTGTATTTTTCTATAAAATTCAAATTGGACTATTAAAATTTGGTTACATGTGATGCAAAGTTTTATACACCACCACATAAAATACCTATTTTTAAAAACGTAGTTTTTGTCTAAAATTAATACACATTAAGATTAAGAAAATAGTTAAATTGAAAAAACTCAAATTTTCTGATAATAAAATCATAATATAAAAAAAGTTAAATAAAAATATATTTTCCACCTAATGCAGACTTTACTGATGACACTGTGTACTTGTTTGTCTTAATTATGTATTACTTTTAGACACAAACTACGTTTTCAGAAATATATTTTATGAGGTTACCCTATAGAGGGTCAAAAACAAATAAACTTTGCATCACATGTGACCAAATTTTAATAGCCCCATTTGGATTTTGTAGAAAAACGCACATTTAATGTGGCACTACTTTATACAAAATATGTTTGGGATGAAGCATTGTTAAAACTAAGAAGTTTTATATAGGTTGCGTTGAGTCTTATTTTACAACAGTGGTGCAATTTACAAAAAATGGGCAAAAAAATCTAAATTATCTTATTCAGCTGAAATTTTGCACATAGGCTAAAAATTGCATTTAGAAAAATTTCTTCCACTAACTTTTATCGATATTTTGAGATATGACGCCATTTTTGATTTTTTTTTTGGAAAAAAATTAAAATCTGATATTGCTAATGACGTGACTACTTTTGATTAGTTTTCATCTCGATCGAAGCAAAAATTGTTGCCAAAGTCAAGTTTTTCAAAATTTTAATACCTGTGTTATTATAAAAGTAAGGAAAAAATACTTAATATAAAAGTTGTAAAAGATGAATATGCCAGAATGATATAAAAAAAATAGATAAGCAAAAGATCTATTTTTATTTAAATAGGACATCCCATATATTTTTACATATTTGGGTTCCTCACAAAACTCTCTCTAAATAACTGAAATTAGTTTTACATTTTTTTTTGCGGCGTTGTCAAATTAATAAAGAAATCTATACATTAAACTTTGTAATATTTTCTCACTTAAGTCAGTGAGAACCAACATACCTGTAACTGTTATAGATAAAGGTTAAAGAATTTGTTTAAGTTCATAAAATTATTATTATTTTATATAGGGTGCAGTTTGCAAACATGCAAACGTAACAAAATTCAAATGGGATACCCTGTATTTATTTAGCCTAATCTATAGATATTTATATTCCTTTCAATTTTTGTCGGGGCTTCTCGTAGCTGTGTTTTTATTGAAAAAGTCTCTTAAAATACATGTTGTTTCAAAAAATTTCGTAGTTTTTACTAAGCAGTGACAGTGAACAATAAAATTTTAGTTTTATAGGATAAACTTTTGCCATGTTCAAAAAAAAAAGAAATTGTTTTTTTTACTTGTTTAAATGATTTAACATCCAATTATTTGAAATAACTATTTACTTATTACTACAATTACTAATCAACCTCAACAAAATAATTAAAAAATTTTCTCTACATACCATTTTCGATATTAAAGTTTTGTAATTTCATTTTTCATCTACATTTTTTGTAATCTATGGCATAGTATAAAGTAACTAATTTAATTAAATTGTTTACTTTCAAATTATCTAACTCTTGCACTACAAAATGATAAAACTCAATTATTTCTCTGCATATATAGAAAAACCTTTCCGCCACCTCTGCCCAACAAAACACATAAAAACTTCCAAAACTTCCGTTTTCCGGCAAGCACCTACAACGCCCTAAGGGCCGCCTATGAGGCGCCTTCACATCGATTTCACCGAAACTGGTTCAATTATTATCAGTGTATTTCCTCTTCCTTATTTCGGCTGATAAATCTGTGGGAATTGGAGCTACGAATTGGACAGATGTTTATCACAAAGTCTTTTGGATATCATATTTATTTGTAACTTTGCGTCTTCTTATTCTGTTACAGAATTCAGTAATATCTGATTATGGATATAGATATTCTTGTGATGACAAAATGATATTTTGAAAATAGTCTATTTTTTTGCTTAGGTTTGTGAGTGTTTTTTTTTTCTGATTCGGAATGTGTTTTAGAGAAGTGGAGACCTTCAATATTTTCAAATCATTAATATTACGTGATTTTTTAACACAACCTAGCAACAGTTTACATAAATAAACTAAATTAAAACATATTGCCACGCCCAGTTTTAAGGTGTGACTAGGGACGTAGCATTTAGGAATTTGGTCTTCAGAGATTGCACTCAAAATAAATTCTTTACTTCGGATTTTGTATTAAAAACATAGTTTAATAAAAAATACGCGACATTAACATTTTGGACTGTACATCATTATGACTAAATGTTTGACTTACATTAAGGTTATCTTCATCCTGGCACTCTTCACGGAGGTTGTCACTAGAATTCTCTAATTGTCGACCTGCTCAGGACTGGGACACACTTGGGATTTTCCCTTCACTAACAATTAACTAATTCGCGATAGACTGGCTGCTCTGCATCAGATCAACTGACCCTTAAACTGATTGAACCTATTGAACTGATTGAACCGATTGACCCTATTCCAAGCATGTCCGTCCTTTTTATCCTGTTTTGTTTTTTTCATCAAATCAACGAATCGCCTTCTTACAACCTCGATCCCTCAGCGGCCTTGCTGACTTGGTGAATTTGCACGATCGACGGCCAGTAAATAAACATAACATTTCATAATTAAAAGGTTATTAAATTATAAGAGGTAAGGCGATTGTTATTGTTTAAATTTAAAATAAAAGATTTGTAAAATTGGAAAATGCCAATTTATGAAATATTATGTTTTTATGTTGTTCCCTATGTGACACATCTTCCGGTTTTAGAGAGCTGGACCCCAGCGATGAATAGAAAAAAAGTAGAAATTGAAAAAAAATATGACTTAAAATGGAATAGAAACAAAAAATTCTACTTTTTTCCCATTTCATGACTCTCTGTTTACTAAACTAGGAAAAAAAACGAACTTAATTATACAAAAAAAGTCTTTTAAAAGTTTTTTAAAGCCTTGCACCACTGCACTAAATCACTTTTTAAGAGTCTGTCTGGAGGATGCTGTCGTGTCGCCTTGTCCGGTGAGTTGAAAGGGTGGATACCATTCACGCTGATGTTGTAGTACTCCTTACTCCTATCGTTGGTCGGAACCCTCTGACGTCACACATCGTTGGCATCGAATGACTTTTGACGTGCATAAGCCCCTGCGTTGACTGCCCATACCTACAATACACTCCATTCTCTGCCAAATTCCAGTAGCTAAGATAGTGAGATTACATGTAG
The DNA here is from genome assembly GCA_034092305.1 of Diaprepes abbreviatus. NCBI lineage: Eukaryota > Metazoa > Arthropoda > Insecta > Coleoptera > Curculionidae > Diaprepes > Diaprepes abbreviatus. Next base: position 14,826,442 of record JASJET010000070.1, on the reverse strand, counting down.
CATGTTACTCCTGACTTTTCTTATTCTGTTGACTTCTGGTTTGGCAGTAGAAGATACTGTAGCTGTAAAAGATGAGTGTTCATGGATGTGCAGGCACAGATGAAGTCGCAGCGGGGTCTGCCAACTGCGCTGATATAGAGCTGCGTGCGTCAATAGAACTCGTGAACCATTTATTGGACTCGACATGCCTCCATTTTGCTTCATACGTGCAGACAGTGGTGGTGAGATTACATATCATCATAATATGTTTGCCTTATACCTAAATTTCTATACTAAATCACAATTATTAATACAGGAACATTTTTAACAGTTTACAAAGTATTTTTATGATATGAATGGTTGCAATAAAGATGAATGATAACTTAATTTAAGCATTGTTTTCAGGTCAAAAAGGCAATGGATTTTAAATGTCGAGATGCTTTAAACTTATTTTAATTATTATATTACTTCAGGACGTATGTGACCATAATATTCATCCGTCTCAAAGTGTAAAAAGTAAGAAAAATAACCTCCCTCTAAAGCATCATTTCTCCAAAAATTATTTGAAGATGATCCTGACAGGCGAAATACTTTTGTGAAATAATGATAAAGCTCACAGGTAATATGGCAATATTTCTCCTAAGAATTTGTTTTTCAGATGAAGCTGATTTTTCTTGAACTTGTCGAGACAGCAAATAAAACTACAGGTACTGGGCGCAGAAAAATCCTCTCTAGATCGAAGAAAATGATACGAAAAGATTCATGCCTGGGCAGGAATCGTTGAAAATTGAGATCATTTATCTTTGATGAAAACCTCACTATAAATATAAAATAAATATAAACTATAATAAAATATGTATTCAGATAAAATCTTTAACGGGCTACTCAAGGACAACGAATGGGAGTACAAATCAGTGGAGAATATATAAATACAATACGATATGCTGACGACACTGTTATCCTAAGCGACAAACTACAAGACCTGCAACATCTATTAAACTGTGTTAACACTGAGGGTCAAGAAATGGGGCTCAACATAAATATCAAAAAGACAAAATTTGTGGTCTTTAGTAGACACCCTCATCTTAATCAATACAAATAGAAGGAAAAAGTATACACTCATTTTAAATATCTTGTATGTTATATCACCGAAAATCTAAACCCAAATAAAGAGATAAGGTGTAGAATAGAGACTGCTAGAGCAACTTTTCAAAAAATGAAACCACTTTTCTGCGATGATAACCTCAACCTAAAACTACGACAGAGAATGATAAGATCATAAGTCTGGCCAGTGTTACTATATGGGGCAGAGATCTGGACAATTAAGGCTGCCACGATTAATCGGTTGGAGGCTCTCGAAATGTGGTTACACCGGCGAATGCTGAGAATACCTTAGACAGCTAGGCAGACCAACGAAATGGTACTCAATAGGGCCGACACAACTCGTCTACTATTAAACACTGTGAAATGTAGACAAAGCTCATATCTTGGACATATATTCAGAGGGGAGCGATATAGAATTCTTCAGCTAATCATGATGGGTAAAGTAGAGGGACGTAGAGGGGTACGAAGGAGACAGGCTTCCTGGTTGAGAAATATTCGTGAATGGACAGGTATACGTAGCGCGGGGAAACTGTTCCAGCTAGCGCAGGACCGTGAAAGACTTGCCAATGTAATTGTCAACGTCAGGGGGACCTGATATGGCACTTGAAGAAGAAGAAGAAAACCTCACTGGAAACAGATGTTTAAATTTTCTTCAAAATGATCTGGTTCCTGCTCTAACAAATTTATTGCCAGATGATAATGATCCTGATTAACTAGGTTTAACTTTTTCAACTGGACAGTATTCCTCTGCATTATGCTGTTCATATTGTCAAAAAATTTTACAAAATCTCTTAAAGGGATTTTTGGTCCGACTCTTTTGTTCTTCATTAGGTTTTCTAGACATCTAGCTTTAAAATTTTATGTTGTGTTGTTATTCTTGATGATTAGTCTTTATTTACCTATAAGTTTACTTCCCTTCTTCCAATACGCTGGCCTCGCCTTTAAAATGACTTAAATTATCATTTCATTTCCTAAACTTGTAGTTGCTTGTCTTGTGCGTACTTATTCAAAAAATAATCTTTGTTGTACAGGGTTTTTATAAGAAAGGAAAAAAAAACTATAAGAACGTAAAGTTGAGAAACATTATATATTTAAATTTTTTTTAATAGAACACTCCGTATATTTTCTGCCAGAACAAACGTTGTTTTTTACGTGATTTCAAAAATGTATAATAAGTTAGTGTTCGGAATGGTCTTTATTTAAATAATTACAGCCGAATTCACTAACGTCGTCTAATTTTAAAACCATCCTTAATTCATAGCAAAGGGCTTAAACTGACAAGAACAAACAATAAGTCAAGCAAGTTTTAAGCCCTAAAATATAAGCATAAAAAATCATTTTGTTTTATTACTGAACGCGAGGACAGCGGAGTGGGGATATTGTGAAGTGGGTTCGAAACCGTCGTAGGCAGTGGAGAGATCACGTGGAACGAATGGACCATGACAGATTAGCAAAAACCGTGATGAGAGAGAAACCAAACACCAAACGGCCGCCTGGACGGCCCCCAAAAGATGGAGAGACAGCTGGATTTGGACCTCAAACGAGGATCGAGGAGGCATTGTGTAGATAACAGAACTTGGTTCTACCTAGAAGAAGAAGAAGAAGAAGAAGAAGAAGAAGACTGAACCGGCAAAAATGAATAATTTCATTTACTTTCGGTATACAACTATTTCTCTTACATATGTAAAGGCTTTATCATAAGATTTTTATCCTTAATAGCAGCCTTATTTATGCATTTATTTGTTGACATATGTAATATAAATTATGACAATATCATAAACACAACAAAACTGGCCGACTATAAGATTTAAATTTCATGGCAACTAGATCGGGTTTAATTCTTAAATCTTCTTAATGTATCTGGCTGTTAAGTTCGATTTATTAATAAACTAATATAAAAAAAAAAACGAGGTGTCCTGGAAAACAAATGCTTTATTTTAATTTGCCGTGTGACGTCTTAATATAATTTCAAATACTTATTATATTGACTAATATATGTTTTTACACTGGCTTAAAAAACATTTAAAGATGGGTTATTCAGAAGAAGAAAAACAACAGATAATTGATCTTGAAAATAATTATAACAACAGGAGTTATGGTAATAAGATGAAAAACTAGGTATTTTTCAGATTAAATTGTAGGGCATCCAATAATACTAACACAAAAAGAAAATTTACAAAATATTTATGCTTTTTCAACCTATCTTCCAGGATTATTAACCTATTTAAAAATAGTTTCTCTCATTTTACGATTAATAGAGTTTGCAATACAATCTCTGCGGTCTTGGTTAAGCCATATTACTGTCCGTTCAATTTTTCCCTCTACATTTCTATGTTTGGGGGTCTTTCGTTATAAATTTTATTTTTTTAAACCTCCCACAAAAAAAGATCCAATGGAATAAAATCTGGGTTATTAGCCGGCCACATAATTGTGTCATTCCTTCCAATTCAAAAGTTATATCGATTGTTGACATACTCAGGCCTTCCCATTATGTGGCGGTACGCCATCTTGTTGCCAAATCAAATTATTGTATTACTGAACTGCAATTTTCTCTAAATGATCTTCTGCATTATTTTCAATTAAATTTAAATATTGTTTACAAATAATTGGCCCAATAATTTTATTTATCAACATGCAACACCAAACATAAATTGATTGCCGAACCTATATTTTTACGACCTGTATTTTGTAGAGATTTTCAGTTGTCCATTAATGTTTAGTCTTTCCAGTAAACATCCCAGACGTTGTGAATGTTCTTCTGAAAATAATTTTATTTAGAAACTCCTCATCTTGTTCAATATTGCGTATCATTTCATTCATTGGGTTAAATTTTGGTCTAACATAAATGTATAAGAATGATATTTATAAAACGGCATTTTGGTGTTGGGAATAGATCTTTTCGGATCTTCTAAAAATTACATCAACTAATGATAATTTGTTTTACAATACTAAAGCGAAAAATTACCTTGAAAACAGAGGAAAATATTTATATTATCTTCTTTATTTCTAATTACGGTTCTGATTTTTGGCCTGATCTTTCAATTCATTAAATTTGTTGACAGTTTATCTTATCGTCCTAATAGATGGTACTCTACGACCAGGATATATTTTACGGTATTCATGGTGTACTCTGGATCTATATTTTATTATTCGAATAAAAAAAAGACAAATTATCTGATGTTTTTCTTCTTCCGAATAGCCCATGTCAAAACTTGTTTTAGTCAATATAAAATGTCAACATAATAAGTATTCGAAACCATGTTATAATGTCACAATGAAAGTTAGAATAAAACATGTGTTTTTCCGGCAGTTTATTAGTAATCCAAACTTAAATATTTAGTTAACGGCCAGTCCGAACACTAATTTATAAATTTTTGAAATTAAGAGAAAAAGAACTTTCTTTCTAGCAGGGAATATACAGGGTGTTTTATATAAAAAATTTAAATTTCTTTTGTTTCTCAACTTTACTTTAGCGTCACTGTTTTTGTAAATAAATCTAAAAGATAAAACAGAAAAAATCCTACAACCTTCGTATTTAAAGTTTTTTTCCATCTCTTATAATAAAGCCTCTAGGTATGGTGCTAAATATAAAAAAAATTGTATATCTAATAAAAGCTCTTATATTTAAAGTTATTTAGCATCATATTCCGTTAGAAACACACACAATAAAATATTCAGTGCCCTTCTTTATTTTAAACACAAAAAGAACTTTCTTTTGTATATTCATAAAAACTTTTTAATAATCTTCCCTTCGTATTCGGAAAAAAAAAGTTTCGAAGGAAGGTAAAAGTTGTTAATTAGAAAAGCTTTCTTTCCTGTCGATAAATATTTGAAAAATTTATTTACGTTTTGTTGTTCTGCTTTAGGCTGTACTTGTCCCTACATTTTTGTTTAATTTTGAATTTATGTTACATTATTTTGTTAGTGTTTTTCTTTACAGTTATTTAAAATGCTGCTCGCGAACTCCGTAATAGGATAGGAAAGGAATTTCTTTGCTATTTCTTTTTGTTATCCTGATCTTACGTTCTATGCACACTCGACAATTGTCGGGTATTTTCGAATAAGCAATCGTGCTATAGAAATAGAAACAGTCTTTGGTTTGTTGCTGTTTTTCTATATCTCTCAAAGTAATTTGAATGCTGTATTAGTTTGTCTTATTTTTTCTTTATTAGGATTAACTATTGATTTGTTACTATATATTATTTATTTAAACTTAAATCTTAGTTGATGATTACCATTTTAGACTACTCAAAAAGAAAATTTTATGATAGGAAATATATTTTTTTTTGTATTACTTGTTTGAATTGTATAGAATGTTGCTAACACTTGTACTTATTTATCAGTAAATCTATTACTTCACAGTCAATATCCCCATTTAATAAAATTCGGATCAAGTTCTTACTTAAAACCAGTCCAAGTCAAGCCCTAGAATGTCAATTCATATTCAGAAACACTCTGTCTATATCCTTGAATTTATATATTTGTATTGTTTCTAAAAATTGTTTAGTTTGTTTATAAAATAAAGAACTAAATGTATATTCATTAATGTATTAGCTAATGGAAATGGTTTGAACTTTAATATTAGCAAGTGTTTTATTCTTAGCTTTAACAGAAAAAGACATATCTTAAAGTATGAATACAAAATGAATGGAATGTTATTGACCCGGGTTGATGAGATGCGGGACCTTGGAGTTACTTTTGATGCTCAATTTTCCTCATCTGGTGGATGTTACATGTAAAGCTTCAAAAATGTACGGTTTTATTATCAGAAACTGCAGATTGTTTGAAAACGTTGACTGTATAAAAACATGGTATATTTCCTATGTTCGAAGTATATTGGATTACGCTTCCATAATATGGAATCCATATTATGCGAATCACAAAAACATGATTGAAAGAATACAGAACAGATTCCTAAGATATATCTATCTTAAAGAAACTGGAGTATATCAGTTACACATACCAAAAGACGAAATCATGAATAGATATAATCCTGGGAGTTTGGAATGTCGTAGAATAGTTGCATGCATAATTTTTTTGTTTAAGCTATTAAATAATCAAAGTGATGAATCAAATTTATTGGCATTAATACGTATGTATGTACCTAAATATAGGACAAGGAACTCGTTAAAATTTTATGCAGATAAAGCTCGTACTAATTATTATAGCAATTCACCTGTTATTAATATGTGTAAATTATATAATCAATTTAGGGATTTTAATATTTTTAACATGAACATAAGGTCTTTGAAGAAATTGTTATTAGAAATTATATAAATACTAGATTATTATTATTTAGTCATAGTAGCAATAGGTCCTTTCCCTACTCTATAATTGGATATATCTGTAGAGTTTGTAATGAAATAAATAAATAAATAAAAATATAGATTTATATATTACCTAAGTAAAAAAATATCAAAATTGCAATTATTATTCTAATTTCTATTTATTTATTAAAATTAAGTGAAAAATAATGAATAATTAGAGCTTATTTAAGAAAAACTAAATATATACATATTATATGCACAATTTGAAAAATATCTAATTCAGCTTTACCCTACAAAATAAAACTGAATTTCAACGCTGCTGTCTAAAAAATAAGATATCTTCAGCAGCAAAATCATTTACTAAAATTCCACCTTCTATACTCTCATTATCTTCTACATCAACATGCTTTTCATAGGAATATTTGCTTGAATATACATATTATATAATACATTGACAATATTCACAATTTGTCCTACTTTAGAGGTCCTTAAGGACGCAGCAGAATCTGTTTTTTGAATGACCTGTAATAAATGAAATAATTTAATAAAAATAACCAAGAGAATTGAAGAAATGTATAAACTAGACTATAATAATATAACAATTTAAAAAATATAACATACTTATGCATCGCTCGACACAATTTCTAGCTCTTGTTAATGCTGTAGTATATCTTCCTTCAGAAGAATTATAAGGCATATTTCTAATTGGTGTCATAAGTCATAGTTCCTGTAGATAACCACTGTCTCCAATTAACCACCTATTTCTATCTTATCCTTTGTAATTTTCTTGCATGTGCCTTTTTACTGCTCTATTCCTCCAAATAAATGCATCATGACTAGCACCTCCAAAGTTGGCGTAAACAATAAGAATTAATAAATTTTGATCATAAAAAATCTTAACATTTTTGAACAGTATCGTTTACGATTAAAATATAAATGTTCATCTTCAGCAGGTTTTAAAATTGCAAGGTAAGTTCAATCAATGCAGTCTATGGTAACTGGGATACCAAGTAGTTCCATGAACTTCAACCTTTTTCCTTTCTTTTTCTACCTGACAATGAGAAAACTTCAATCACTGGAAAGCAATACTTTTAAAGGCTGCACAAAACTTCTGACAAGGCTCCACTAAATGTTTGTGGAGCCATAGATACATGTCTTTTATTGCTAATACCCCTCTGATAGGACCCTTGTGCAAAAATCTCAATGTCCCCATAATTCTTGTAACAATAGGGATTTTGGTATTTTGGGATCCACTGTCCATTTGTCGTATACATTCTTCTATTAGGTTTCATACTAAATTTCTACTAAGACGAAAACACTTTGTAAATTCACTTTCAGGTCATGTGATCTGGAAAATGTTTCTTCTACTGTCTCATAAATTCCCTCTCTTGTTCATCTTCAGCGTCTTATATCAAGTATATAAATATCGGACCGATATTCGAGATTTCGTCAAAAAAATCAGTTAACCGCAAAAATTACAAACAAATTAAAGAAAATAAGTTTAGTTTTTTTTTTAAGTTATAAAGTCTTTAGAAAAGATAAATATTTTTAGACATGGTGGTGTGTAATTCTTTCTACTTGAACTAGCCCGAAGTTTTCAGGAAAATATCATAAAAACGATGTTGATTTTCTTTCTATTGTATTTCTTTTTCATTTCTATTTCAATCGCTTTACGGAGTTCGCATGCTGTTCTTCCTTTTTCATATCTTGAATTGTAAGAATCGTTTCATGCCTTATGCACTCAGGGATAAAGTTATTAAACATTTTCTGTTCTCACTATTGCTGAATAATAATTACTACAGGATAAGTAGAAACTCATTTCGTCTTCACAATTCTGTATATTAAGAGAACCTAAGAATAAGACGTACTTTTAGCAGTAACAGTATATCGGGAAATACACTCAGAGCTCAATTATCAAAAAAAAATACTTAAAAGGAAAAAACGGTAGAACATATCTTAGATCAACAACACCATATGAAATGGTCTGAAGCTGCAGTAGTATTTATGGAACCCAACATGGAAATGGACGAAACTTATAAAGAACCATTAGAAAATTACGCCCAGATCATACAGACGTGATTCGATAGGAAACAGCAAAGATTATGAAACACTCATAGCCTCCAAAGTCAAATATTACATCTGCGGAAAGGACGGCTATTAAAAAACTGAATAAGAACAACACCATCTTAGTTCTTCCAGCTGACAAAGCAAATGCAACTGTTGTTATGGATAGGAACAAATATTCTGAAAAAAGAGACCAGCTCTTGGACGATAATACTTACAAAATCATTCGGACGGATCCAACAGACAAAATCGAAAGGAACCTCATATCTCTAATTAACGCCTCCAGCCTCACTCCAGAAGAAAAGAAAGCTGTTAAACCAAGCAGCTTCAAGATTCCACGCCTCTACGGACTGCCTAAAATACATAAAGAAAATGTACCTCTATGTCCAACCGTCGGCGCAATAGACTCACCAACCTACAAAATTGGTAAATATCTGGCCAATTTTTACATCCCTTTACAGGAAAAACTGAATTCTTTGTTAAAAACTTTGGACACTTTGTTCAAAGATTGAAAACCATCCAATTAGAGCCCGGAGACATTTTAGTCAGTTCTGATGTAGAATTCCTGTACACAAATGTTCCTATAGATGATTCAGTTTCCATAATATCGGACATATTACGAAATAACAACATGGACTTTATCCTACTAGAATTAATTAAAGCATGTCTGAGTACCACTTATTTTACTTTTGAAGGAATTTTCTACGAGTAGACTTCGGGAGAGGCCATGGGATCTCGGCTATCACCTGTGGTAGCTAACATCTTTATGGAAGCTTGTCTTCTGCTCCTCTAAGACCTAAATTTTGGTGCAGATATGTAGATGATACGTTCGTAGTTTGGCCGTATGGCGCAAATAACCTCCATAATTTTCTGGATCATCTAAACCAATAACACCCTAACATAAAATTCACTATACCGAGCTGTTGCTCCTCAATAGTTATTCAATGTTCTAATCTCATGGAGGAAAGATCCCTGAAGATGCTTTGTGCAATCGTAGGCGAAAGGCCGGATAATAATTCCAATTTGATACGGTCTAAACTCAAGAATCGTAATTTTCAACTAGACGTAACTTATTTTAGTAATGATAATAACAGAACCATCAGTTAATCCAGTATTGAGGTAAATAATCTTTTGCAACCTCTACTTTGTAACATCATATCATTCAGTTTATATTTGATAATAATTAGAGATATAACCGTACCGAATCGTTGTACAAACTAACAGAAATAAAGACAATGCAAGTCTGACAACCACATTTTAGTCAGTAATGATTATGATCATCCTTATCTAATTTATGTCATAAAACGTTTATATTAAAAGCCATCTTCATAATACTCTCATTATAATAATAATGTTACCAAATTGAACCGAAATCCACCAAGTTCTTTAAACTATATTAAACAGAAAGACAAAATTAAAATTTTTATCCCATTTCAATTTTAATTCATTTTAGATTGCTCGCTTTTTATTCTCTTTAATCCCCTTTTAATTCTCTCCTAAGTTCCAATAACGAAACTTAATAAGAAAAAGCAGAGCTTTATTAACCAAAACTCAGAAACCGCGAAGTAACTCGAAACATAAGCTACATCTAGTCTCTAATCGAGTATTTAAAGTAAATGTATAATTGCAGCTCCGACGATGGTTAGGAAGAAACAGCAGTAAGCTTTGCGGTGCAGCTAGAGAGAATTGCTGAGGTAGAGGAAAATAATAGAATCAGTGTTGCCATGTTGCGCTGAATAAGCAAATATTTAATTGCAATAAGCTCATTTGCTTTAATGCTGGCTTAGGAGAAATAGAGTAAAAATATTGCAAATAACACTGGTATGCAATTTGAAATTTTTTGTTGCTCCCTAATATTTTCTTGGGGTTTTTGTGTTTACTGTAATGAGCTGTATTCAAATATAAGCTTGATTTTTATCTATCACCACATCTAATGAATTTTCAAAGATTAAAAAAAAAAGAATTTACCATTTCTACAAAATATACTTAATTTTGTATTGAAAAACGTGAAATACAATCAAATAAATTATTTTATTGTCTTTTTTCGCTTGTATTTGTCAGAATGACATAAAATATTTCTGGTCCTACGTTAACAATTTACATAAGGACAACTGCATTCCATGAATAATGAAATATGACAACAAGCAGCTGAATACTCCACATGATTTCGTCGCAGCCTTTTCAGTCGCGCTATTCTGATCACAGTAACGTTAATTCTTTTGACATACACTCGACAGACGAGGTTGTACATTTGACTGACTGACTGACTGACTCCGTAGCACTACAACCCAGGGTGGGTCTTGGCTGCCTCGACTATCTGCCTCCACCTGGAACGGTCTTGTGCCAACTCCCTCCATCCTTGCTGGTCAACTTCAAGGATAGCTAGATCCTTGTGGATGTTATCTCTCCATCTAAGCCTAGGTCTTCCCAGTGGTCTTTTTCCTTGTGGTGCTTTCTCCCATACCCGTTTCATTAGTCAATCGTTTTGACTCCTTTGTATATGACCTGCCCATCGTAGTCTTCTGGACTTTATTTCTTGAATGATGTCAGGGCTTTGATATATTTGCGCAAGCTCTATGTTGATTCTCATTCTGTGACGGCCTGTTTCAAGGTCTCGGTATGGGCCATATATTATGCGCAAGATCTTTCTCTCAAACCTTCTTAGCAGGTCCGTTTCGTGGACTGTCAGGGTCCATGTTTCACTGGCGTAGATTGCTACTGGTCGTATTATTGTTCGATAAATTTCGGTTTTTGCCTTTCTAGTGATAAATTTTGACTTCAGCAAGGTTTGTATCGCAAATGTACATTTATTTGCTTGTGTGATGTGCTGTTTAACCTCTTCCTGCATATTATTGTTTACCGTTATCACTGCGCCCAGGTACTTGAAAACTCGCACATGCTCAAAATTATAGTCATCCATGGTGACGTTCTGCCTGATTCTGTCTCGGGCGGGGTGGCGGGAGACGTGCATGTATTTGGTTTTTCCTTCATTTATTTGGAGCCCCATTTTCTGAGCTTCTTTTTCTATCTTTATGAAATTTTCCTTCACACTAACTGTGCTTTCTCCTATCGCGCCCATATCATCCGCGTAGGCCAAAATAGTTTAGGGCCACTTGACCCAAAAACCTCCGCGTCAACTGATACTGTCCTTACGGCTTTCTCCAGTGCAAGGTTAAACAGTACTGGCGACAAAGCATCTCCCTGTTTTAACCCTCTGTTGATAGAAAATGTTTGGCTACACTCTCCTTCAATTTTGACACAGTTTTTTGCCCCCTCTAGGCACGCTCTACACAATCTAATCAGCTTGTGCGGGATTCCAAATTCTTCCATAGCTTCCCACAACCTTATCCTAATAACACTGTTATATGTATGTAACATTTCTCCAGCATCTGTCGGATAGTGAAAAGCTGGTCAACTGTTGATCTTCCGCTTCGAAAGTCACATTGGTAGTCTCCGATAATCTCCTCGGTGTATGGAGAGAGACTCAACGTCTCTCTCCGTGCAATACTTCGGTAATTTTTACATTGCATTTGGTCCCCTTTTTTGTGGAGTGGAATTATTACCCCTTCTTTCCATTCATCAGGAATGATTTCTTGTTTCCAAATTTGTTTCACAAGATTATGTATTTGTGTGATTAGATCGTTCCCTCCATGTTTCAGACTTTCTGCCAAGATATTACCTCGACCTGCCGTTCTGTTATTTTTGAGTTTCTTAATGGCTCTAATGGTCTCTTCCATGGATGGAAGTGGGATATTAACCTCTGCAGTAGCAAATACTGTAGCTTCAGGTTCTTCCTGCGTTGTACATTTGCAATTCCATATGTTTACTGTGGGCGAAGTTCAGGACAAGATTGACTCATTGGACTGTAACAAGAGTTCAGGACCCGATGGAATATCGCCATATTTTATCAATAAGTGCATGGTTTCTCTTGCACTCTCTATGTCGGATTTACCAGAAATCTATTAATAATGGAATATTCCCTTTGAGATGGAAATAGTCTACCTTGTTCCCCATTTTCAAGTCTAGTGACCGTAATTGTGTTGAAAACTATCGGGGTATATCATTGCTATGTATTATGGGAAAGATATTCGAGTCGATAATAACTGATGAATTGTTCAATGTTTTTAAAACTTACATCGACTCAGAACAACGTGGTTTTTTCCAAGTAATGTTAACGGTTACCAATCTGGCTGTTTATCAAGATTTTTTTGGTTCGAGGTGTGGAGGCAGGCTATCAAATGGACTTTATATACACTGATTTGTCTAAAGCTTTTGATAGTGTTTTCCACAAGTTGCTGGTATACAAGCTCGAGTGTCGCGGTTTGTGTAATCTCTCTTCGCGTACGTAGTGTGTTAAATTGTGAGGTGAAATATCGAGGGAGATCCTCATGTTATCTGGGGTCCCCCTGGGGTATCATTTGAGTTCAATTTTATTTTTAGAGTTTATTCATGATGTCATAAATGTTTTTAAATTTTGTCATGGCCTTTTGTATGCTGATGATTGAAAATTATTTGCAATTGTTTCCTCATTGGATGATTGTCTTTGTATTCAACAAGAGCAAGATTTACGGGGCAGATAATAATTTTTTAACTCTCAATGTAAACAAATGTAAAGTTATGAGATTTTTTAAATGTTTTTCGCCTGTGATAAATTCTTATCATATAAATGATTTTTATTTGGAGTGTGTGTGCCTTTTTTAATGATCTCGAGGTTTTCATCGATAAATAATTAAATTTTAATATGCATATTGACAATATTGTACTAAAAAGTTTTAAGATGTTTGGTTTTATAAAGAGAAACTGTAGACATATCGAAAACACAAGGGCTATCCAAACACTTTATAACAGTCTGGTGCGTAGTATTTTGGAGTATGCTTGTATCATTTGGGCACCTGAATATCGGTATCACATAGCTAGGCTTGAGAAAGTACAATCAAAATTTGTAAAATTCTTACTATGTAAACACCGATTCCCGTATGAGAGTTTATTGCACGAAATTCGTTTATTGTTGGTAGGTCTCCTAAGTTTAGAAATGCGTAGAAGAAATCTTTATTTGTTTTTTTTATACAAGCTGGTTAATGGTTTGATAAATTGTGACAAACTTCTTGACCGGCTTAATTTTAGAGTGCCCAGCAGACATATTCGACAAAGTCAATTATTTCCTGTAACAGTACACCGAACAAATTATGGTTCAAGAGCTTTCGTCGATTGCTTAACAACAATTTATAATCAACACTTATTAAATGTAGATATTTTTTATGCAAGTTTGTATCAGTTGAGAAGAATTACTGGGTAGTGAAACTGTTTCACTTGAAAATGGCTAGAGATAATTACTAGCCGAAACGTCGTGATATTTAACAAAAATAAAAATAATGGAAGTCCAACAAATATCTTTGTCTATGACCTTCAAACAAACACTAGAAGCCCGGTATGGACCCGGTATAAGTGACAAATTTCGAGGCTACGAGAAATCCAAGATTAAGCTTACAAAAGAGGAGGCGCACATCCAGTTTCTACGACAAGCACGAGATCAGGGAATAATACCAGATGGTTTCCGTATAAAATTTCCAGTTCCAGGACAACGAGCAAACAGGATATTGGAAAATGCTAGTAAGGCATTAATACGTCCACAAATAAACTATCATCGTTTCATGAAGGCAACACTACTAGAGGACATTCGCCTACGGTTCGAGGAAATTAAAGAATATACATTAGACGAAGACTACGCCCCCATCCTAAGAAAAACTGACGCTACTTGTGACAAACTTAGAACAAAACAAAAAATCATACACCAAAAGAAATTTTCCAAATACCTGAGCAGACAAGAACGACAGGATAGTTGTTAATATATCTGCGAAGGAATTAACCTCAGCAGAAAACTCACTACTTGCCAAAGGTTTGAACTTCACGTTTGCTCCAAAAGAAGTTCCCATTCTCGATATAATTAGCGTCGCAGACTCAGGGAACCTCGAAGACCCGTTTGCAGATGAGTTCAGGTGGAAAATAAGAGAAACTCTACAAAAATCTAGAAAAACCGAATTAAACATCACCAAAGACGAGAAAACTGCCCTAGCTAACCTATAGAAGGACTCCAGTATTAAAATTCTACCAGCGGATAAAGGAAATGCTACAGTCGTAATGAATGCTGAGACATACAATCAAAAAATTGACGAAGTTTTAAGGCAAGATCCCACATCTGCGATTAAAAGAAGAATTTATCGCGTTCTTAAGAAACATGAACGGTATATTCCTGAGAGGATCCGGACTCACTTGCTGCCACACCATAGCAAAACTCCACATCTTTATGGACTCCCGAAAATACATTAGCAAGACATGCCCTTACGACCTATCACGAGTTCCCGGAACTCTCCGACTTCTGAACGTGCCAAATTTCTTCTTCCAATCCTGAGACCATTACAAGGAAATACATCAGTTTCACTTGAAAATGGCTAGAGATAACTACTAGCCGAACCGTCGTGATATTCAACAAAAATAAAGACAAGGGAAGACCAACAGATATCTACTACTTCTCAAAATAACAAACTTATGTACTATTGGTACTTACATGCTTTAAAACTAGCAATTTGGTTCGACTACCCTGCCTAAAGAAATTAATTTTCCGGATTTAATCAAAAAGGCATAATTTCCACCAAGTGATCTTCATTTATTGTTTCAGAAACTAAATAATAATGAGAAATGTAAACTCTAATTTACATCGTAAGTCTGAAGCAATCCATTTTACGAGTCAATTAATGTACTTTAGCGTATAATTGCCAATTGCAATAGACAACAGCTCATTAAAGTAAAACGGGGCAACAAAATCATCACAGCATTGTCGCATGTAATGATTTCATGTAAAATAGCAAGTTTTTGATTTCCAATATTATAAATGCTTTGAAAGGTAATAAACCTCTCTGGAATTAGCACGAAAAGAAAATAATCAACAAGATAACATAAACCTTAATAGTCTGTAGACACAAAAATGCTACAGTGAATGTATACTGCAATAGTGCAGATGACTAATAAAAATATACTATTGAAATTATTTAAAAGAAATTTGTTACATATATTTGTTAAGAATATTTAATATATTTACAACGACAAGAAGAGCAAAAAAAAACTAATTTGTTTAGAATAGAAACGAATAAGTTTTTCCCTCTTAATTTAAAGAAATACGGCATATTTTACAAAAAAGTGAATATTAACCATAGATTTAATAAATACTAGATTGAGGATTCTCAATGCCGGCCGTTCGCACAGTGCGAGAGAGAAAGAAGAGTGAAAGTAGTAACCTTCTTTCTTTCTAATGGGCGAAACATTGATCACGTGATTCCCAAGCCAATATAACCACTCAAACATCCCTCCCTGACGCAGAATTGATATAACAGAAATATGCTTGCGACCGATACGATGGTTTAGCTCGGCAATAGAATTTTTGGTTCGTGAGCTAAATTAAGGGATTTTTTGCTACATTTTCCTCTGAATGATAGTCTCACAAAAATAAACAACAAAATAATAGCAATAAATATCACAAATATTTTTACGCTCATAGCAATTTCTAATAAGGAAGACAGTTGAAGATTACACCAATGGGTTTCTCGTCCAAATCAGGAAGCCACAATTACAGCCTCCTAGAGCAAACATCAGCTGGTAATTACTTGTTCTTGTTTTTTACCACTGCTTTAGACTGAATGTCATCCTGTAGTCTAGAAACTATATATATATATATATATATATATATATATATATATATATATATATGAAGTAAAATGCGAAACAGTAAATGCAAACTTCCCTCCATCATATCCCTTCTGTGTTAGAGGTTACACAGTTAGAATAAATTGTTATAAAACCCAATTCATCCTATTCCACCACCATCGAGATGGTGGCCTACCTGTACCACCATACCGAGAAGAAAGTCAAAATTTACCCTCCCCGTCACAGTGATACGGCACAGGTACATGTTTCGTCTCTACTAGACTCATCAAGGGTACCGACATGCACCTGGCTGTGCAAAGGACAGATCGGAAGAAAGCATGCAAATACTTAACGCGGCTTCGCCGACCTCTCGCCGGATGGCGTATATATGTTTATGCGGCTTTCACGGATTCCCCCGTGTGAGATGCAATAGCAGTGGATATATCCACATTAAATATATATATATATATATATATATATATATATATATATATATATATATATATATATAATTGTAGTTGTAGCATGTAAATAACTTTATTTTTGTGATATATCTGTATCGGAATAATATTTTTTGTTTTTTTTTTATTACTGGAACAGTTATTGATTTTTGAACTATATTTATTTGAATTTTTAATAGTAAAAAAAGTTAAATTTCAACATGATTTATTTATTTCTCCATTTTTAATTGTGATCGGAATATTGTTTAAACTTTGAAAAGAATTTTTTTTATTTATTAACATTATAAATATCATATTTTTAGTATTAAATTCAAAAATTGGCAAGATCAATTTTCAAATATATATTTGATAAATAAGATAATTTTTAAAGTTCTAACGTTATATATTTCTAAATTTAAAATTTCACTTGATTTTGACAGAATGTTTATTGCTGAATTTATGTTTTAATAATATCCGAAATATTATTTTCAGAATCTGTATTTGTTTCCATATTTGTCGATTTTTCATCGATAATACTTTTGTTTGGGAGAAAATGTATTTTTTAAGATATGATCCTGAATATTTTGGAGTAGAATTAATTATATTGTTTGTATTTATATTGTGATTCAATAATATTTATATTGGTACCTGATAATATTGAATGTGGATAAGTGTCGCTTTGTAGAATATCTACGTTTTTTGGTAAGGAATGTTCAGTTGGAAGAATTCCGGATGTGAACCTGGACATATTGATTCTTTCTATATTTTGTTTTGAGAAATGTTCATGTGGAAAAATTGACTATTTTTATAATGTATAATAGAGCCGGTCGTAAGACAAGCAAGGTCACAAAAATTAGACTCTTGAACTTTAAAGACATCGCCGAAGTAATCACATTCTGACTTCAAAATTCATCCACATCATGGGAAACTCAAAATAACTTAACTTGAAATTACCAAAATGATAATTTTCAACTGTTCAAAAAATTGTGTTGCAAGAACCGACTTTTTTCTTATTTTTGTCCACCACATATTTCTACAATACAATTGTGATTTGCAAAACTTGCCGGCAGCCTGTTCGTTTTTCTAAACGCTCAGAAAAAGTTTAGATTTTTTACTAAGTGTTCAATGTAAATGCGAAGATGAAACTTACTTTCCAAGCAGTCCACAAATTTACAATACGTATGAAATCAATCGAAGGTTCATTTTGTAATGCGTTTGCTTGGTGTTGAACTTCATGATATTAAAACTTTTCTTGGACTGATGGATATCGGTAAAGGTTTTAGCAGAAACAGTTATTATAAAATAATTGATCATATTTGGATAGTAGTAGAAGCAGTGTCACAACTAGTCTTTCGAAAAGCAGCAAAAGCAGAGCAAGAAAAAAATCAGAATGAAACGAAAAATCATTTTTCAGTGTCTCGTGATAGTTCGTGGACCAAGAGAGGTTTTTCCTCACTCATCGGTGTAACTTCATTGATTGGAAAGTGTTCAGGTAAAATAACTAATATTATTGTAAAGTCTAGTATATGTAAATCATGTGAGCAATGGGCTGGCAAAAAAGATACTGCCGAGTACGCTGCCTGGTACGAGACTCATACCAACAAATGTACTGTAGATCATTCAGGAAGTGCTAGGCTCATGGAGGTTAATAGTATTATAGAAATGTTTCAAAGATCTGTAGAAAAATTCAAAGTATACTATAAGTACTATATCGGAGACGGAGATACAAAAACTTTCAAATCGCTTCAATACGTAAAAGAAGCCAAGAAGAAGCTGAGTCAACTAACGAAAGCCAAGGAGGCTTTAGAAGAAAAAGAAGCTAAAAAAAGAAGCAGCTACTACAAAAAAGACCAAGGTAAAAAAATGTAGGCCACCAAAGGAAAGGCACCAAAAAGTACTACTGTGAAACCTGTAAAAACTGCAACGCTTATCAACCAATTGATGCAGGATCTTTCTTTGTGTTATGGATTAGCTGTACTTCGAAACAAAGATTCTGTTGAAGAGATGCAAAGAAGTATCTGGGCGACGTTTTATCATAAAATCTCGACCGATACCAAGCCACAGCATTCACTCTGTTCTGTTGACTTTTGATGCGATTATCGCAAAGCCGCAGCAGCTAAAACTTTACAAGATTATAAACACCCTCCAGCCCTTGATCAAAAAACACAAGACATTTTAGAACCTATCTATAAAGATCTATCTTCGGAAGATTTACTCAAAAGATGTGTCAGCGCGAACACTCAAAAGAACAACGCTAATTACAATGCATGCATTTGACAGATCACTCCGAAACACATCTTTTCTGGTAAAAGAATCGTTGAGATAGCTGCATTCTGCGCTACATCCACTTTTAGTGAAGGTTTTCAACCTATTCTCAAAATGATGGAAAGAATGGGCGTTTTAATTGGAGTAGAAGCAACCAACTTCGTGAAAAGGCACGACGAGGACGAATTTCCAAGGCAGAGCGGATGAGCTGCGAAGCGTCAAAGGAGCAAAGAGTAGCTCGTAAAAATGCAAGATTGCAGAAAAAAAAGTATTATGAAGAAACAGAAGGGATAGTTTATGGAGCCGGTATTGCAAATTAACGGTATGATACGTTTTTTTAAGTAAAATTGATTTTTTTGTTTTTTTTTTCCGGGTAAAAAAACTTTAATTCGTTTTTCTCAAAACAACGTTTTTTGACCTGGTTGACATGGTTTAAAGAAAACTACTGGGCCGATTGAGCTCATATTTGGATATGTTATTCTACATAAGAATAGTTATCGTCTGTACTACATTTATAAATTTTCATTAACATTTCATATATTATTTAAACAATTTAAATTGCAAAAAGAAGGTCGATATTTTCAAAAGTCCGCCATTTTTTTCTATAAAATCACCTGATAATAGTAGGGACGATAGCGACAAGTGTGTATTCAATTTGATTTTTTTCTTTCAAACGCACTGAACTTGAGATATCATGTCAACCGGTTTTAAGTAGGGTCGACTTCAGGCAGCCGCACCAGCGAAACTTATGATGATAACACAACAAATTTTTTATAGTAGTATGCATTCGTCAGCACAATTTTTAAAGATAAACAAAAAATCCTGACTCGTCTTGTCGTTTGGTGACCCACTTAATCTTCATTGTATTTGTTTAGTTAATTAGATCGTAAGGAAATGAAATGGAAAGGAAAGTTTTGTAATAATCATTTCGGACAACAGCTCGAATAATTCAGATCGATCATCCTTACAGGTAAATCGATCAATCTATTTATTCTTCTCTATTGTCCTTCATGATTATTACACACTGTAGTATGCATTCGTCATACCTATGTCAGAATAAATAATTAATATTGGCATTCTGTTTAGCAATGCCTATTATGAAGTATAATTATTTTGAAATAGGGAAGGGATTAAAAAATTTCAGCTTAACAAGAAAAAAACGATACCAGTAACATATACTGACTAAACATATTCAATAATGTATGTATTTTCATAAATTACAATTTCGCAGACTCAATTAACTTATCCGTAGTTCACGAACGCTAATTAAAATTGGCAACAGCGCAGCAAACAAATACGAAGCAGCGACATTAGCATTACCGAATGTGGAGATGCCACATAATATAGCAACGTTTGGAATTGGATTTTAAAATAAAAGCAAACACCCAAGTGCAGCTTAGACATTCAATTACCAGAGCTTTATTTCGAGCGACTTCTAGCGGCGAATTCTGATTGCTTTTCGGTGCGATTTTGAGACTATTATGGGTTTAATTAAAATGCTTAATGGTGATAAGCCGTCGGTTTTAAATTTATTTTAGTTGTTTCGGGTTATCCGATCATGTTTCAAATTTAAATATTAACACTCTTACTTACTAACGCAGTTTAGCATTTAAATTGACAAGTGCAACAATAAATAAAACATTTCAAATTTAGTATTTTATGAAACAACATTTCTAATGTTCTGGTACGTCATGCCATTCAGTGCTTAGATCCATTTCTCTTACGCTGTTCTGATATTTTTAAAGGAGATGCAATATTAAATAATATGGAAGACAATCAAAAAATAAATTTAATATCGGATTTATCTTTGACGAGAACATCCTGGACAGGGATTATTGACACATTTATTATTGATTCTGTCATCTTACCACCTCGTTTAAATGGTTTGGATGGCCTAGAAAAGCTAGGCCAACTGGTTGCTAGACAAAATATGTGGTGCATCTCACTCGTCACATTAAATGTTAGAACTCATTTAAATAAGAATTTTCAAAATGGATGCATCGACAGATCATCCTGCCAATAGGCGTCCCCGCTCACCTGGTTTAACGCCAATAGATTACTTTTTATGAGAAACAGAATTGTAAACAATAAAATCCACTTGAAGCGGTCTGAACTCAGTTACTCTTTTGCAATTTTGAAGTGGAGCAAGACGGACATTGAAAATCTGCAGAGGAAGATCAGAATACTCCTGACAAATGCACACAAATGTCATCCTCGCAATACTACTGAGAGAACAATGCCTCGGAGCAAGAGAATTAGTGGATATTGGTAAGTAGTTAACAGACGTACGCTCGTATTTTCACAGGCTGACAGAGTCTTCTGTGCTGTCCCGTGCAATATACGAGGCAGACCATTCAACACTACCACAATTGAGGGACTATAAGCTGATATCTTATCACCAACCAGACTAAGAGTAACTTCAAGCCTGGCTACAGATGCCTCTTCATTGAAGAGACCTAAAAGAGGTCAACCAGGAAATTGTTAATAAACTAGCTCCAAACTACTGGTTAACATCTGAGAAAATGTTTCCTGAAACCAAAGGCTTTCTGCTAGCTGATCAGGTGGTCACTGAATAGCGTTCGAACGATCCCCATAAGTTTGTCAGCAACCGGCGTCATAAGAAAGTCTTCTACTTAATACCAAGGGATTGGGCCTTAGTAAATATCTCTACAAGGCCAAGCAAAAGGCAGTACTACTTGGGTTCGCTTGAACAAGTCCTGAAGTTGAGTGAGAAATGCAAAGCGATCCTTACATCATCTAGGTATATCTGGAATATGCAAATCTTCTCTGAAGAGAGTTCAAAAGCCGTTATTCCGACTTCGGTTTATTAAAAAATGGTTTATACAAAATTGGCTACCACTCCTAACATATTGGGCTGTATATTTTTTAAAAATAGATTTTTACTTACATTGAAATTAAACCAATATCGAGCACTCCGCACTAGCTTGTCACCAGGATTTCTGATGATCAACCGCTTTTTAAACTGGCTACTCGCTTTGAACTAATTAATTACTGATTCATCTCAAACGGACTAACCCCAGATGGACTTATCAACCTCAGATTGACTAATTAATTCAGATTACCTTGTCAATCTCAGACTGACTGATAAACTTCACATTGACTGATCAACCTCAGATTGACTAATTAACCTCAGATTGATTAACAAACTTCTGATTGTCTAACCCTTATCCGAAGCTTGTTCGTTCTTTTATCATTCTATAGTTTTTCTATCAAGCGAACAATTCCCCTCTTTTAGCAATCCTTGGCTCATCAAAACCTGAAAAACAACATTGCTGACTTGGTGAATTTCGACGATCGACGACCATTACATAAACATTGAGATTTGAGAAAATGTTTGATATGAACACCCTAGAAGCGGAAAATGCAGCTATTGCCGCTTTATCATGTCCTCGCTTTAAAAACCTGTTTAAAGCCTATGGATCGTACAAACATCTTAAAGAATTTTAAAACCTGCATATCAAAACAAATAAATCAAAATGAAAGCGCAACAGCTACAACAAAAAAAAAACAATGTTGAAGATTGTTTTTTTTTATTTTGATTCTGATTCAGACTCAGATATGTCAATAACAGCCAGGAACTGCAGCTACTTAATAGATATCCTGAAATAAAGAGTGTTTTTATTAAATGCAACACGCCTTTACCGTCATCAGTAGCACGATTTTTTTCCTTTGGCACAATGACTAATCTGCCAAAGAGCCACAAATTGTCAGATAGTATGTTTTAGAAGAGGGTGGTATTGAAATACAATCTTAACTATTATAAGAAATAAATTACTAATATTAAACTTAAATTTATATATGATAGTCAAAAGTAAACTTAAGGAGAGGTTTCACAATTACAATTGATTAATTGTAATTGCGATGGGCGTGAATAACAATTAATTGTTAGTTTTTATTTGCAAAAACAATTAAATTTTGCTCAACACTGATTACATGTCTGAAATCAGCTCTAAAGCACAAAAGTAACTAATAGTATACCGAATATTTAAAAGGGTTATTTTGATACATTACCCTCTTTTTATAAAAGAAAAAATCTATTTATACAAATTAATTTGAGATAAAGTATTGACATTCATTTTAACGGCAACTCTAATCGCCAGATTTCCTGGAATTAATTAATAAATTTTCTTTAAATCAAGTTAAATCCATAAAATAAATGAAAAAGGAGAGTTTGTGCAATATATTTCTTGTTTTTTAAGAGTCAGTTGTCAAGTTGATGATTGATTAGCCTACGAATTTACTTAAAAACAAAATTCTATTTTTAACGAATATTATAGCAATTACGCAGAGTTATTTATCTTCAATAAAAAAAATAGACAATAAATAGAAATGTTTTAAAATATGGAAAAAAAATAATTTATTTTCCATTTGAATTATGCAAGTTTACCTCTGCAACGGAAATCCGCAGTAAAAAAGACAACGAAAGTCTTGGAAACTACGTTGTTTATAAATTTTTCGGCACTGTCAATTCGCCAAAGCAATTCTGTTGGTTTTCTCAGCGGAAATACCAGGACGGAGAAGGATTTTCTAGTCGATGAAACCCGCTATAGACTCGGTTTCACGGTGTATCATTAATCTCAGCTTAACAATGGGAAGAAATATGAGAACAGCGCACCGTCGAATGAGAAAAGTAGAAGTTTTTAGGCCTTGCAAAAAGGATTTATGGGATTACATGTGTTAAGAAAGGGTAGATACGTATTGATTGTTGTGTGGTTAAATAGGACGGAATCTTTTTCATAAGTGAACTGATTTTTAACAATAAGTGGCAGTTTTCGAGCAATTACGAGAATTGTTTAAGTCTAATTCCATGAGTCCGCAGTTCATTACTTTGTGTACCTTTAAACGATTGTATAATGAAAATTATGGAAAATAGAATTATGGAAGCTTATTTTCTCTTTTGTAGAAGTCCTGATGAAGAGAATAAAATTTCTCGAAAGCTAGACTAACCAAAAAAGTTTCCTTTTTTGGCCAACCATGCTTCTGACTGCAGCCTAACAAAAATGCCTTAAGGGGTCTTTTAGGTTACAATTTTTCAAAAATAAAAAATTTTAATTAATGTTTTTGAATAGAAAGAAAAGAGATATCATTTTATAATTTTGCACATATATTTATTTGTACTTTTAGTATACAAAAAATGTTTTTTTTTTGGATTTTTTTATAGGTCTTTTTACCCATTACAATTTTTTTAAAAAAAAAACATCAAAAAATTACGGCGGACGTGATTCCAGGTGACTGAATTGTCTGAAAAAAAAGAAAATACCAAATTAATCCTTGTTCAAGTGCCCATGGTCGGTACCGGAATAATTTTGATCGGTAACAAATTTTCCGATTTTTACTCGATTTTTCACACTCAAAAATGGATTTTTTTTTCAAATGGCCGCCATTTTGTTATTTTTTGATGAAAAAAAATCATTCCGGTATCGACCATGGGCACTTGAACAAGGATTATTTTGGTATTTATTTTTTTTTTTGAGACGATTCAGTCACCTGGAATCACTTCCGCCGTCATTTTTTGATGTTTTTTTTTTAATTATTATGAGTAAAAAATCCATAAAAAAAATCCAGAAAAAATATTTTTGTATACTTAAAGTACGAATAAATATATGTGCAAAATTAGGAAATGATATCTCTTTTCTATCTATTAAAAAAAAATTACTAAAAAATTTTTTTCTTGAAAAATTGTAACCTAAAAGACCTCTTACACTTTTCAATTTAGTTGGCTTTTCCTTAACTAGTCCAGTCACGAGACTACATCCTATATATATATATATATATATATATATATATATATATATATATATATATATATATATATATATGTAATCGAGGATTTTCGGGCATCCCGTGTATGTGCTGAGTCCCTCTCAGGACTGTAAGGCAGCTGACGTTTCGGTGAAATCTTATTCACCATTTTCAAAGCTCACTACTGTATGGCGTCTACGAGTGAATATATATATATATATATATATATATATATATATATATATATATATATACACAGGGGCGGATCCAGCTTCTCTCTTTGGGGGGGGCGGTGATGTCACAAAAGTATGGCAAGCGAAAGCAAGTTGTCGACGGGGGGGGGGGGGAGACACCAGCAACATTCTCAGTTCTAGTGTAAAAGGCAGGGTTGGGTCTATTTTTCTAAATTTAAAGCTCTTGGAGAGGGGGGGGCGATCACAAGAAAAAACAAGTTGCCGACAGGGGGGGAGGATGCGAGCAACATACACATTCCTAGTATAAAAGACAGAGTCGGTTCTATTTTCCTGAACTCAAAGCTCTTGGGAAGGGGAGGCGCGATCGCAAGCATACACATTCCTATACTCTATTCAAGAACTAGAGAGAGAAATAAAACTGTTACCGAAACCTCCAATGTACCTGCTCCAGTACCGCAGGTAACTGAGGACTGCCGTAAGTCTAGTTATATTTAATTATATTTAAATATTATAGGCTTTTATAAATTTACTGCAACAATAAAACTTCTGATAATTCAATTTAATTTCCGTCAGTGAGCAAAGTACACCTTTCAATGTGGAGTTAGTGAGATACCCAAAAGATATGGCTTCCACATCTATATTTATTCCAAGATCATTAAACCAGGGCATTTTTTCCTCAACGAAAAACTTATTACGATGAATGTTTATGATGCCTTAAGACATCAATATATAGATAATAATGTTAAAAGCTCTCTTGACATTTATTCCAACATGACAGTAGTTGGAAAATCTACTATGTACCGAATACTGAAGGAGAAAAAAATTACTGAAATTGTTAGTATTCCCTCGCCACATTAAATTACAGGCGGACGGAAAACCTCGTTGGAAGAAGAGATATAAACTGCAATAAAAGGAGTTGTATATTCATTTTATTATGAGAAGCAGATCCCAACCGTCGACAAAATTCTAACTAAAATCAATGAAGATCGGGATTTTCCTGAAACTAAAAGAACTGAGCTCTGGAAATTGCTCAGAGAACTTAATTTTTGCTGGGAAAAACCAGATAGGAAATTCGTTCTTATAAATCGTCCGGAAAATGTCCGTTGGAGAAGAACATATCTCCCTCAAGTAAAAGGTACTAACAAAATTAGTAATTTAACTGAACTTTTGAAAGATTTTTTTGAATAAAGTTACTGCAGAAAATTGGGAAAAATCCATATAATAAAAGAATAAAAGAAAATGTGGAAACTCGATCGGTGAGATAAAGGAACCAATTATAATTAATTTGAGTAAAGATAGCTTCACTGACTTTGATTACGAATTAGATACTTAATGTTTACCAGCGTAAACACAATTTATTATTTAAATTTCTGTAACATATAAAAATTAATCATATCTGAATCCCTTTTTAGTGTTTAATTGTAATTCTGCAGATGGTTTAAGAAATAAATGAACTGAAACGTCAAATATCCTAAAAATGTTTTTAATTAATTATGACCGAGAATCCAAAAAAATTATTTAATGGACGAATTAATTTTTTTCTATATGTTTAACTTCTTGTATTTTTGACAATAGGTATTTTGTAAGTTTTTATAAATTATAACTTTGAATTTTTTGAGAGGAAAACCTACGTTTTAATCTGAATGTGACTAAAACGGTTTCTATGCCATAATTAAAAATAATCAAAATACAATTATGATTTGTGTTAAATATGTCAAAATTATCTATATTTTCTAATGTATGTGAATTATTAAGAAATCATAAGAAATAAAATAATATTATAAAAACTTTTTATTTTAAGTTTATTACCGAAATAATATTCTATTCCATAAATACTTAGTGATAAAATAAACCTCCTTTCGACGCCTATGACAAGGATTAAAATCCTTTTTAACACTTTACACTTCCAAATATCTATTGTTATCCAACCCAAATAGGCCATTGTTATAGATCGGTGTTTTTGATTATAAATTTTCGAACCCATTCCTACGAAAAATATGTGTCTAACAGATTTTGCCAAAGACACAGGTAGTTTGCGAAGAAAAAAAAGGATAAAAAATGATTTATTACTCTCTTTAGTTCTTGAATAAACTATAGTAAAAGAGGCAAAATCGGATCTATTTTCCTGAGCTCAAGGCTCTTGGGGGGGGGGCGATCGCCCCCACCGCCCCCCCCTTGGATCCGCGCCTGTATATATATACATGGTTATTCATTTATACGGATTATTGCGGCGAAAATACGTGACTTTCAAAAAGTTTTACTTTAACCCTATATATATATATATATATATATATATACATATATATATATATATACATATATATATATATATATATATATATATATATATATATATATATACATATATATATATATATATACATATATATATATATATATATATATATATATATATATATATATATATATATATAATTGCCTACAGCATTTGGAAATGACAGGTAATACAACGATAAGAATACTAATCAGGAATGTGAATAAATGTTCAGAAACTCGGATCAGGCTATAATAACAATAATGGTAATAACATATTGACTATAGCACAAAACAGAAGCAAAATATTTATAGTAGATGTTCGAAACGTCGACCATCCGTTTCCAAACACTTACATATTCTTTTTTCAAAACCACTGCTAACTCTGAACAACATTTGCGGGGTTACAGTTTGAAACGCATCTCTTATGCATATTTTCATATCTTGTGGTGTTGTCGGGGGCGCATTGTAGACAATTCCTTTTATATATCCCCATATAAACAAATCTGGTGGATTTAAGTCCGTAGATCTCGGAGGCCTAATTTAAAATCTGTCTCTCCCAATCCACCTCTTTCGAAAGTTGACATTTAACAATTGCCGAACCTCGCGATAATAATGAGATGGAGCTCCATCCAGTTGAAACCACACAGTTATTCTAATATTTAAAAGGACATCTTCTAATAACACTAGAAGTTGGTGTAAAAGAAAATCGCGAAACATCAAACCATTTAAAGGTCCTTCAAAAAAGTAGGGTCCAATTATGTATGCACCAGTATTCCTCCCCATACATTAACTGACCACTTATTCTGGTTCCTCATAACTCTGTAGTCATGCGTATTTGAATCAGAATAATAATGGAAGTTGTGTCTGTTCACGAAACCATTGTTATGAAAAGTACATTCATCACTAAACAACATACTATCAAAAAAGTGTTCATTTTCTGCCACTTTATCTAACACCCGCAAGCAGAATTCAATTCGGTTGTCAAAATCATTTCCGTGAAGATCTTGACAAACCTGGATTTTATAAGGATGAAATCTGTATTTGTTAAGAATCATTGAAACACTTTCCTGGCTAATGTTAGTATTTTCGAATATATGATTCTGATTAATATTGGGATTTTCAATCACTGAACCAAGCACAGTAAAAACATTTTCTTCGCCCTCAGTGACAAGTTTTCTTATAACAGGTTTTTCATAACTGACGCTACCACTTTCCTGAAACTGGTTTAATAATCTCACAAAAACGGCTGGTTTAGGACGGTTTCTTTCAGGAAACCTTTGACAATAGACTCAAAAAGCCAACAAACAATTTTAATGACTTTCTCCAAGGATAAAGATAATATCAATACGCTGTTCCTTTGGATTAATCTTAATTTTGACAAAGCAATAACACAACAAATATTTCAATTCAGTAAATAAAGTTTCACAGTAACAAAAAATAATATCGCTATTATGGCAACAGGCTTTGCAGACTGAACTGACGGATTAAATGAATTATCTGACGTTTCTAAATGCCATAGGCAACTAGATACATTAGAATATCTATTCATAAGACACAAAATGGTGCAGAAAAAGATTTTTTGGCATATTCTGTGACAACCCGATGACCTAGCTATTGAACACCCTTATACCATTCGATAGGTATTTAGAAGGTATATTTTCTGGTAAGGTAAAAAGTATAGGGTTCTATTTAAATTAATCAAGTTCTTATTTGGTTAGTTTTAATTTTTCGACACCCTTTATAATACAGCAAGTTTATTATAATTGGGATATAAAATAGGATTTATTGTTACACTTCACTCTAAATTTTGAGTACATACTGAAATATTTCTTAAGTATTCTTAGGTTAGATTTCATCAAAATTCAAATTATTTAGAAACCCTTAAGGTTTAGGTACAATAAACCTTATTAAAATACGCACTTATTTTAATCGGAGAATCCAAATATATAGTAATATACAGGGGATTCCATTTTAAAAAACACAACTTTTATACTTTCAGAGCTTTTGGGACACCCTGTATAATATGAAAATAATTTTAAAAAGCAACTATATTAGACTCCCATATATCCCAGTCAAGTATTTTGGTCACCACAATATTCCGTACTGTATAGGGTGAATAACCCTATATATATATATATATATATATATATATATATATATATATATATATATATATATATATATATATATATATATATTGTTGTAATATGGGAGTGAGTCGTCTATCGGAGACCACTAGTTATAGACTCGTCCCTGTATACTCCTACATTACAAACAAGTTCGGTTTTTTTTTCTTGTCTCTCATAAGGGTTGTCTCTATCTGTCTCACTTATCGGGTTCCTTGTCGTCATCGGGCTTTTTGGCATGGAAAACCTAGAAAAGACCTACCGTGTCACAATCGGGTTAATGTATATACGAATTTCTTTTCAAAAATGTGGGTGTTTCGTCCCGGTACCAACTATAGAACTCGTCAGTGGGATTCTAGTTGGTACCTTCCCAGACACCCGTCGTCGTACTTATTAATATTTGGAACTTATACTTGAAGTTAAATCTGGCCGGAGGATAGCGGTAAGATGTTGGATAATACGACAATATATATATATATATATATATATATATATATATATATATATATATTGTCGTAGTACTACGGAATAAGATTAAAATCACCATGTCTGGTCGATAAAGAGAAATACAAAAATACCACAAATAATCAATTTTCTACAGACACGTTCCGCCCGAAAATAAGTACAAATATTAGTTCCAACTATATAAAAGTACGTCAACACAGGGTGTCTCGGAAAGATGCCACTGAGATGCCACTGCACTGATGAGTCCAACCGCTAGTATACATATCATACATTATACCATGACTCAGGATTCTTAGGAACGGGACCCAAAAGATTCCTGACATGGAGTTTGTCCCCGCATTGAGTCTGCAGACATAGCGACTGAATCCGCGTAATTGGGTCGAAATTTACAGCGCGTCGTCGAATTCTTGGGCATCCAGCTTTCCATCTTGATTCGTGCTCAAGACACAGATCACGGAACAATATGGAAAGTAGTTGCTTGAAGGGGGGCGTGTCGTAGTACTACGGAATAAGATTAAAATCACAATGTCTGGTCGATGAAGAGAAATACAAAAATACCACAAATAATCAATATGCTACCGACATGTTCCGCCCGAAAATAAGTACAAATATTGGTTCAAACTATATATAAGTACGTCAACACAGGGTGTCTTGGAAAGATGCCAGCGGACCCACTGATGAATCCAACCGCTGGTATCGTGGACGAAACACGCCTGTAAAATTTTGTGTCTATTTTCATTGTAATTTCGGGGAACCAAAGAGACAAATATATATATATATATATATATATATATATATATATATATATATATATATATATATATATATATATATATATATATATGAAGTAAAATGCGAACATATACGAAGCTGCATATAGTTGTACGTTTGCTGAATGTGATTTCAGCACTACAACGGCATAATGTGGATATATATTCACTGCTATTGCTTCTCATACGGAGGAATCCTTGAAAGCCGCATATATATATATATATATATATATATATATATATATATATATATATATATATATATATATGAGTAATAATACTATGCATGAATCTGTTTTGAAACGGCTACGGAACCATGTGGCTGACACACTCGTTTTGACAAAATATTATCATAACAACTCATTTCAAGGAAATTAGATCGTTACTGCAAAATATTGCTGTTATTAATCTAATAACATTAAAACTGCTATTTTTTTTCTATAAAAGGTCATAGTAACTTTTTCATATCTATGTTTTTTTTTTCATATCTTTTGACCTTTTTTAATAATTCGTTAACCATCAGGCATTCGTCCTTTACTATAATCATAATATTTAAATGCCTAAATTTGGCAATGGAAAAAAGCAGGGAAGCATTTGAAGCGTTTCATTTGCAAGGCGCGACACAGAAATGTCAGGCTAGCTTGCCTGAATTAGATGGGCCCCAGGGGAACCTTGCAAAATGTCAGCACTCGTGGAGGCGACTGTATATAAAATAATAGCTTCCTGGGGGACGAAAATTCGCCAGTTGGAGAGAGCACTTTAAATAAAATTTTAATTTTCAATAATGCAGTGAGTTATTTTAAATATTTAATTTATATTTGCTCTGGGTTTACAGGACATACAGATAAAATATTATGTGTCGCCTTTGGTATTATAGATAACAGACCAAAGACTTTACAGTTGCACCCCTGAGTTCGCCTTTTTTTATTTAGATGTTTAGTTTTCCTGATGTTTTGCCTGAAGGTTCACGTTCGGCGTAAAATGTGGTTTTCACAATTTCTTCTCTGTTGTTTATTGCTTCGCCTTTTTCATTTTAAATTTTAATTATTTCAATTTTTCCTAGGCTGTTTGGATTTTTCATGATTTGTTTTTCTTTTAAAAATTTTGTAGGAACCCTTATCGTTTCATCACGTTCGTCCAGTCCATACGTATATCAGTCCGTTCTTATATCACAGCCTTCAACAGTAGTATTTATGTGCGTAGAGTTGGGGATCTGTACACTGCGACCTGTTAGATCTATTGTGCCCCGCTACTGCTGCTCACTCGTAAGAGTTACATTATCGACTAGAGCAGATCCTCCAGTCCTATTTCCCTCAGGAATATCAGGATGGATCCGATGGTTTTCTAGAGCGTTGCACTCTGCAAGGAATAAAGGCTTCGTCCAACTCCTCACAAAATCTGTAGTCTTCTCTTTCTACCAGTCCGAAATTTTTGAGGTGTCTCTTCAGGTGGCAATGCCCCGTCATGGTGTGAGGCAAACCAGATGCAACTCAACAACTCAAAATATAAAATAATTTTATTTTCTAAGAAGAAATCTCCAATTTTACATCCTTACATCATCTTTAATATCATCCTGACCAGAGTTTCCTTAATCGATGATCTAGGCGTTATTTTTGACACCGAATTACGATATAATGACCATATTAATTATATTTTAGCAAAGTCGTATAAAATGGTTATCGACTATCAGTGTGGTTTTAGGGGCGATCGCTCCAACGTAGATCAAATATTTACCATTAGACAGTTAATGGAAAAATGCTGGGAATTCAATCGACACCTGCATCAACTATTTGTGGATTTTAGACAGGCGTACGACACCATCCATAGGGTTAAATTGTGGCAAGCAATGGAGGAACTTGGCTTCCCAAAGAAATTAATCAGACTTATCCAGGTGTGTGTTGGAGGCTCAAAGAACAAAGTGAGAATTGGACAAGACCTTTCAGAGGTGTTCAATATAAATGACGGTCTCAAACAGGGTGACGCTATATCCCCGTTGCTTTTTAATGTAGCTCTAGAATACGTCAGCAGAAAGGCGAAAATCCAACCGCCAACAGCGATGTTTTATCATAATGGTCCCAACTTACTTTTGGCTTCAATAACTTCGAAAAAAGTGCGAGTAGCATTGGGCTTAAAATTAACAAAGAAAAAACTAAATATCTGTATAACACTAGAAACAACCAACACAGAGGCAGACTAGGCCAAAACATCACAATTGGGGACTATAACTTTGAATGCGTCAAAGAGTTTAAATATCTGGGAACGATGCTTACTGAAAACACTGACGGAACGACAGAAATTAACTGTAGAATCCAAGCAGGTAATAGGTACCTATACACTGTACAAGACCTCCTAAAATCCAAGTTAACAACAAGACGTACCTAGATAAACATATACAAAACAATAATAAGACCTGTAGTGATATATGGGTGCGAAGCTTGGACACTAACGGTAACAAATGAAGAACGGCACCGAGTCTTCGAAAGAAGAATTCTTAGAAAAATATATGGCCTAACAGTGGATGCAACAACAGGAGATACAGAATCCGTACCAATAAAGAACTGGAGGATCTTTATGGAGACACTAATATTGTACGAGAAATAAAATCTAAGCGACTGCAGTGGGCGGGACACGTAAGAAGAGTACCAGATAGTCGCACAGTCAAACTCGCGTGGGAGGAAGCATCGGTAGGAAAAAGACCACTGGGACGCCCTCACCTCCGATGGAAAGACAATATTGCCAAAAATCTAAAGGCAATGAATATTGATAATCCGCTAGATGTCATGGCAGACAGGCAGCAATGGAGGAGTATTGTGAAGTCGGCAAAGACCCACCCAGGGTTATAAGCCATGGAGTAAGTAAGTAAGTATAAAATGGCAGGATTTATAATGAGGGATTTTTCAAGTATCAAAGTTTTAAAATCTTTATATTATTCCCTTGTGTGTTGCCACCTAGAATATTGCTTAGTATGCGGATTGAACGCATACAGTTAAAGTTTGTGAATTTTATGCTCTATAAGCTCGGCATCGACAGAAATCTTTTTTCCCGTTCTCAGAGATTGCAGCTAATAGGTATGAAACGTCTGGAATTGCGCAGAACTTCTTTTTGGATTAATATAATAAGGAATAGTATTGAATGTTCTGGCTTTCTTGAACTGATTAACTTCCACGTTCCTTCACGCGATACACGCCTTTTCAAAATGTTCTCGTTTCAGAGAAGCCGGACTCATGTTGGTAGAAATACTATAATGAATCGTATTATGCAACATTTTAACACATATATTCCCCTTAATTTCGATCTTGAATGCTCTCCGCCAATGTTCAAAAAGAAACTAAAATCACTCTTATATAATACTTCAATATTCATGTGTTGCAACTTCGACGGTTTATTTCAGCTGCTATTTAGAATATATTATGCATAACTTTTTTTTTATTCTGTTCTTATGTGTCGTCCTTTTTTCTTCTTTCTGATTGTGTATTTTTTATTAAAGATTTGTATCACCGTTAAGCATACAATAAGGAATGTACTATTTGGATTTACTCTGTGATGTACCGTTTAAGATAAAATACAAATAAAATAAAATCTGAGAAAAAGATAAATATACAACAGTTTAAAAATATTTCTTACAAAAACTCTTTTTTGATAAAATTTATTAACTATATATTTTTTAGTTAACTCTAAACGAGGTGTGCAAAGAAATTTTGGAAGTAACTAGCAATGCTAATAACTGCTGCGGAACACTAATATAATGGGTGTCCAACAGCCGGTTTTTTTCACTATTATTTTCGCTATACTTTTATTTACTTCAATAAATTTTATAAATCCAATATTCCTTTCTTTTCCTAATTTTTTTCTTTCATTCATAATATTTTTTATTATCACTGAGACACATTCCTTTCTTTTTTTTTTCTGATTCGATCTCGGTGCTTGTATTGAGCAGGATTTGATTATAACATTGTTAATTTCCACAATATTTTTGTTTTCAGTGTTAGTTCTGTTATTCCTTAACAGGAAAGCACAACTTTTAAATTCCATATTTGTCAAGTGATGAATTTTCTTCCAAAGTTGTTTTCAGCTTAATCTCATTAATTTTAAAAATAGTAAATGTAAATATGTTATTGCCCTTTTGACATTGATTTATTAAGTTTACAACTAATTGGTCTGACTTCAACCAACTAAAATTTCAGATTTAGTAAATATTTTAAATTAAATTATTTTAAACATTTTCCTCCATTTAAATATTACCAATCTATCATTATAGTAGAGGTAAGAAGAAAAAGTTTGAAAATTCCTTTTAATATTCTGAGATTTTAATGCGGGATAAAAAGTTTTATTAAGTGCGACGAAAAAAAAAACGAAAAACAAAATGAGATTTTTATTTGACTGAGATTAGACTTTTTTCCTTTATAAGCTTAATGCGATGATACTTTCATGAAATATAATAAAATGGGATTTTGTTTTGTGACATTTAAAATTTATTAAATCAACAAATATAATATTTACTGTTATATCTTGATGGAAGATAAAAATTTCCTGAACAATGAAAACAGTAGTAATTTCGAGAATTAGGTAACTTATTATAAATATTAATTTTAAATGTACATGTTTTTTTTTAATATTTAGCATCATACCTAGAAGCCTAGAGACAGTGAAGTAATGTAAAGCAAATAAATTTTAATTTTCTATGTATCACCTTGTATATTATCTGCTAGAATAAAAATTCTAGATTGGCGAACATGATAAAACCATAAGGATACCTACAGAACCTAAAAAGGGAAGTAAAATTCCCCATGTACCCCAGCACTATAAGAAAATTTTATGGTTTTTTTACCAAATTGCGTTAAACAAAACTGAAAAATTATAACATTTATTTATCTTGTTATTATACTCTGATTAGCTGCACTACAAAAAAAATATTTTTTTTCTTATTTCGATGCATTGCATTAAGCTTTGTAATTCTTGATGGGTTGTTTCAATAAAGTTGAAAAATCCATAAATTTAATTTCATATATTATTAACTCAGTATCTGGTGTAGTATATTATTCACCATATTTTAAAAATACGATTAATTCACCAGAGCTATTGTAATGTTACCATCAGAACACTAGTAATATTTACAAGGGTTTTAACATTTTGCTGATTAAAAACAGACACTATTATTTAAAACTAAAATTATTTATTCTACTCTGTACATTATTCCTTTTAAAGGAAAACTTACCAATATTTAGATCTTACTTATTATTTTTTAAATTACAAGGAAGGTACTTGAAGTGTCGGGTTCTGATTTTAATGAAACTTCAATATGTTGTAGAGGGTACAAAAATAAAAGACACATTTGAAAATATCTTTTTCACGATTTCCATACCTAACAAAAGTTGACGGGTGTCAGGGTTTCTAAAAATAAACTAGTAAGCGAGCCCCCCTCCCAAAATACTTTTTTTTTTAAATTTCAAGTTTTAATTGAGATATCTTTACAAAACAAAATGGGAATTACTTATTATTGATAATGATGTTGAACTATGGTATTTTTATCCCCAAAGATATCATCCCTTATTTTTCATAACGGTAAACCATCTATTAGCGCATGTAATTTAATTTTAAAAATTACGAATTTTAATGAAATTATTTTGAAGTATTTTTTTCACGAATACCGTAATTTATCTCAATTAGAACTTGAGATGTAAAAAAAGTATTTGGGGGTGGCTCACCCCCTTTTAATAGGTTATTTTTAGAAACCCCGAAACACGACAACTTAAGTGACCTATGGTATTCGAGAAAAAAATATTTTCAAATAATTCTATTAAATTGCGTAATTTTTACAATTAAGGGGTCTTTTAGGTTACAATTTTTCAAGAAAATTTTTTTAGTCATTTTTTTTTGATAGAAAGAAAAGAGATACCATTTTATAATTTTGCACATATATTTATTCGTACTTTAAGTATACAAAAATATTTTTTTTGGATTTTTTTATGGATTTTTTTACCCATAATAATTTTTTTAAAAAAGCATAAAAAAATAACGTCGGACGTGATTCCAGGTGACTGAATCGTCTCAAAAAAAAAAAGATATATCAAATTAATCTTTTTTCAAGTGCCCATGGTCGGTACCGGAATGATTTTTTTTCATAAAAAAATAACAAAATGGCGGCCATTTGAAAAAAAAATCCATTTTTGAGGGTGAAAAATCGGGTACAAATTGGAAAATTTGTTACCGATCAAAGTGATTTCGGTACCGACCATGGGCCCTTGAACAAGGATTAAGTTGGTATTTTCTTTTTTTTCAGACGATTCAGTCACCTGGAATTACGCTCGCCGTCATTTTTTGCTGTTTTTTTTAATTGTTATGGGTAAAAAAAACCTATAAAAAAATCAAAAAAAAAAATTTTTTTTGTATACTTAAAATACAAATAAATATATATGCAAAATTGTAACATGGTATCTCTTTTCTTTCTATTAAAAAAACATTAATAAAAATGTTTTATTTTTGAAAAATTTTAACCTAAAAGACCCCTTAAATTACGTGCTCAAATATATGATTTACTCTAATAAAAAATAAGGGATGGTATCGTTGGGGGTGAAGACACCATAGTTTAACATCATGTCAAACAACAAATAATTTTCATTCTCTTTTGTTAAAATATGTCACTTAGAACCTGATATATTTCAAAAATACTGTTTTTAGGGGGTGAACTTTGGGGGCGGTTTTCACCTCATTAAAATGAATCTCTGCAAATAAAAAAAATACGTATCTCTTTTTTTTGTACCCTATACAACATATTGAAGGTTCATTAAAATCGGTACCTTCCTTGTAAGTTAAAAAATAATCAGTAAGATCTAAATGTTGGTAAGTTCTCCTTTAAAAGGAGTAATGTACAGTGTAGAACAAATAATTTTAGTTTTAAGTAATGGTGTCTGTTTTTAATTAGCAAAATATTTAAAGCCATGTAAATATCCCTGGTGTTCTGATGGTAACATTAAAATAGCTCTGGTGAATATATCGTATTTTTAAAATATGGTAAATATTAGACTACGCTAGATATTGAGCTAATAATATATGAAACTAAATGTATGGATTTTTCAACTTTATTGAAACAATACATCAAGAATTACAAAGCTTAATGCAATGCATCGAAATAAGAAAAAGATATTTTTTGGTAGTGCAGCTTATTAGTGAACAGATTCTGTGTATAATAACAAAATAAATAAAGGTTATAATTTTTTAGTTTCACTTAACGCAATTTTCAAATATTTTTCCTGCTGCTTTTTTTCTTTGCAACTTGTTAAAATGAATCTCCGCAGATAAAAAAAATACGTGTCTCTTATTTTTGTACCTTCTGTGACATATTGAAGGTTCAGTAAAATCGGAGCCGGACACACACTTCAAGTATCTTCCGTGTTAGTGAAAGTCAGTGTATTATTTTCGAAAAAAAAGTGTTTATTTGAAATGACTGTCGGTCATTTACGTAACTTCTATTAAAAATGTCACAAACGACAAATATACAGCAAAACTTTATTCATCCCTCGTTACGTTCATGATCTCTAATAAAATAAAGTGAAAGTAATAAATTCACATTTGGTTCTGACGCCTTGGCATTTTGAAATAATGAAAGCTATATCACACCATTTTTCCCCAATTCGATAAAGATAAAAAAAATTATATTTCTAATTTAAAAAAAAATGGCTTAATAAAAAGAATGAAAGGAAATCCATCCATTGTAACAAAACCACCACCCAATCGACTTTGTTTTAAAAGGCCATGAATAAAATTATTTTCAACATTTCATTTTATAGATCGTAAACCGCAATCAGCTTTTTAGAGTTTCGACTATAATCCATCATTATGGTTCAGATAAGGCCTTTTAGGAGAGAGGTAAAGTTTTAGAAAAACGGTTTAATATTTTAAGGTTTTAATGCGGATAAGTTATGTTAAGTGTGAGGAAAAGGAAAACTGAAAGACAAAGGTTTTTTATTTGACTGGGATTAAGGTTCAGGTTCTGTTTTATTAAAGCATAATACAATAATATCATTTTAAAGGGTATCGATAAGGTTTTATTTTAATTTTGTTAAAGAAAGGAAGAATAAAGAGGCAAGTATATCTTATTGTTGTATGATCGGCCGATTATTTAATTTAGGACGTTGAAATTTTCGAGAAACCTAATTTTTTAAAGTGGAATAAAAAAATTTGAGGTAGAAACAGAGATTTCTGTTTTTATATCTTATAAGCCTAAATCGGTGTTTCTTGTTTATGAATTTTATAAATCGATTTATCATGTAACTTTTTAAATATAATGAATAAACTCGTGATATAATATCTTGGTATATGATAAACCGCTAATCTTTTTAGGAAATATATTTGATAGTATTAAGTTTGATACACTATTTCAAGATATGAAGCATAGATGATTATTACGACATCTTCCTTCTTCATTTTATTCATTTTTTAGTCCGTGAGCATGAATCTCCATCATACTTTTCCTTCTTTTTCTATTTTGGCCTATATGATATTAGACAGGCCAGCCGTTCACTTCAAATCTCCATGTTAGGCTACGTGTCCCACTATAGTTCATCTAAACATATTGTTTCCACATCTTGCCCTTCAGTTTTTTTCTGTTATATAATAGGTAGGCTGATTATTTAATTTAGTAAGAAGAAATTTTCAAAAACCTTAATTTTGTGGAATACAAAAATTTAAGGTAAAAACAAACTAAAAAGGAATTTTTATTTAACTGAGATTTCATTTTATAAACTTAACACGATGTTTCTCCTTTATATATTTGATAAATTGATTTATCTTTTAGTTTTTTAAATAAAATAAACAAATTTATAGTTGTTATATATGTATTCTCCTTTCAGGCAGAGAAAAAAATATATAAAGGGTGTTTTTTATAGAGGTATAGAACTTTTAAATGGAATAAAACAAAGATGATTTTTT
Source organism: Diaprepes abbreviatus (assembly GCA_034092305.1). Classification (NCBI taxonomy): domain Eukaryota; kingdom Metazoa; phylum Arthropoda; class Insecta; order Coleoptera; family Curculionidae; genus Diaprepes; species Diaprepes abbreviatus. Next base: position 14,787,102 of record JASJET010000070.1, on the reverse strand, counting down.
TAAATTGACATGAAATTTAATTTATTCGAAAGATAACCTTCTGGCACTATAATTTAAATATGACTTCTGGCATATGACCGCCACGGCTGGCTCGGACGTAGTCTAATCTGGAGGTCCAATTTTCGATGACTTTTTCCAACATTTGTGGCCGTATATCGACAATAACGCGGCGAATGTTGTCGTCCAAGTGATCAATCGTTTCGGGCTTATCGGCGTAGACTAGCGACTTCACATATCCCCACAGAAAATAGTCTAGCGGCGTTAAGTCGCACGATCTTGGAGGCTAATTCACGGGTCCGAAACGTGAAACTATGCGGTTACCAAACGTTTCCATCAATAAATCAATTATGGCACGAGCTGTGTGACATGTTGCGCCGTCTTGTTGAAACCACAGCTCCTGCACATCATGGTTGTTCAATTGATGAACGAAAAAGTCAGTAATCATGACTCTATAGCGGTCACCATTGACTGTAACGTTCTGACCAGCATCGTTTTTAAAGAAGTACGGATCAATGATTCCACCAGCTCATAAAGCACACCAAACAGTCAGTTTTTCTGGATGTAACGGTGTCACAACATACACTTGAGGATTATCATCACTCCAAATACGGCAGTTTTGTTTATTGACGTATCCATTCAAACAAAAGTGAGCTTCATCGCTAAACAAAATTCGCTTATGAAAACCGGGATCAACGACAATCTTGTTTTGGGCCCATTCACCGAATCTACGCCTTGCTAGGTGATCGTGTGGTTTCAATTCTTGCACGAGTTGGATTTTGTAAGCACACAAACCAAGATCTTTCCGAAAAATCTTCCATAAAGTGAATGGACACATATCCAATTCCTGTGCACGATGGCGGGTAGACTGATTCGGGTCTTCCTCTACGCTATGTTCTACAGCAGCAATGACTTCTACTGTTTGCACTGTACGACGTCTCTGTGGATGCGTATTATCATATAGAGTAAACGTGGTGCGAAAACGTTCCATAGTTAATCGAATTAATTGCTCTGATGGACGATTATGTTGACCGTAAAATGGACGTAGTGCGCGATACGTATTTCGAACAGAACCATGATTTTCAAAATAAATTTGCACAATTTGGAAGCGTTGTTCAGGCGTCAGTCTATTCATGTTGAAATGCCAAACCAAACTAAACATAAATCACTTGACAGCTGACAAAATGGCCGCCAGTTAAAAAAGTGTTGCCAACTTAAAGTTTTATACCTCTATGATAAACACCCTAACAGTTTATTTCTTGAAAATACCACTTAGGTCTTCTCTCCATACGCGTTTCGACCACCTCATGGTCTCTTCAGTGGAGCTGTATCGGTTCGCAGGCAACTGATATATGAAATATAAATTCCAAAGTATGTGGGTAGGATATTGCAAACCTGCCACCTATTGACCTCGATGTCAGACTAAAAAATATCGCCTATCGAAAGACATCTATGAATTACCGGAAGAGTGAGAAATTTTTTAAAAAATCTAAATTTCAATAAGAAATAAAGAAATCTATCTGCCGTATTTAAATAGTTCAATGGGAGAAAGAACCAGCGTGAAATTCGCAGGAAAGAAACTGTCTACTTTTACCTTCACGGTTTGGAGAATAATGGTGACTTATTATACTAATTCTACAGCACTATAGATTCCTTTGTATTTTGTTTAATTTTCAAACTGGCATCGAGAATGTCTACAGTCTGACTGGGAAAAATCATAACTTTTTAAACTAATTCTACAACTGCAAAGATTTCTTTACATATTATTTAATTTTCGTATGTTTATATCGCAGGCTATTTGTCATCATTTAGTAACAATATCATTGAAAGAAATTAATTTTGAAATATTCTAAAATATATTTTCTTTTGTTCCAGGTGAGTACCAAATTTATGTGTTACGTTTTGGTAAGTATTTGCTGTTGACATTAGTAGATTTTATGCGTTAGCATTAAAAAGTTGATCTTGGGTCAGTAAGCTAACTAACGAACAGATGAACTCCCGGATAGATACGGAATCACAATTTATTGTAAAATAAAAATAATCTCAAAAAATCATACAGAGTTCATAAAAACATACGTTTAATTTTTAGTGTCATTATTGCCAAATAACGTTCTTATTTTAAATGGAACACCTTGTATTTAATATCGAATTTATATTCTAATTATAACGGTCTTTAAAACTCTAATAAAGTTTTTTTTTAATTATTTTTCATATTTTTTTAGTAATGTATAATTTTAAATTAATTATTCGAACTCGTGACCATAATTTATCAGTTCGCATCTTTAAAAACTTTATTATTTACTATTTCCAACCACGAACAAATCATCCACCACTTTCAAAATTATCAGATCGGCAAGAAAGTAATTTTGGTTTCGTAGCGTGAAATAAAACTAATTTTTTAAATAAGTTATATACTATTTTATTCAGTGACCTTTTGTCACCTATCTTGCAGCTTCATGATTTCCTCTTAGAAATGTTGATCCTTATCAGCAAAAAACTAAACCAAGTGCGATTTAATGTCATCATCATTTATGAAAGTTTTACCATTCAAGAAGTTTTTCAAACTTCGAAATAAATCGCAATCAGATGGTACCAGGTCAGAGTTGTATGGAGAATACGACATTATTTTCCAACCTAGTAATAATAATTTCCCATGAGTTACTAAAGATGATTGAGGTTTTGCATTATCACGATGGAAGCTTATTGCTTCATTCAGTTTCATTAGTTGTTAACAGTAAATATCTGAATTGATCAGGCGGCTTCTTGGAAGTAGCTCAAAATACACATCTTTGTAGTCCCACCAAATTGTCAGCATGACGTTTTTGTATGGAAAGGATCTTTAGATGTAGTTTGTGCTGGTTCATCACCCTTGAACCATGATCGTTTTCGAATAGCGTTACTGTAGATAACTCATTTTTCATTACTTCATTTTCATTCTTTCAAAAAAGAGTCGGTATAATTGCGCGTAAGATTCATTGTGTTGATTCAATCTCTTTCAAAAAATGTAAAACTGAAATATCAGGCTTCTTAGCAACTTTAAGACATTTTAGGTGATTATCATTTATTGTATTCGATACAATTGTCCTGACTGAAACCTCTCAAACAGTTATATAATAACACTCTTTAATTATGACTTTGATTTGGTCATCAACTTCAGTAGGTCGACCAGAACGTTGGTCATCTTTGAGTGAAAAATCTCCAGAATGAAATTTTTTAAACCAATTCTGACAAGTGCGTTCTGTTATGCAATCAATACCATAAACTTCACATATCTCTTTGTGAACCGCAGCAGTTTTCTTTTCTTTACTGAAATAAAAAAGTAAAATGTGCTGAAAATGTTCATTTCTGCACTCCATGTTAAAATTGACCCTAAATTAACAGCTACAATCCCAAATACCCACAAGTTGCTTTTAAAATAACCTAAATGAGATCAAAGGAAAAAACCGTTGCAGTGACAGATGTCTTTCAAAACAAATACAACGCTCTCTATGGGTGACAATGAAAAATATTTTTTTCCAATCCAATATATATCTTCTATGCAGATATTGAAAACTATAATTTATATTTTACGATAATTTTCAGCTATGAACTTATACGAAAAGCATTCACAGATACTAAATAATTGAGATTTCCCTGAAATCACTGTCACGCACTATCCTGCATAATACTTTGTCAATATAAAATGCATTATTGATATAATTAATAAATTATATTCATTAAAGTTCAATCCGCTAACCGATATTGGTCAGTATCCATTACAGCCTAATAGAATTAATATGAAAATTTGATATATCAACTTGCATACATGTAAGGATGGCTACATAATTGGACAAACAACACATTAATTAACCAAACAACCATATATGTGGATCACAGATCTATAATTCCATATAATATTTATTTGTTAAATACAGGATTTTACATTATGAATGAATTATAGTTACGGGAACTTTTAATGATTAATAAAATAAGTGCATTGAATAAAACGTACATTGTAACAAACTTCTGAATAATGAAAATTTAGTTAAATAACACACGGTTTTGCAAAATTTAAATTATAATTGGCTGTCGTTAGGTTTCAGAACATTTTATGGGTATTATGTCAAGTCAAACTCAACAACAACTCTATTTTTCTTCTAGAACGCCAGGTTTTTCTGATGTAACGAACTACTTTTTTTCCATCGAAAAATAATTAACTTAATTTTTAGGTTACTTGTTTTTGACGCCATGTCATTAGGGGTTAGATTCAATTTCAATCTTCGTGCTATTTTAAACAGTTATTTTCAAAGTTATCTACAATAAGAACGTAAAGTCTGGAATAAATTTATTATATAAAAGACGCTTTGTTTTTTTTAGAACACATTTTTTCAAATATATTAAATTTTACAGAGTGACTCGAAAGAAGCTCTGCTATAATCAAATTTGGATTTAATAAATCCCTGCAAAATTCGGGACATTTTTTCTATTACATGTCCTATCCTTAAATGGAATTATTTTTGACTTATCGATAGTTAAAACTCGAAATGAAATACTACGTGGTTTGAATAGTTTCTATACTGCGACATAGATGGCGTTGATATCAGATAATATGCAGTTGCTGAAATATTCCATCCTTATGAACACATGTGAAATTTTAAGCCAATTTGTCAAGTAGTTTTTTTTTGAAGATCATGGTTCTTGGGTTTAGACCGTGCCAAATTGGAATTACTATCCGACGATTCACCTACGATTGCACGAGGCATCTTCAGGGCTCTTTACTCCACGAGATTAGAACACTGAATGACTATCGAGGAGCAACAGCCCGGTATTTATACCCGATTGGTGTTCAGCGAACCCTGATCCAGTGTTACAATCGATTTCCACGTGTGATGTAGATATTTACAAATTTCAATTCATTCTCTAATTTTACGTTTAAAGAAAACAGGCACTGACGCTAGCACCATAGTTTCTTTTACACTAAATGTGTGACCTGAGCAATGCGCTGGTGTTCATCTATTGCAAATTGTACAATTTGTTTCTTATTTAAATATCTTTCATGTTCCTTAAACCTAGTGGATATAAACCGTCCTGTTTCACCTGCATACACTTTACCACAAGAGCAAAGTATCTTCTTCTATCAATGGAATTGCATCCTTTGGAAACTTCAAACATTGTCCAACTTTTTTACATGTGTTGAAAATTGTCCGTATGTTTGATTTTCGGAGCAATCTGGCAATCTTGTCGGTGGTTCCGTGTATGTAAGATAAGACAACACTGTCCATTGTAGGTTCATTTATAACATTTTATTGAGGAGTTTGGTTTTTATATTTACTAATAGAACGTCTTATATCTTCAGCGCAATATCCGTTGCTCTCAGAGCATTAGTCAGTTCTTCTGTTTCTGATTTCGGTAATAATTGTTCGTCACATTTTGAAAGTGCTCTATGTACTGTCGCAAATAGTCATGCCCCTGATGGAAAGGACATATGACTATGTATTGATGTTTCGTCCCGATACCGGTGGTAGACTCATCAGTGGGATCCACCGGTATCTTTCCCAGACATCCTGTTTGTCATGCTTTCTACAAAACTTGGATTCCTATTTAGCCAAGTTTTGTCGGCAAATAATGGTGAGATATTAGGTTTCACAATATGCTCCCCCACAAGGCATCTGCTTACCCGACTTTAACTACGATAGAAAGTCCAAGCCGTAGGAAAGCACATGCCTGAAAAAGAATGTGAAACGAACATCCTCGGTGGTCTTCCAAAGGTCAGGCCGGGCTTAATCAAAGCCCTTGAGCGGTGTTGGACGTTTGTCGTATATCCACCGTCCTGTCACGGTCGCCATGTCGCAAATAGTCATGCCCCTGATGGAAAGGACATATGACTAGCGATTTAATTTTCAACCACCGAAGATGTATGGATGTTTCGTCCCGATACCGGTGGTGGACTCATCCCACAGGTATCTTTCCCAGACATCCTGTTTGTCATGCTTTCTACAAAACTTGGATTCCTATTTAGCCAAGTTTTGTCGGCAAATAATGGTGAGATGTTAGATTTCACAATAGTACCAAAGAGTATATGGCGAATTGTCTTTGAGAAGGATGATGGTGTGACGTTGCATTGAGATATCGATTTGTATGTGTTGGTTTTCTGTACACAGAATGTCCTAGTATATCAAGAAAGGAAAGGACAGCTTTTGATTCAGCTTCCATAGTGAATTTTATGCTAGGGTGTTCTTGATTTAGATGATCCAGGAAATTATGGAGGTTATCTCCGCCATGCGGCCAAACTACGAACGTATTATCTACATATCTGCACCACGGCGTTTTCTTTGAAAGCTTCCATGAATATGTTAGCTACCACAGGTGATAGCGGAGATCCCATGGCCGCTCCCGAAGTCTAATCTAATAAGGAAAAGTTCGTTTTGCAGACATGAACACCTTTATATCAAATCTAAGTCTCACATTATAAATTACAAAATTCACCAAACACTTTTGAAGGAGTGTTTCATATTTTGAAGAATGAAGGGTTCAGAAGGCTATTGGCAAGGTGGGTGCAGCACTCGTTAACTCTGTATCAAAAACGCATTGGAGTGAGACTTTAACAACCATATTTCGATTGATTTACAAAGAACAAAACTGATTTTGGGCATCAATTTATAACAATTGATGAGAGATTTACCACTGTGATTGTGAACTGCGACAATAAACCGCAGAGTGTATTGAATTTGGTTATTCTACTTAAAAACAGGCAAAGGAATCACAATGGTCTATAAAACTTATTGGGGTGTAATAAAATACTGTTAATTGATTACCTGCAAAGCAGTAAAACAATAACCGGGTAATATTATTGAAACCTAAGTTCAACACGACAATGCACTTACTCAAAGCGTTTTGACAATGGAGAAAATCACTGTATTACACTTCGGATTATTTAAACAACCACTCTATTCACCAAAATTAATTCCTTCTGACTTCCATCTGTTCTGTATTTTGAAGACCTTCCAGAAGATCAATTTAGGAATGGGATACGTGAATTGGAATATCGCTGAAAGAAGTGTATTGATCTTAAGGTAGATTATTCTGAATAATAAACGCATTCCCAATTATTGGATAAAGTTGTTTCATGTGTAATACAGTTTTATCTCATTAATTATTGTAAATTTTTTTTGTACTTCACTATTGCTGCATTTTTTTTATTATTAATCCACTTATCAAAGGGTATCTTCTCAAGAGTACCCTGTAAATTGTAATATATTGTATTATGTTGGGTTGTTTTATACTCAATAAATAAATACCGCTTATCGATAAACAACTGTAGACAAAGAAATATATCATGACTCCTATCTAAATAAAGCATGATGAAATCAGAATTAGGAAATAAAAAACGTCGGTAACACAATCATTAGGTTTTATGGGCCAGCTATTCTGGTATATTTTTGCTTCATACTCAGCCACCCCTGCCAGTCACAGTCCTCAGATAATATGAAACATTAAAATGAAAAATGGAGGGATTTTCCTTGCGCTCGATGTTTTAAAAGGCAAAAAAAAATTAAATTAATTTACTAGGGACTTGTTTACACAAATTGTTAAAACCTGTATTGTACAGCTCGTAGAATGATGTTATTTTTCACTGTCAGGCTTTAGTCAAATTGCCTCCGTTTTGAGATTACAAGTAAATAATGAAGTCCTTTTTGTAATTCTTTTATTATTGTATGGTGAAAATTATTAATAATTTTTCTAATTCTTGTTTTTTTTATTTAATTTTCAAACCAAAGAATAACATAAAACTTAGGATTCCTAAAAAAACATTTATGTTAAATGTAAAGTAACTGAATATATACATATATATATATATATATATATATATATATATATATATATATATATATATATATATATATATATATATAAAAGTAAAATGCGAACAGTAAGTGTAAACCTTGTTCTATCATATCCTTTCCTTGTTGGAGGTTGCAGAATTTGAATAAACTGTTATAGAACACAGTTTACTCTATTCCACCACCATCGAGATGATGGCCTACCTGTACCACCATACCAAGAAGAAAGTCAAAACTTACACTTCCCGCCACAGTGATACGGCAGAGGTACATGTTTCGTCTCCACTAGACTCATCAGGGTACCGACATGCACCTGTTTGTGCAAAGGACAGATTAAATTAACTAATTATGTTTTAAAATTAACTCACCAATGTGGATTAAAGTTGAAAACAGGAAAAACATCAGTCAATAGAAAATTGAAAAATAATAGTTAATTATACTTTATATTTTTGCTTAACAAAATGGAAGTGATCGATCTTTTTCATATTTATTAGTTTTTTGCACATATCGACATGCATGTCCTAAGCTTATGAACAAGTGTAACAAAGATAAACCTATAGAACTGGTATTAAACGAAAAAAGGGGAGATGAAAAAATTAAAATATGAGTGTCGGATAAGGATAGATCTATCGTTATAGTGAGAACGGAGTAACGAGTTAAGAATAGGTGCCTAACATTCATGTCTTCATCGTTAGCTACAGGGTAGTGAAAAAGTATGGGTAATAACCTAATTAATTAATATGATTAATTTACGTAATTATAGCTTTACTCTCTTTTGAACATTGTAAGAATGTCTATAGAAAACTTTCACGTGTTTATAGTCGTTCCTGGTCTTTTAAAGTCATCGGTCATAGGGTACAAGTTTTCAATGAAAAAAATGGCTAATAATAAGTACTCAGTGTAAGTAAAGGAAAAAATAATTAAATATTATAATAGTAGTGAATCAGTGACATCAATTAAAAAGAAATTTGGAATTCATCATAGTGTAATTTCGCGAATTATAAGCCGCTTTCGTTCTTCAGGCTCGTTGACCACTATCCACAAAGGAGGTCGTCCACGGAAAACCAGTAAACGGGGCGACCAGACAATAATTAGATTAATAAAAAAAGATCCGTTCATATCAGCAAGGTCAATTGCAAATCGATTACCACTATATATTTCTGAAAGATTCATCCAAAGACGAGCTGTTGAAGGTGGATTGAAATCATACCGAAGTGCCAAAAAACCATTTATTTCCGCCAAAAATAGACTAACTAGAATTCAATTTGCAAAGGAACACTTAAATTGGAGTACAACCCAATGGAAGACCGTACTCTTTTTTGACGAGCTGAAGTTCAACTTGAAAAATTCGGATGGATATCGGCTAATACGCAGACCTAAAGGGCAACGTCTTAACCCTCGCTATACGCAAGGCACAGTTAAGCACGGAGGAGGAAATGTTTTGGTCTGGGGATGCTTTTCCGGACATGAAATTGGACCAATTTACAAAATTAATGGTATAATGGATCGTTTTGTATATAAGGATATTCTAAATAATGTTATGTTGCCACACACAAAGGAAGAAATGCCACTTAAGTGGCGGTATCAACATGATAACGACCCAAAACACACTGCTAAATGTGTGAAAGAGTGGCTCGTAAACAACAAGATTGACGTTTTGAAATGGCTAGCGCAATCGCCTGATCTCAATCCCATAGAAAATCTGTGGGATATCGTAGATCGCAAAATAAATCGCGATAATTGCAAAAATGCGGATGACCTTTTCCGACAAGCGAAAATTGCATGAAATGGAATTTCCGATGAAATTTTATTTAACCTTATAGAGTCCATGCCACGCAGATGCGAGGAGGTTTTAAAAAATAAGGGCTACGCAACTAAATATTAGTTAAATTTTTATTTAAATGGAATGACCTAAAAATGTGCTATTGTTTTGTCGCATAACGAAAGTATTGTGAAATATGGTTTTTGCTGGTTTTCATAACAAATGTTGGAAATTTTTGTTTTATTTTAATAAATTTGGTTTGTTAATATTGTAAATAAATAAAACAATTTGAAAAGCAATGTGTTTTTCTCTTGTTATTAAGGCATATTTTAATATCCACAAGTTCGTGCATATGTTTTGTCGCACACTATATATATATATATATATATATATATATATATATATATATATATATATATATATATATATATATATATATGTATATTATATAAATAAACAGGGTGACGCACCACATGTTCGTATATTTTAAAAATATTTTTAATAAGGGATTTGTAGGTCTATTGGGACTACATTCTAAAATTATTGTGAAGTATACCGAATGACCCAAAAAAAATCAAAACAACCAACCAAAGATGTCAAAATTTGAATATTTTTACATATTTTGATAGCGTGGGACAAATAATAGTAAGTTACTGTTAGGATTTATATACCTCAGACACCCTGTTCTTGAGATATTCAACTTTTCTTGAAAATGTAGACCAAAATGTAAAAGACGTGTCTGCTTTGCCTATTCAAGCTAGATGTTTTAAATTGTATTGTCTTTTTTAGTAAAAGCATTACCATTTATTGTAATATAAAAATAATCTGAAAAAATAATACGGGGTTGATAAAAATTTTTATTTCATTTTTATTATCCTTAAAATCAAACATAAATTTCTTATTTTAAATAGAACACCCTGTATTTATCATAGAAACCTATTCAGTTAATTTAAATGAAGACGATAGTAGTAACGACAATAATTATATATTTTCTTTATCTCTACAGATCGTAGAAAAACATTTTTTTTTGAGCTAATGACGTACTTTTCTAAAATGTATACCTACTTCTTTAGTATCTCGGTATAGGTGAACAGCCCCATAACATATCTAATTATCTACTTTAGTAGAAAAAGTAAAAAAAATGTGTTCAAGCTAAATCATTTTGACCGCCATTTTAGACGTAACGCAATAAAACTTGGCAGCCAGACGAATGAGAAAAACCACCCAAAGTAAAATTACGAGAATGTTCAACTGGTTAAGAATGGTTTTAAACTTAAATAAAGTAAAAAACACAACTAGTAAGAAATTTCAATAGTGGTCTCGTTTATCTTTCTCAATGGGCTTGAACCAAACCGCTTTAAATTTATCTACAACAGCTCAATCAATTTAAAGTGAGTGTATAAATTTTGTATACGGATCAGTGCGAAAGGGGGCTAAATAGATAAATTTGGAGAAAATGCAGGAAAATACTGATATTTGTTGTTTTTAAACATAGCAGAAATTAATAAAGAACGAAAGTATTCACGGCTTTGGTCAAATTGAAAACTATTATTCTTGGGTTTAGACTGTGTCAAATTGGAATTATTATTCTACGCTTTGCCTACGGTTGCACGAGGCATCTTCAGGGATCTTTACTCCACGAAATTAGAACACCTAATGGCCATTGAGTTTTTTTTCAAGGAGGGGAAATCTTGCATAGACACCAACACGAAGTATGAAGGTAGTGTCAAATTCCTACCGGCTAAAACTCCCCTGGAGTGAAGGTCCCCACGAACTACTTCAGTTGGCTATGGTGGAACCTTTGGTTTCCGGGCCGTAGCCTTTTAAACCTCCGGTCATCACACACTGGTGTTTCCGCTCCAGGTGCCATTGCACCTATTGCATCGCACCGCCTTACATTTCGCATTCAATGTAAGGTTGGTCCACGCTCTCATTCATTCATCTCATACTTTACCTAAAAATTTGACCTGGGCTTCTTGTTCCCTTGTTTTTCGGCGTGGTCCTTGAGATTCCTCCACGGGATCTACTTGCCGGTCGGTTTTTTTCCTTCTTCGGAGTTCTTCGCTCATCTACTTCTCTCTTCCTCTTCTTACTTCCCTCTTCTACCTGATATTTGATTCTCACTTTCTCTTGCTTTGTTTGCCTCGAGTTGCAATCTAGGTCTTTTGTGTTTTCGTACCTCTTCTGGATTGTAATCCACTGCTTGTCTAATCAGTGGATTATCATGCTCTTCTGCTTTCTGAAAGACTTTAATAGCCTTTTGAATGACCATCGAAGAACAACAGTCCGGTATTGATATCCGACTGGTGCTCAGTGAACTGTGATACAGCAGCACAATCGATTTCCACATGTGATGTAGACTGTAACCTGTATCTTTATTAATATTATTTGAATATTTACAAATTTTAATTGATTCTCTGATTTTACATTTAAAGAAACCAATCACTGATGCTAGCACCTTAGTTTCTCCTGCATTAAAATTGTGACCTCCGCAATGCTGGTGCTCAGCTACTGCAGATTGTATAATTTATTTTTTATACATCGTTCATTGTCCTTAAGCCTAGTAAATATAGTCCGTCCTGTTTCACTCACATACACTTTACCACAAGAGCAAGGTATTTTATAAATGACTTGTGGTTGTAATAGTTTTGCGTCCCTTGGAGACTGGAAACATTATCCAACTTTCTTATATGAATTAAAAATTTTCCGAATGTTTGATATTGAGAGCAATCTGGCAATCTTGTCAGTGGTTCCGTGTATGTAAAGCAAGACAACACTGTCCATATGTGGCACATGAATGGCATTTTGTTGAGGAATTTGGTTTTTATATTTATTAGTAGAAGGTATAATATCTTCAGCGCAATATTCGTTGCCTCTCAGATCATTAGTCAGTTTTTTTGTTTCTGATTTCAATGATATTGAAAGACCTCTATATACCAAAAAGTTTGTGACGAATTCTCATAAAGATAAAAGAAATGATAGAAATTAAAAAAGATAAAAATACTGTTATGACAGAACGGACATAGGACATTTGAACCACATTTTCAACAGCCTGATGTAAACCAAAAGTATTCTATCCTGTTAATAAAAACCAAAAATTGAATATTCTCTTAACCATAAATTTAATGAGTGCATTTTTTGTTTTTTTTTTGTTGTATTGTAAAAAATAAAAAAAAAATTGCATTTGCATGTATCCTCAGTACCTGAATAAAAATTAGGAAAGTAGCTCTTTATAATTTATAAATAAAATGTCAAGGTCCGTACTTGCAAAATTAGAAATATTTGCAAATTTTGATAGTGTTTTTAAGTGTTGTTTCTTTTTTGATATATTGTATATCTAAATGTTTTTAATTAAACAAAATTTTTAAGGAAACAAAAATAAATTAAAAAAAAAATTGAAAATGTTCTAAATAGAGACCGAAACGTCATTTGTTGCATCGAAGATTTTCAGGTATCCCGTGTGCTGTAGTGAAATCATTTGCGTATCGATTTTAGTCCCTTACAGATCAAGCAAATTACCACCAAGAAATAAACATACTGCAAGATGCTCTAACAAAAAAGAACGTATAGGAAAAGCTCTAAAAAACAAACGCTTGATACCGAAAAATCGCGAAAGCCAAGAGAAGAACTTCACAGCTTTTGTTCCTTATGTCAGAGGCACCTGAGACAAAATCGCACAGAGTATACGAAATTTCATGCGGAGAATGCGGCTCACCTACATAGGTCAAACCAACGGTAAAATAAGCGCCAGAAAAGATGAACATTGTGTCACATAGGGAAAAACATAATATTTCATAAATTTGCATTTTCCAACTTTACAAATCTTTTATTTTAAATTTAAACAATAACAATCACGTCACCTCTTATAATTTAATAACCTTTTAATTATGAAATGTTATGTTTATTCACTGACCGTCGATCGTGCTAATTCACCAAGTCAGCAAGGTCGCTTTCCGGGTCATGAGGGATCGAGGTTGTAAGAAGGCGATTCGTTGACTTGATGAAAAAACAAAACAGGATAAAAAGGACGGACATGTTTGGGACAGGAGCAATTGGTTCAATCTGTTCGATCGGTTGAATCCTGATGCAGAGCATCGCGAATTAGTTAATTATTAGTGAAGCGAAAATCCCAAGTGTGTCCCAGTCCTGAGCAGGTCGACAAACAGAGCATACTAGTGACAACCCCCGTGAAGAGTGCCAGTATGAAGATAGCCTTAATGTAAGTTAAAGATTTAGTGACAATTATGTACAGTCCAAAATGTTAATGTCGTTTATTTTTAATTAAACTATTTTTTTTATATATAATCCGAAGTAAAGAGTTTATTTTGAGTGTAACCTCTGAAGACCAAATTCCTAAATGCTACGTCCCTAGTCACACCTCAAAACTGGGCGTGACGCTGTCAAACAAAAAACGGTTTCTTCTGCACTAACCCAACACTCCTTAAACACTGGACATAAGATCAACTTTCCAGAAACAAAAATGCTAACGATATGTGAAAACCTGTCCCCAAGAGTTATAAAGGAACCCATAGAAATTGCAAAGCGGCCCAACAACAACTTACATAGCAGAGACGACAGTCAATGGTTGCCTAATACTTGGAAATCCTGTAAACGAAACGTTAACCAGTAATAGGTAGTAAAGCAACAGAACATAATTCGGCAACACGTCCCAAAATACTGATAACAGGGTCGATAACACGCAGCAGTGTTCACATTTCGATTATCCAGAATTATTCAGCCAACGAGCACGCTCCACAAACATACATAACCGACTTTACTCGAGTCGCAAGCTTCAGTTCGCCCACAAACGCCTTAAAATGAACTTTGAAAATGGTGAATGAGATTTCACTGAAAGATCAGCTGCCCTACAGTTCTGAGCAACACTCAGCATACACTCAGGATACCCGAAAACCTTTGATTACACATCACACCCTTAAGAACATCCAACATTATATATATATATATATATATATATATATATATATATATATATATATATATATATTAAATAAATAAATGTTTTATTAACTGTTAAACCAATTTAAAATTTACAACACTTTGTAACTTAAAAACAAGCCCCCAGACAGATCACAAATACCAAACAATAAACAAATAAATCCAAAATATCCATTAAACTACAGGACGTTCTCAATTTAAGATCACACGAAGAACAGTGAGAAGTTAAAATTTTCACTAAAGATATCACTTTAAGAAATTTTTGAAATTATTTAAAGACATGTTTAAGATGTCCAGATCAACGTGATCACGGGATAACTTATTAGCTAAAATGCACATTCTATTTAGTGGTGCATAGGTGGTTCTATGAGTATCCACAGAGAACACTTCAACCCATCGATTATCTCTGAGGCACATTGAAACCAATATACGTTAATAATTCTGGAGAATCTATTATGCTATTAACGATTTTCAATAGATAAAGTAAATGTATTCTCTGCGATATTCAAGAGGCTTAAAATTTAATTGAAGGTACTTGATATTTTCTTTAGGAATACCTAATTTATAAGCTGTGAATCTTAAAAAGCGCTTCTGCCCCCCCCCCCTCTAGCTCCAATTTATGTACGTTGTAGAAAGGTGACTATATTGATGAGGCATATTCCAATACAGAACGCACAATACTGCAATAAAGGTTTTTAAGACAAATAATATCTTTGAAGTCAAATAGATTCCACGCAACAAAGATTCCCTTATTTGTGATATTATGTATATGCTCTTTAAAAGTTAACTGATTATCAAATGGTACACCAACATCAGATATAGAGTCGGTCAATTCCACAGACATACCGTCAATCTTATAATCGTACTCGATTAAAGTCTTCTTTCTACAGAATCGCAACGTCTTGCACTTTCCGATGTTAAGGTACATCCTGTTAGTAGTGCACCATACATTAAATGCATTCAAATCAGACTGCATATCAATGCAATCCTGTAGAGATCTAATGCACTTAAAAAATTTTAAATCATCAGCGAAAAGCAGTGCCGTTCCATGCGAAAAAGCCTTGATGGCATCATTCAGAAACAAGTTGAAGAGAAGAGAGACCAAATGTGCTCCTGGAGGAACCCCAGATTGTACCTTAATTTCACGCGACAAGTAGTTCTTATATCGTACAGTCTGTATTCTCCCCGAGAGATAGCTTCGCATCCATGAGAGGGGCGGATCTTGAATACCAATAGATTTCAGTTTAATTAAAAGACATGTATGATTCAGTGTATCAAACGCCTTGGAAAAATCAGTATATATAGCATCAACTTGGCATCGATCATTCAAAACACATAACAAAAAGTCAACATAAATCTAAAGATTTGTAACTGTGGACTCCTCCTTACAGAAACCATGTTGTTCCAGAACAATATATATATATATATATATATATATATATATATATATATATATATATATATATATATATATATATATATATATATATATATGCCAGAACGACTCATAAAATCTCAAAATATTTAATATCAAAACCGAAAGAGTTAAAATAAATAGCTAATTGGAATAAAATTAATTTAAATAACCCTAATTCCGTTTAATAATCACCTCCAATCTACTCTGTTATCGATTACCTTCAAATAATCCCTTTAAAACACACCTTTGTACCCGCTGCCTTGGCTCCCCTTTACCGCAAACTCCGCATCTTAGCATTTCCGCCGTTACCGGAGGTTCGCTATCTATCGGGGACGCACGCGGGAAGCCGAAACCCGAAGGCAATTGTTTTCGGAAATTGGATAAAGGTTGAAAAATGTCCCGAGCCAGAAACAAGACTTTCCGTAAGTCGAAAGGGCACGTCTTAAAGGATTAAGTGTTGGTATTTACCCGGAATAGGGTCAATTCTTCTTAGCCATCGCTCTGATTCGAGAATAAGCCAAGCCCTTTCGTGGTTCAGGTGTGATTCGAGATTTAATCGAAAAAGCAGCTTTAACTTCTCATTAACTCGCCGAGCGGATTAAGATTAACTGAAGGAAAAAAATACTTACTTTAAATTTTTCGAAAATTAAACTGCCTTTAAACTGTAAGGTCGGGTAATTTGTTAGTTGTTTAAAAATTGAGATATTAGCACCTAAATATTCGTATCAAATATAAAAAAAGATTGCATTACCCCCAAATGTAGACATTGTTGAGATGCGAGACGAGACGCGTGGAGTCAAATTTCCCGACAAAAAATGCAAAACGTAATATTTTCAATTATTGAACTACACAACTATTTATAATAAAAATAAATACAATTGAACATGCGGAAGTGACAACTACTCACTTAAATCGAAGATAATTTTTCAACATAGAAAATTTATAAAACCAACCATTAACGACACTGAAGACAACTTGGCAATAATGGAACAGGAGAAGTACAATTTAGAAAGTTTGGACCACGAAAGGGTCAAAAAATCCTTCAAACCAGGCTTGATAGAAAACTAGAAAAACTAACACATCCAACAAAGTGACCCGGACATGACTTACAACCTAATAAAAGAGAGTATCCCTGATGCTGCAAGGAAAGATTTAGGAACAAAATAAAAGGAAAAAGAACAGAGAAAATCATACTGGTAGGACGCAGAAATTGAAACGGAAATAAAACATAAAAAACATAAACACAATATATACCTAATCAAGAAAACAAACCATCAAGGAAGAATATAAAGAATCGCAAAAAAGGGTAGGAAAACTTATAAGTCAAAAAAAAAACGAATCGTAGCAAAAAAGTGCGCCAGAATAAATAATCACTTGGGCGGTCGAAAGAGTACAGAAAGTTGGCGAACCCTTAAATCTCTTAGACAAAAGAAAAACAGAGATCTCATAAGCTCTATCAAACTACATACATGGGATAACTACTTCAAGAAACTTCTCACAAAAGACCGAGACGTATTCCAGGAAAATGAAGAGTATCCAAACATTATAACAACCAGATCACCTGGGTACCTATTCTCGTTCTTGAGAGAACGATCATCTTGATGGGAAGTGGGCGTGGTCCTCACGAAAAAGGACGAAAAAGTATTCAGAATACGGTTTCTTACTTTTTCGTGAGAACCACGGCCACTTTCCATCAAGATGATCGTTCTCTCGAGAACGAGAAAAGAAACCAAGAATACTATTTCATACTTTTTCGTGAGAACCACTCCCACTTTCCATCAAGTGATCATTCTCTCAAGAACGAGAATAGGTACCCTGTTAGAGTCACATTGCAAGAAGTGAACGAGGTCTGTAAAATATTAAAAAATGGTAAAGCATCAGGACGTGAAAACATCCCGGCAGAGTTAATTAAATATGGAACTGACACCCTACTTCATTACCTAAGAGAACTGTTCCAAAAATACATGAACGGAACACCAGTCCCAAAGGAATGGAAATTATCATATATCTGAACTATTCATAAAAAGGGAAGTAAGAACAACTGTGATAACTATAGAGGAATGTCAGTGACAAGCAGCCTTAGCAGAATATATGGTAAAATATTGAAGAAAAATCCAAAGAATAAGCTGGATTTAGAGCTGGTCGATCAACTATAGACCTATTCTATGTGAGCCAAATAATAGAAAAAAAGGTGGCATTTAACCAAGAGATCCATATGCTATTTGTAGACTTGAAGAAAGCATATGATAGCATACCCCTTAAAATGTTATGGGAGGCTTTCGGAAAAAGCAACGTAAGTGTAGAACTTGTAAAAGCTATCAAGTCAAAAATCAGAATCTGGGGTAAACTTAAAGGTGGATTTCAAGTCAATTAAGGTCTCAAACAGGGATGCTGCCTCTCCCCAATCCTTTTTAAAATATATTTAGATCAAACATTACACACTTTAAAAAGAAATGCCAGGTAATGGGTACCCACTTAGAAATACTACGATATATACGCTATGTTTCGCAGATGATCAGATCGTACTGGCACAAGATTACGATGACTTAAAATACATGACAAGGAAATTAATATAAAAATATTGGAAATGGGGGCTCGAGGTAACTTAACCAAAACGGAGTACATGTGTAGAGACGGAGAGACCAGAGATCTTATTCTGGAAGACGGTCAGTGCATCGAACACTGCACGAATTATAAATACTTGGAGATGAAGTTCACACAAAATGGAACAGCTGATCAAGCCATAAAAGAACGAAACACACAGGGCCGAAATACCTTCTGAACCCAATATAATGGGACTCAAATATATCTAAGCCAAACAAAATACTCATTTATAGTACTATTATTAAAAGCATAGTAACATACAACTCTGGTAGCTAAAAGAAACCTCCAAAAAGACACTGTTAGCCACTGAAATGGACTTCTGGAGACGATCGGCTAGAAAATCCAGAAGAGACAGGCAAAACAATGACCGTTTCAGAGAAACAATGGGAGTCGCTCACACAAAAGTAGATGATATAAGAAAGAAACAATTGATATGGTATAGCCACGTGCAGAGAATGGCAGAGGAACGTCTACCTAAGCAAGTACTAAGCTGGATACTGCAAGGGAGAAGAAAACGAGGGAGACCAAGGAAAAGCTGGCTAGAAGGTGTGGATGGAGAAATGAAAAATAGAGGTCTAGAGGGTAATCAGTGGATGGACCGAGATTGCTGGCGTTTGGTTATCGGAAGATGGCGTAGAACGTTATAAACCGATCTATATATATGTATATATATATATATATATATATATATATATATATATATATATATATATATGTTATGTCGAATATTCTCACGGGTGTGATCTGTAATCGAAGGTTTTCGGGCATCCCGTGGATGTTCTGAGTTCCTCTCAGGACTGTAAGGCAGCTGACGTTTGGATAAAATCTCATTCACCATTTTCAAAGCTCACTGTACGGCGTCTACGAGCAAACTTGGCAAAGCTGATGAGATTTCCCATTTCTACTACCGTGTAGTAAGGCATTTAAATTTTAGAAATGTGTGATACCCGAAGATATAAAGTACCTAACCCCCAGAAAAAAAAAGATCTCGCTAAAAGTGTAAATATCCCGGACAAAAGCATTAACGACCACACAGCCTACAATCTATATATGTTCCCTTCTTTTTGCAGAGTTGTTTAACATTTAACAAAATTATATAATTCTAAACAGTAAACTTTATAGAAGATTTATAATAAGTTTAATCAAGTACACTCGGGTGCAGTATTAATCTTAATAATTAATACTAGAATTACATGGAGATGATGCGCTTAAATAAGAGCTCTTGATTAACATTTTCTCTATTTAAAGACTTATTAGCAAGTTGCAGCAAGTTTAACATATGGATTAAATCCTGTGGAATGATCGATGAGGTGGAAGCGTATTAACTGGTGCGATAAAGGTACATACATGTACGGCTCTATTATCGTTGAGGCATAATAAGATATTTTCCAGGAATTACTGATATTCAACTTAATTTTCTTTTGTAGAAAATGATATTTTAAAGATAGAATGAAATTTATATCCTAAAAAAAATTTTTTGAAATTATTTTAGTTATTTTTTTGACAACGCTATTAAATGTAAACTTTTAATTAGTTATAAAATAGAGATATTAAATTAAAAACGAAACATTATTCCAACCTAAAACCAATAAACTAAAAGATACCTAAATTTCCAGATTTTATTAAGATTAATAAGGATTCTATCCAGTCACGATAATCGATGATGTTATCTAAAGTAAGCCCCCAATATGGGGATTGAATATTGATAACTCGTTAGGGGAGAATGCTTACGATTTCAGGTAAATTTATATATATATATAAATAAATAAAATAGAATAAAATATTGGCGAAGCGGACGTGAAAAATTTGTCAATCTACATGATTCTCGTGTTAAAAAGTACGGAGCACTCCAAAATATGGAAAAACTCCGGGTCCGACAGATGGCGGCAGCGCTGTTTCGTCCTAATATGGGACTCGTCAGGCCACCGCATTTGGTACAAACCATCATCTCGTCTTTGCATCCTATAAAGCTGAGTTTAAAATCAAAAAACAGCAAACAAGACGACAAAGGCGACATCTCGATGGTCCACTTGATAACACAAGAACCACACAAGTTAACATAGTTTGTAAAAAACCGCCATATGGTGGCGCGACGGTGAATTAAAACAGAAATATATAAAATCGAGTACACGAAACGCGCTGCCCAAGGATAGGGGTCGCATTTTTCGGTACTGGCAACCAAGCCTACTGCTAATTTTAGCAGCCAAAGCCACGGGTCGCACCAAACGATCCAACCATGAGAGCACCGTTTAGCGTGTTTCAAAGCCAAACAAGTAAATAAATAAATAGATAAGTTTTTGTCCGTATAATTTAAAATAAAATAGAATAAAATATTGGCGAAGCGGGATTTTAAACTCAGCTATCGTTATTGTCAATAGAAAGCTAGGAGGAGAGGAACTAAAGCAAAATAGGTTGACAAGCTCAGAAACCAGACAGTTTTTCAGATTGTTTATGATTTTGCAATTGCAGGCTCGCGTAGCTCGTAAAATATTCGCGCACGAGTGAATTATTCCATCGTGCAACCGGTCCTGGTTGTATTTCATAGACAATATTCTTTAATTCATTTGGATTTACATTCTTCTTGGATGTATCGACAAAACGGCGAGGATGCGGATATCATATTTAAAATTCTCGATTCAAGTAACAGGTGGGTTCCCCGTCCACTTCTATTTATGAAGAGTAGGAAAACTAGGTTACGAGTCATCCTTAAAAGGAGGAAAGAGTTTTGAAAATGCCTTGAATAAAGGGCGAAACGTCAATCGTTTTGTGTATTTATTAAATATAGAACCTAAACCCAAGAAAAGACAAAATAAAGAGAAATGATTATATATATATATATATATATATATATATATATATATATATATATTCGGTGATAAAACAGAGATCTAGTAACCGCTTCTAACTACTTAGTAGTTTTTACTTGATAACGTAATCCAAATACAAGAAGCTAGTGTAAACCGTCATCCCTGAATATGAAAACTCAATCCTTGTTATTCTACAAATTTTAACCATCCTGTATTGCCCCATTTTACCAATAATAGATGATCCAGTTCCTCTATAAATTGAGGACGAGTTAAAAAAGTGGCGAAAACATGGTCCAAAGTCCAGCAGTGCATTTGTTAGCGTCGATCTGCACTGTGGTGTCGCGTGGTTGTTAATTAATAACGTAGGGTAAAATGGGGAAATGGGGTGCAAATCGCCGCCCCCGGCTATGAATCAGTTAGTTATTTATAGCCGACCTGACCCGAAGTTGGTTGAACAAGTTTTACAATATTGGCGTCGATTGCCCTCGATATTCGACAATTCTACGGAAATTTAGGAGAAAAATTTGTTACAATGTTACGCCTGACGTTTCATATATTAAACCTTTACAGCGGTTAAAATGTTTATTTTAGATATTTCTCGTTAGTAGTAGCTTTGAGTGTGTATGGTTTGAGTGAGTTATCAACCAACCGCAGTGAAATTTTGTTCTTATCGATAATTCAGCAGGACAATACCAAAACTTAATTTTTAAAGGATTTAAAAAAAAGTCTACGTCTATATATATATATATATATATATATATATATATATATATATATATATATATATATATTATATCTGGCATTCTCTGTCAACTCGATAACCCACTACACTTTTGATGCAAATACAAAGGCCTAAATGGCAGCTTTTGACGTCTACTTTCGACAAATAACATAACATCTGAAGGTCATTTGAAGATCCAAAAGTCTTTTGGACTAGAGTTTTATCCGGGTAGCTGAATATCGGTAAAATAATTTCTATGAATATTGTGAAGATTGACTTTGACTTGACCTTAGGTCATTTTTCGAGGTCATGCAAAGGTTTATTTCTATTTTTGTATGATCAATGCCAATTTCAACGTATAATCCCATTATCCATTCTGTTTTGCAGTGCATACAGCTCTCAGGCACTCATTTTTTGATTGTGCATGATGCTGATCTGGTGATCTGAAGATCTTACAAGGGAGCCACCCCAACCCGTCCTCACTGATTTTGATTATTTTTGGATATATTGTAGTACTTGAAAAAATAATAGATACGTATTTTTTTTATCGGCTGACATCCACTTTTAAGGGGTCAACCCTTAAAATCGTTTTTTCATTATATTTCAGCATCTAATGAATATTTTTGAATAAAATCAAATGGAAAAAATTCGTTATAAAAAGTCACAATGTTGAGGTATATTTATAACCAAAAGGATTGCAACTCCTATTTTATATTTAAAAAATAAAATAAATTTTTTATCAATATTTTTGTTATAAATATCGGGGAATGAACTCAAAAGAATTATAAAAAACTTTTTTGTTTACAATATCGATTATTAGTATTGGCGTATTTCGGAATTTTTCAAATAAGCACCCCTAAATACCGTTAACAACCCCTTACAGTAATAGACCACATATAAGTAGAAAAAAAATGTTTTCTTAAAAGTCATCCAAAGTGTAAAGTGAATGTAATTTATAAAAAGTGCAAATATATTAATTTCTTTTTTCAATAATGATACCAGATGGGTGAAAAAAATACCTAATGTAACATGAGGTCTAATTAAATTCTCTAATAAAACAAAATATAGAATAAATCCTGTATGATTTAATAAAGAGGAAACTTTTTTTTAACATACTAATATTTACTTGTAAGGGGTGAAAGCCACCTCCATAATTAAATTTGACAATTTACTTTTTCATATGCATCAGCATTTAATGGAGATGTTTTAATAAAGTTAAGTTGAAAAGGAAAGTTTGCAACGTAATAAAAAAATAGGAAAAAAGAAGTCCACGAAGAAGTGGTAATCAACTCTATAACAGCAGAAAACTGGAAAGAATACATGCAGAACCTTTACAATAACAGAAGTATAATAATGAGGACATTCAAATAGATTTAGATAAGGTAAAACAGATGATCGAAGACGAGAACATAAAAATAGAAGACGTATACGAAATACTGACCAAACTGAAAAATAGAAAAGCTCCGGGAACCGACGATATTTCCAATGAAATGCTTAAATATGGGGGCCTTGAACTAGAAAAAGCACTAACAATACTATTCGACAAAATTCTATCAACCTGCAGTATCCCAGAACAGTGGAGGAACTGCCTGACTATACCCATCTTCAAAAAGGGAAATAAGAATGACCCCAACAATTATAGAACAATAACATTATTAAACAGTACCAGCAAATTATTAACAAAAATCATGATTTCAAAACTAACGAGTAAAATTGCAATAAGTGAAGAACACGGGTTTAGACAGAACAGATCGACAGTTGAAAAATATTTTTCATAAGAATCCTGATATATAAAGCATATTTATGACCGAAGGGGTTGCAACCCTGCATTTTCGTTAGCAATATCGATTATCAGTGTTGGCGTTTACAATATCAATACAATATTCTCAAAGTGACCACCCCCTCTTGTTCAAAATTCAGATTTATTTAATAATGGCTAAACCTTCAAAAAACTGAAACTTTTCGCGTAAGTAGGTTAAAAATCATTTAGAATTAAAATTCTAGAACATTAAACTCTCATATACCTGTATATATGCTTATACACTACAGTTTACAGTATATGGCTGCTGAGTCGAAAAAAAATTGAAATATTTCATGGGAACTATTGAGAATACAAGTTTGCAAAAAATTGATGCTGATTGTTGTTGGTCATTTTTAAAGTAATTTATTGCCTAGAATCCGAATCCGAGGTCAAAATTGGCCCATCGCTTCTAGATTTTAAGAAACTTCAGTTTACGTACTCGAAAACTGTTTTGTTTTTTGCTACTTTTGAGGTTATGTGCAAAATCCAAAACATTTTTTTGCTCTTTGTTTCTAGTTGCACCATTTAATATCAGTCTTATCCTTCAAAAAAAGCTATAAAGCGTTCATCTACGATTTTTTTTTGTAAAGTTATGACTATTTCAAGTAAAAGTTAGTAGGTTCTTATTGACCAATATCGTTTTTTGCAAATTTCGATCCGCCATTTTGAATCCACCATCATAATAATAGAAATTTCTATTTTCTGTCGAGCTAGTAAATTTTTTTAGATACCTATATAATTTCTGGTACATTTTGATAAGCCATTTTAAATCCGCCATCTTGGAAATGAAGATTTCAATTTTCTGACTTCATATTCATTCTGAACAGCCCCCCGAGAGAAATATATAAAATATAAAAGGGTATGCCCCAAAGGTTTAATGTGAATGTTCATAATGTTGTTCAGATATATTTCATAATTTAAAATGGCCATAGGTGACCACTTATTGGCTTATTTTAAAGGGAAAAAGTAGAAATAAATGATGTGACTAGAAAGAAAAACCAAAAAAACTTTATGCATCCTGTACATAACTTCACAAGTTACCAAAAAATTTTTTTTTCGAGTACATAACCTCAAATATCTCAAAATATCAACAAATAGATCAATCCTAACCCCGGATTCGCAGCAAATTACTTCAGATATGATCGCAGCTGCCCAACAACAGAACCTTGGAGACTTATGATATTCTTACAAATGATACTTCTAGTATCCATATAGCATGTTATGATAAGTCGCACTATGCATATCATAAACTCAAAGTGACAGATCCAGTATTACCGAAGTAATATGAAATATTTTTAATTTGTCACTCAAATAGAGATTTTGTATTCAACAAGAGATAATCAGTGCCGGCCTTAGCCAGTCCTGCACTCTAAATAAGACTCCCAACCAACTCAATCATTGCGAAACGAGATCTAATTATCCAGGAAAGCAAAAAAGCGAACGCTGTGGCACTTATACAGTTATCTCAATTTGCCTAACCAGGAGAAACTGATATTCTGTCGAGACATGGGTTAGGGAGGTTAAGGCTGGTTGTACACAACTGGCTACGCTCGCCTAACTGTTTTATTGGTCGCATCAATCTGTCATTTCAGGGGTAGTGTAGGTTATAAAACTTGTTGGTTAAGAAGCTTGGGGTTTATTGCTGAAAGCTTTCTATGTAGACTAGAACTATGTCATTTTTATGACCATTGCCACTTCACTCGTATTCTTTCGAACTTTACTTATCAATTAAGTCATTATTTGTTCACAGTACTGATGGAGGTGCATCAACAATAAATTAAAGTTCACACTTATGCCGAGGAATTAAATTAAATTGACTGCGAATCACAACTATTTATACTTACAAAAAGGAAAAATAGTTTGGATTTTTACCTAGCGTCATTAAGATTTTTCTTATTTCTATGCTCAGTATTTTCCGTTTGGTTTTCGTATTCTGTGTGAAGTTCTTCTGCTCCGTATTTCTCAGTTGGTTTTCGCGTTCAATTTCTTCAGCGATCAGAAAAAATTTTAGTAAGACATTATGTCAATTACTGCAAGAACCAGAAAAAAAAATTAGTAAGACATTATATCAATTACTGCAACAACTAGTGAAAAAGTCAGTAAGACATTACGTCAATTACTGAAAACTGCAATTTTTTCACAACAAGACAGGCCTCAATTATTACTAATTAGATGTTACCAAAAAAAAAAAAAACAAAAGGAAGACATATGTCACTTACTTATGAATTTATTAATATGCCTACCTTAAATGAGCTCACTCTCACTATTTTCACTGGTTTGCATGTAACTACAAACTTCACGTTAAATACCCCGTAATTTTGAGAATAAAAAATCATATTTTTTATTATTCTCTTTTGGCTTTTCCAAATTCCGGTATAGTTTACATCCTGATTTTACTGAATTTTCCTTACTTTGTGACTCAAAGGTCAATTAAATACTTTTTCTAACCACTTTGGGCATTTTTCCCCGTCAAAAAATATATTTACGACACTAATAAAAAGACGTATGCTGACCGGCACAAACAAATACAATGAAGATGTATTGGGTCACCAAACGATAGTCAGGATTTTTTATTTATCTTTCAAATTGTGCTAATCTAGGTATGACGATGCATACTACAGTGTGTAATAATCATGAAGGACAACAGCGAAGAATAATACATATTTCTTCTGATTACCAAAAATGTATCAATTAGCATGTAGAAATATGAAATAAAAATGCTACAACATAAGCAATTATTACCGTCAATATAGCTTAATATTATAAAAGAAAAAACTATTCCAAACACTGTAGTCATTGGCGCTAATAGCGAATATAGCATAGAGCAACTTCACTGACCTTTATAACCCTTAAATGCAAATCTCCTCGAAAATATGTTTGAAGCCCTTGGTAAAGTATAGGCTTGCAGGAAAGCGTGTAATAACATTCAAGCAGCTGTTACGTGAAATTCGAATAACGTGCCAAAAATCTAACCACTAAAATTCCTTAACGCCATTACATGTAATAACAGGACCGGACATTTTATTCGTTAATCAGGTATTACCTCCGTTTTGACGACGCGCTACTATTTTGAAAGATTTTTAGATCTATTTGTAATGGATTATGATATACAGGTATGGAAAATCCAAACCGGAACCTGGCCGTTTCTTAAGTAAGATAAAGAAAATACTATATAATTCATTAAATCAGAATGAGACAAAAGATAAGCATTGTAAGCATCGACATACGTGCTTAAATTTAATAAATTACCAGTTTGGCCCTAGGGTGAGGGGTAATACAATGCTGGCGCGGTGAGAGCGGGCGGCAGCATACGCCACGCCCTAGCACAATAAGAGGATTCCAAGTTATTTGTTTTCATTCGGCCCGTTGAAGCGTAAGTACCGAGTATTGGTATTTCCGTGTTTTGCGCCAAATTTTTTTAATTTGAAATGGTAGTTTATTCCACAGGACAAAAAATGCAGATTATTAAGTGACATTATTCTGGTAAAGGTATGATGAGATAATCGGCAGATTTGAATTTACGTGCGAAAATCATTCTGTTCCTTCAAAATTTAGAATTTCGGAAATTATTAAAAATTCGAGACAACCGGTTGTCTAAAAATGCACTGATAATAATGAGTAGTAACCGGTTCCTCAAATTACTGAAGAACGAGCAAATCGGGAGACTGACGTTTGTAGTTTAGCAGAACTTAATTTTCCTTTCAATAGTACCATAATTGCCAAAGAACTTGATGTGAATGCTCGAACAGTTCGGAATATTTTAAAGCGAAACAAATATCGCTCTTACAAATTGCGAATAACTCAAGAAATTTTTCCGGAAGACCAGGAAACACGTATGGTGTTTTGTAAGATGATAGAAAGGGCTAATAGAGACATAACCCCTGAAGTTTTGGCAAATACACGAACCGTATTTTACAATAGACTGGGATATTGTCTCGCTCTAAGTGGGGGCCTGTTTGAACACCACTTGTAGACTTTTAGGTGTTTTTGTTGACTTAAATTGAATTTAATTATTTGTTTGTTTATTTACAATTACTGAACGTGTTACTTTTATTTTTTTACCAGAATCAAAGTTTATTTTTGAGAATGACTTGTAATTTTAAAGTGGTTTATTAACTTATTTATTTAGAAATTACCATTGCGTTGCTAGTATTTTTATTAGAATAAATGTTTATTTTGGAACAGAAATATCAATTTTCCTTACGATCAACGGTCAATTAAAATTATATTTTTTTTATATTTTGGCTATTTGATGCATTTAAAAACAATCAATGTATCAAATAGTCATTAAATATTCCAAATTCCGTCGATTACGTTATAAGTTAAGACGAAAAGTAAATATACCCACTCATTCATTTCAAGGTATTATTCGTTTTCCTGTCGCACGGAAGTTGGCGGGGGTAATATTGCGCGTTCCCTACGATTTTCTGCCCCGAACTAACCCGAAAGAAGTTAGAAGGGCTTAGTGGGTCAGAATTTGAGAAAACGGGCCAAAAATAATTTCTAGTTAAGAAATTTAAACTAGAAGGTTGGCTCAAGTAACGTTTCTATTAAATCTCGGTAATATGAACGGCCAGTCTTTTCTTTCTAAAGTTTCGACTCAGGTCAAAGGCAACAGTCTTGTGGTTGCGTCGCGCCCAGTTACATTTGTGCTCCGCTTTTCTATTTGACATTGGATTGTCGAGAAACAAATATCAACGATTACGAAATAGGGCTAAACAAAAAGGTAGGAATAAATTTTCGCCGTACTCTGGTGCATAAGATACAAAAAAGCATGTTATCCACATGACGATTATCTAACTTTTACTAAATCAAAAGCCGAGGTTAAATTCCAAGGCTTACTGGATCACACAGTGGATCGAATTATATTGCGTCAATTAGACGCCCTTGAACAAATCGATAAATAAGATTTGTAAATATGAATTTCATTTGTAAATGGGCCTTCGACGCAACGTCAGGTCAGAGCCAGTACAAATTGAAATTCACTGATTCGAATATTTCTGATACAAACTTATTCCTCACCTTAGGAAGCATTAACGATGACGACGCAGCTCGACGTTTCTTTGAGAACAGTGATGAGTCAACTATTATAACAAGAGTACAGCGAAAACTGATCCTCCGGTTTCCAGTCATTTTGCAAACTATTGTAAACCGATATTAAACTGTATTAGAGAAAATTTGGGAATACACACTTCAAACAACAACATTGTTTTTTAAAGAATATTCTTGGTACAATATGCCAACAGGAATCCACAAATAACTTACCCCATTGACCAGACATCATAGCATTTGCAATATTACCGATAGGTAAACTATCGAAAGATGCACAAAAATCAACGAACAAGTTAATAAGAAACTATCGCCTAGACTTTGCCCGAAAATCTTCTCGAGAAAAAATATGGAGGATGTGTTCCAAAACTTTTGGCGTCGATGGACCCTTCCACTGCTTTTTGATATCGTAAGGATTCGGATAACAATTCGTACGTATTGGAGAATGAGAAAAGAGCTGTTAACAAAGAAGGCAATGATTAAAAAGTTCTTTTTATTATTTTTATTACAGTCGTATTATATATTCATTTATGTGTATCAATAAATATTATATTACTTACAAATTATTTGTGTTGGTATTTATTAAGAAGTCCTAAGCATACAGGAAAAAGTACTTTCGCTTTTTTAACTATTATCGCTATCCATGTATTTATTATTATAGTAATATTTTTAAAACGCACTTTGAACTCAAGCGCAATATTTTATTCATGGAAACAAAATTATTCTTTTTATTGTGTTTTTAAATTGCATATTGAACCACATTAGACGTTTATCTAATTTATTTTCATGATTTTAAAGATTCAGTCTGGTATGTTGGATCTGATTTTTATTATTATTAATAATATTAAATCCGTGTTTTCAACCCACTGTGTTTTGACGACCCCCCTAACCATCTTTGCTGGAAACCAGCAAGCAAGCTACGATAAAACAGTATGCTTTATTTCACTTTTTCAACATGGCTAAACGGGTTGTCCATCTCTTTCTGTTACATTGCTATTATTTAGAGGTTCTGTTTTGGATTTTCCACACCTGTATAGTGAAAACAGTTCTATGGTTGCAAGACATGGAGACCAGTAGGACATATTTTGAATAATGCTCCCTCTCGTTTACTGCACAAATTTTAAATTGGTTTAAAATAAGCCTTAGTTTGGTAAATTTGATTAAAGAAAATCAAATTTATAACACTTTACATTTTTGCGTTTTGCCACGCTGCACTAACGAGCATTTGGCCTCAAAAACCGGACAAAAAGGAGAAATGCAAACTATACAAGTAATCATCGAAATTATTTTTTTTTATGTACCTGAGTAACCGTACTCTCATAAAATTATGATAAAGTGGCCTCTTCCCGCCGCTACGCTCCTCACAGTTAATTACAATCTAAGCTTCGTTCAATACGCCCGCATTCGTTCTTGATAGATTTTTTTTAGACTTGTGTTTGGTGTTTGGTATTTTGTAAAGTGAATATTAAAACAGAAAATTTTTTAGATGAAATCTGAAAAACAAGGTATGTATTTAATTTTAATATATATTATTTAAAAATATAATGACTGTTTAGTATTCTTATGGACCTAAAACAATATGCAAGAAAATTTTATATTTTTTTGTTTTTCTTTTTAACTAATTAGTGTTTTTGAAAATGTTCCGAGCTAGGTCGGGCTACAATTCTTTTTTTATAATAAACTATAGACATTAGTCATATCATAACAGTCAAAACATTTTCCACATATTTTCACCTCTTAAAAAGACCGCTTTGAGTTGCACGGTTTTTTTTTGCAATAATTTTGGTTATTTTTTATTTACATACATTTTTTTTCCTATAGGTACAGATTTGACATCAAATGTTATTGAAGTATATCGGAAAACGCTATACATGCTTTTTAAACAAAGCACATCCAGAACACTTGAAGATAAGGTATCATTTATGGAACGCGAAATGATGAAATGTCCCCTAAACGAGTACCATACCTTAAGTCACGATTTAAAACATTTTAATAGTGATTTGAAGAAGAGATGGATATCATCTAACTACATAGCAAAAGCTAACCTTTCTTAAGTGAAACTTTAGAATTGTTAGAACCCGAAGAACTGAATATATCAACAGTTGAAACGGAAACTGCTGGAATCAATCAATCTGATGAATCGAATTGACTCAATTTGTTATATTTATTGATATTATGTGTTTTTTAATGATTTTTCTTTATTCTTATCAAATAACATGTTAGCTAAATTCACTCATGCATTTTTATTAATTTTCCATAAAAAAATAGGTTAAAATAATTTTGTCCTGTTTTTGAGACAAAATGCTCAAATCGCTGCAAGCGAATAGAGACTCTAATCAAAATCTCTGATTTCATTTTGTCACCCTTTATACAAACAACAACAAAAATCTTTTTGGGATTTCCAATTCTTGCATTTAAAATCAATACAGTTTTTATCGCTGTAGTTCGATGTCAATTTTATTGGTCTCCTTTTAAATAAAATAAAGATTTTTCAAAGCATACTACTGCTGTCAACACAATTATGACCCTATTTATTTTTTCATTCTAATGGAAGCGTGTGAATATACATACATATGTAAAAGCAAAATAAAAAAAACTTACATATTTTAATTCATATATACAAATGTGTCTATGCTCTTATAAAATATTTTATAACTTTAAAGGACGAATAAATCAGGTAGCAAATCGTGCATAAATTGACACTCTTCTATTAGCAATAAAAAATTAAATAGGATTAACAGGCAGCAAATCGTATGATGTTAACTGTGTTTCTTAGAATTTTGCACAGTTAAATAATTTATGATTGTTTGTGGACTTGTTTAGACATTATTAAAAAATTTAACAGAATCCATTTAACCCAATTTTGATCGCAATCGGTTTTTGTCAAAATATGTTGAAATTTTTTATTTGACAACCATCAATAAAGTCGGTAGAAAACTTTAGAATGTCAAACTTTCTAAAAGATATAGACTTTTTATGGGAAAACGTACAATTACCCTAAGTCAACATATAAAACAATACCCATTACGTTTTTTAAATATTACTCCCCTTCCCCTCCCCACCCTAAGTCAGCGCCCCTTCACCTTATTGGTAAAATAATGCCAGAAATGAAATCGGAACACCTAAAAACATATAAAACGATACCCATTACGTTTTTTAAATATTACTTGGTAACCATCAAACAAAATAACTGAGGAAAACTTTTATGTATTCTAAATCCCCCCTCCCTCCTCAGCATCTGGACTAATTGATGTCCTTAAAATGTTACCTTAAAGAAAATTATGTAGCAATAAACCAAACCCCGTTATTATAAAGATTTATAGACTTTAATTTCCATTGGCCCTATACGTGTTATTATTCCCATTTTACCATATTTCCAAGCTAATAAAATTTTGATGATCATGCCACTAATAAAACAAAGTAATATACTGTCGATTTATTATTACAAAACTCATTTTAACGAAAAGCTTCCAAATGAAGGAGTTCGATAAGGAATTTTTTATTGTTATATTTTACGAAGTAACCAATCACGCAAGCTGGTCACGTTATGCCACGCGCTACTAAATTTATTATCTTTCGGCCGTGCCGTTCAATATTCTACCACATTCCTTCGTAGTTCAGGGATACTCACACCTTTTCTGCGTTCTACTTTTCGTTTTTAGGAATGAAATCTTGGGAGGGATTGCTACGGTTTGTTTTTAAAAGGATCTTTTTAAATTTCGCTTTTATGTTTACTGCAGCTTTTTTGATTTTATTCTGTAAACTTCTTTATCTAAGTAAATGATGTCGGAAAACATAGTCACCTGCAAAGTCGTAGTATAGTATGTCGGTTCGTAAAAAGTCTAAATATTTTGACTATATGAATTTTTTGTATTATACGCAGTATTGGGCAAAATTTAGGTGTTTTTTCAATTAAAAACTAACAATTAATTAATTGTCAATCACTTCTATCGCAATTACAATTAATCAATTGTAATTGTGAAAACTCGTTACTAACAATTAATTAATTGTCAATCGCGAGTTTCCACAATTAATCAATTGTCAATCTTTTTGGTGTATGTGATTAAAAACTAACAATTAAAACTTGTATTTGTATTAAAAACGGAGTGGCGCCAAAACTAAGTGTAAGTTATGAGTATTTATGAATAAATGTAGGCAAGATCAACTTATGTAGGAAATAAAAGCTGCTATGATAAATCTTGGAAAAGGTAGAAGCACACAATTTTCCAAATTTTTCCAGGATTTTTTTACATACCTGGGTCGTAGAACCCGAAGATGTTGTCAATTTTTGCCGATCTGGCGTGGTTTTCCAAAAAAAAATCATTTTTATTCATATAACTTGTATTTTTCTATCACTACCTTTAAATTTTAGGCATTTATAGTAAAATATAGAACACTACACAATATTTAATCATTTTTTTAACAAAATTTACATAAATAATCACGCAAAAATACGAATTTTCCATAAAATTTAAGAAAACCGTTGTCTTGTCGTTTTATACTGTTTCTAGACATGCATGGGTGGTTGCATACGATTTAAATCCAAACATATCATGCAATGTTGTCACATTGATATGGATTTTAAATTCCATTAGGATGGAAAGCTTGATAGTTAAAATGCAATTAATTGTGGTCATTCCAGTATTGTTGAGTAAAATGGGAAAAACTCGCAGAATCGGGATGCCAAACAGATCGTTCGGTAAACTTCGTTAATCTAAAAATGAAAATCATAATTAAAATAACCTGAACTGACCTGAACTAATCTGAATAAAACTTATTTATATTCCAAAGAAAAGCAATATATTCGTCTTCCACTACCCAAAAATAGGAAGTATGTAAAAAAATCATCGAAAAATTTTTCTGGTTAGTTCAAGTTCAAGTTCGTTTTTAGATCAACGTAGCTTGCCAAACGAACTGTTTATGTTTGGCATCCCGATTTTGCACGTTTACCCATATTTTACGCAACAGAACTGGAATGACCACAATTAATTGCATTTGAACTGTCAAATTTTCCATCATAATGGAATTTAAAATCCACGTCAACTTGGCAACATCGCATCACCACTATAAATATCTGGTTTAGTCAATTCATTCTTGGCCGTCGTTCGCTCATGGACGAGGAGAGTGAAGGTCGTTCAAATTCGGTTGTATTGCAAGGAAACATCGATGTTGTGAGTGAACTGGTAATGCAGGATTATCTTCTGACATATTGTAAATTTGAAGCATTCGTGGACATTAGTAACACACAATCATTTAACATGATAATTATACGTTCAGATTTACCCTCCTTTCTCAAAAACTGGAGGTCCTAATCTATTCCCATACCATTTTATTGTTAAAATTATGGACACTTTTAATCAAACAAACAAATAGTTTTTCTTTAACTTAGGAGCCGATCATAAATCCAGTGATCTTCTTGAGAGGGGGGGGGGTTCACAAAAACATCCTGGGCGATCACCTAGCGTGAGGAAGGGTTCTTGAAAATCACCTGATATATCATACTCTAAAATTTTTTATATTTTTCTAATTAATCTAAATTATCTCCTAATAACCGCCTTACCAAGTTAATTTGGGAGGAGGCCCCGACAGGAAAAAGACCCTTAGGACGCTCAAGAATGCGATGGAGAGATAACATATGGTCAGATTTAAGAACAATGGGGTTACCGACTGACCCAACTATCATAGACGACCGTGTAAGATGGAAGCGAGTTGTGCAGTCAGCCAAGACCCACCCCGGGTTGTAGGGCTACTAAAGAAAGAAAGAATCGAAAGTTAATAAACTTAAACATTTTTGCGGCTTTTAATAATTTTAATTTAAAATCTTTGTTTTTAAAATATAATTACAGCGAGTTAATGACATATCAGGCATAATATAAACAGTCAACAAGCCATTAAGATGCATCAACACATTCACATGACACTAAATTTAACTCAAAGCAAGACTTCAAATTTATTATTGAAGTATCACGTGTTATTGCAGGGGGTAGATAGTAACAAATCCTGTTCCATCACTTGAGGATGTGGGTGGGAGGGTCAAAAATTCCAGAGAAAACCCATCACGAGATTTATGGACGGCCCCTTACACCACATATCAACATTAAAGGCAATATAATTGCAGTTCAAATTGTAAAATCTAGTAATCACTTTTACTGATAAGAAACACTATATGATTCATAACGATTTTTTTCCGAAGCTCAAATTAGTGGAAAAAACAAATAGGTATGGTGAGAGGCTGGAATATATAAACCAGCAAGTCTAATAAGTTTTGTTTACAAGAGTTTTGTTAATGAAATAAAACATGTTCATTATTTTAGTCTTAAAAATCAACTCGTTAAACTTTAAAGAAATATTTCCCAAAAAAAAATGCAAAGCGAGAGAAAAAAAAGAACGTTTTTAGCTCTTTCCTTGTAAATGTTTGTATCTTTGTACTTTTGGTATTTTTGACATTATAGAGATGCCAACAAGTTGACGGACTATTTGCTTTATTCGTAGGGTCGCAGTTCATTTACCTAAGCAATATTTGTGGTGGGTTCGCCCTTTGCTACTGCAGAAGAATATAGGAAATTTGTCTTTAATAAATGGTAAACTAAATGATGTTCCTGAGAAATATATGTTTAGCAAAGGATAAAGCCATATTTAAAGATTTTCATGAGAAGAATTAAATTTAAAATATTCTGCCGAAAAGCCAAAGTCTCAGGAGCCATAAAAAGTAATTAAAAAACCGTAAAATATTCAATAGAAATTTTATTAGACAAGCAATTTCAGCTTAAAATATTCCTCGGGAATCTTTCAAGGCCTGCAATATTCATTTTAGGTTGATCGTTCAACTATATCAGATATAATACATGAAGTGACCTTCGAGGTTTACAGTAACTAAAAATATGCATTTGCGTCCTGTGACGTCACGATATGGATCGTATTGGTTTTGCAAGCCACCTGTTTTTTTTTATTAATTTATTGTTAATTCAAACCTGTTTTTAAATAATGGATAGCCTGAACATCAACTGTTATACATTTTTGAAATAAGGTGAAAAAGGGCTGTGTGAATTTATATACTTTTGTTATGCATGTACCTTTTTTAAAAGAAGTCATCTTTTTATCTGTTAAATTGGAATCTCAACATATAAATTTTGCTTCTGACATCTATATTCAGAGATTGCTTATAGCATATATGCAGCTTTAATAATTCTGTTTTTATAGTACCTAAATCTTGTTCATTTCAACTGTATAAGGGACAGCACAGTCTCCTTACTCCAAAAAAAAACAAAATGTTTACTCAATGGCAGAAATACACAATAACAAAAAAGCGAGGTTAAAGGTGACATCAGTTTATTTTTTAGTGATTTTTTCCAAAATAGCATCACCCAAGGCTCAGCACCTAGACTTTTTCACCCATATTCGTGACGCAGCAAGGTGATTGAAGCACATCGCGGGTTTTTAACCCTGGGTGAAATACTCGGGATGGGCACTCATAAGTGAGAAATGGCTTTAACTCATACAAACTGTTCAATATTTTTGTTTTTGTTTCTCGAATATACGAAAAATTTCATTCTGGAAAGTTCCTATGTCGGTAAAAAAAAACCTCAGCTTTCGATTTGGACTAACAAAATGAATAATAAAAATGCCGTTTTTACGATATAACACATTTTGATATTTTTTTTCGAGGTCAAAACACCGCATTTTTAACAATTTAGCTATGGTCCAAGAGACTTGATATATATGAATATCTAATTTTTGGAACTAATTAAGTATTTGTTTTAAAACAGGTTAAGTTGACCTTTTCGAAAAGATTTTGAAAATAAATATTAACATATAATTACAATAATTCTGTTAGAATAGAAATATGTTTCCTTTCCATACAGAAAAAAATATTCTTCTTAATGCACCTAGACTTTTGTGAGTAACTGTATATCAAACGTTTGGTATGCATTGCTTAAATATATAGACATAAACAAAGGTTAAATATAGATATGGATAGATAATTTAATTTTGGTGTAAATTCATTTTTTATGGTGAATATTAGAAAAGTTACCATTTTTCTTATTCTAAAAATTTATTTTTATGACGATCATTTCAACGGTTTTCTACATATTACTGTATTGAAGGCATTATTTATCAGAATATAATATGAACTATAAATAAATTAAATATTTTATAAGACTGCGTTGTTTCAATTTCACTAGCTCATTTTATGTGGAAAAACAATTTATAAACCACAAAAAAAATCGAATTTGCCATTCACAAGAAAAATGTTTGTTACTATTAAACGTGACCAGGCAATGCACATTCAGTTGTTTTCTATTATGACTAGATAAATATATTTTAATTTTGATTTAATTATTTTTATGAATTCTAAAAATGTTAGAAACTATGATGCTAATAAATAGAAATGCTTTATTGTGTTACCAAGTAAAATCTAATCCGGCATGTACAAATTATTAGCTAATAATAAATCGTCCCTAATTGATTAAAGAATCCCTAAGAGAAACGGCGCTGCTTCGAATTCTCAGGGCTTTGATCAAAATATCGGAGCTTTGGGCTCGCTTTCGCTTAAAATATCGCACGAGTTTGAATAAACAGCTTCTATCTTCTTAATGCGCTCGATAAGACCGCTTTCAGACTAACTTATAGCTTAAGCCTGTAGGAAAATGCAAAATTGGCACACATAAAAAAGATTTACCCACTCATGTGCACAGTCAGCTTTTAAATCCTGAAAATTTTATTTCAGGAAGCGTTTCAGAGAACTAGTAATTTTATCAATACTTGACAAACTGCGACGTATCGATTTTTTAGAATGCTAATATTTCATATATTGGTTGAAAATTGATTTACTAAAAAAAATTTTAACAATAGAAGAACCATGCCAGACACACATTATATTAGGGAGATATTAATTTGCACATTTTATTTTTATTTTTTTTATCTTAGTGCGGCGTCTCCCTTTTTACAGGGTACGCCAACAAATGCGTACGGCAGCTCAATATGTCGGAGGTTAGGTTCGTATCTCTTTTAGAGATAGTTTTGCTCTGCTTTGATTACCCAATAGGCGTTACCTGTTTTACATTATCTGTATTATTTACCTAGTGATTAAACAGAAAAACACATGGGTATGAGGAATGATTTCAATTTATTGACTGCTGGTGTATAGCTCCATAATGAAACGAGTTAATTAAAACAAAATAACAATTCCATTTTATTCCAAAAAAAATTATTATCCAAATTAATCAGAATGGTACCTACAATTTTCTTTATATACTCTTTCTTGATAACTATGGGTGTTACATCGTTTTAAAAGGTTATACAAAATTTGGCCGCAAACGTTCTAGAACCTTTAATTGCCAATAAAGTAAGTTTTATAAAGAAAGTTATCAAAAAGTTCTTAGATGTTATTATGTCAAATGAAAATATATTTATATTGTTTTATTTGCAAGTAAAAAAATTGATGTAGAGCTTCAATTCTCTAAAAGTTTTCTCCTACCTGGTCTATGCTATGGTACCTCTCACTTCTATTTATTTGATCCAGCGCTGTTGCTAGGATTCCTGTTGTTGTTGTGGATGAATGGGGGCTTCACAGGGCCAATTCCAACTCACCAACAAAACGCAGGCTAAGGGTTAAAATCGTCGTAGTAACACGGACAGGAAAACTAGGGCCGGAACCATCAGAAAGTCTTAACAGCAATATCACATTAAAAGGAATGAGATGAAGCCAAAGATGAAAAAGACTTGCTTCAGATAGCTCTGAAATAAAATGTTATTTTTACCACATGTTCGTAAAGATAAGGGGCAAAATCTTACCTCCTTGATTAGTGGACTTTAAAAAAAACATTTGACCGTCTGCCCTTTCAAAGCTAATGGCAGGATTGGTCTACTGCCTTCGACGGTTCAACAGTAAAGGGAACGAAAATGAAAATCTCTCTGGCAACCAGACGTGACAAATCTTAGGGATATTTGTAGTTAATTTTGCTAGCCTTATTCTCAACCTGGAGCACTCTAACCTAGTTCCGAACTTACACTGATTACCAGGTAAAACATCAAATATTGGCAAGCCATGGACCAAAAGAGTTGTGAACCAAAAAAAAAAAACAAATTCCATATTTACTATTTTAAATTACTGATAAATAATTAAATTTAATCAGGTAAAAATATATAAATTATGTCATATTACTAAAAACATGGAGCACTGATGCAAACTGGTAAATTTAAATGCTACAGTAGAATATATGGACATATCAGATATAAGTCCAAACAATTTTGCTTAATCTTATAAATTAGTAAACATAAAGTACCCCACATCAAGCTCGTCAACAACCAAACACCATAAATCATTTTCTTGATTATAGAAGTTAGTTTCTCTTAATGAAAAATTCTATAACGATCTACTTGTAATATGTAATCTATATACGACAGTTTTCTGTATTTAATTTGGCTTAGCCATTCTAGAATAGTGTTCGCAGCATATGTAACCACATTTCAAAGCTTTCAACCTATTTATTTCAGTAATTTTCAGTGTCCAGATCTCAGTTCCATACAACAAAACAAACCAACAGACCAGTTTCCAACGCAGCTTCAGATTGATGCTGTCGCTACAGAGAAGCGATCTTAATTTTAAGAATGTTGTATGGGCTGCTTCAGTTCTACATTTCATTTCCTTGTCTGAATGAAGCTACTTTGTGATATAACACCTAAGGTATTTAAAATATGGCACCCTCGCGATATTTATCCCATTAATTTGGAGAACAGCGTCTAGATATGAATCTCAGCTAAAAACCATTCATTTGGTTTTTACGACATTTATATAACGGAATCTATGAAGTTTGGCAGTTCCAGCAAGTTATCGCTCAATATGACTGTGTCATCTGCGTATCGAATGGTGTTGATGACTTCACCGTTGATTTTGACACCAGTGTTAAAATCCAGCAATGCTGTGTTAAAGACTCTGGTGTGAATATAGTCGGTCTCCCCGTTGTATCTTACATTATTCCGTTGTTCTTTCATTCTTCCGTTTGCTTCCATTAGCATGTACCAACTCGTTCTGTTGCCAGAAGAGATTTTTAATAATACGTATATCCTTGCTATCAATACCGGTTTTTCTCAATATGTTGATTGGCTTATCGGGTTGAATTTATCGAACGCCATTTCGTAGTCGATAAAGCCAGCGAAATCATATTTTTGTGAATCATGGCTTATTTGGAGGAGCAGGTTCAACAATTACTAAATCTAAATTTTCTTAAAAATCTTTTGTACGAAATTTTGTAGTATTCTAATTTTTGCTTCTTCTCTTCAAATTTATCTAAATATTTATATAAAAGAAAGCAAAGTATATCGTACAGTTTATAAGTATTTTTATTTATTGATTATTAAATAAACTTTACACAAGAAACAATGGTAATATTTTCAATATAAATAAATGAGGCCACATATACCACACTTTTATACAGATTGTGATAAATTTCTACCTTAACAACATAGAAACAAAACAATACGTCAACATAATTTGTCTTGTCTCGCACCATCTGTGATATGGACGTTCCTCTCAGATATTTTATGCCTTTTAAGAGAAAATATTACCCCTTTATATCTTTGTGATTGAGTCATTATATCTCTGGACGAAGGAAATTGGTCTATTATATTTTAAGACCAGTTGCTAAATTATAAAAGATATAGAAGATAAAAAGGCTCCTGTTTTAGCACATTTTATTCATAATACAATTGAATTCCTTTATTAAACATACATTATGGGTTTTTTAAACAAATACTTACAATTAACGTAATTCTAGTTTCGCCTCCCCGCATATCATCCCTTATGTTTTATAAGGGGAAACCTTCATTCACTTACTTTAATTATAAATATTATATATATATATATATATATATATATATATATATATATATATATATATATATATATATATATATATAATAGCATATTAACTGATCAAATAAATACAATCCATTTCAAAAATAAAAAATATAGACACTATTTAAAACAGAATCAGAATTAAAAAACTTACAAATCTAAGGATACATTAGAGTGCTTCAAAAGACAAGTATTGACAGTTGACAATATTAACTAGTTTTTCAAGAATTCTAAAATTTTTAATTTAAAAACATTAACTAGCACATGAAAAATATCAATCTCGGTAGGAACTGAATTCATTTCCCTACACATTCGAGAAATAAGACTGTTAATGCTATAATTCGTTCGGTGATATATCACGTCAAACAAATTGTGTGCTCTAAAAGCTCTTTGAGGAACCGATTATCCAATATTATTGAGTAGTTCAGGAAAGTCAATACAAAGAGTTAACGATCTTATAAAGTAGAACGAGGTCAAGATATATGCGTCTCACACACAATGGTAGCAACCTCAAAGCATCGGCAGAATCATCATATACAGATCGCTCCTGCTGCATTCCCTGTTTAAAGGGAATGAAACTTAAAAACTCTCTTTGTACTCTTTCCACTTTTTTTTGTATGTAAAATAATAAGCTGACCAAACTTGGGACGCATATTCTAAGATTGATTGAACTACAGAGCAGTATATCACTTTAAAACAGTCTAATCCATTAAAATCTGTAAGCATTATCTTCACACACCCGAGTAACTTCAAACCCCTGTTCACAATATTATCAATATGTGTGTCGAAGCAAAAGGCTCGATCAAATGTAACACCCAGATCCTTCACACATTCAACACGATTAATCATGTTATTATCAAGAAAGTAATCAAAAGTTATCCAATCCCTTTTACGATAAAAACTTATAATGGAGCATTTATTAACATTGCGGTGCATAAAATTTAACTTACACCATTCAGAGAATCGAGTTAGATCCTGCTGAATGCCCTCGCAATCGCTGCTACTCCCGACAACCCGAAATATCTTTAAATCATCTGCATAAAGAAGACATCTATTGAAAATTATTATGTCCTCAATATCGTTAATAAAGCAGTTAGAAAGGAGAGGAGTGAGGTGAGCACCTTGAGGAATACCAGAGGTAACATATATCAGATGATTCACAGTTATTAATTTTTACTCGCTGTACTCTATCAGACAGGTAACTATTTATCCATTATAGAAATGATCCATGGATGCCCAAGCCTTCCAGCTTATAAATAAGAAATTGATGGTTAACCTTGTCGAAAGCCCTGGAGAAGTCAGTGTAAATAGTATCCACTTGACGCCTCCCCTCCAAAGCCTCCACCAAGTACTGCTCATAAACAAGTAGATTAGTAGTAGTTGATCGACCTGCCATAAAGCCATGCTGTTAAGTCGCTAACACATGTCTAAAAAGAGGACACATCTTTTGGTATACAATACCCTTAAAAATCTTACTAAATAGTGAAAATTTCTAAATTCGACGTCAGCTCTGTGTCCATTCTTATGGATTGGCGTAATGTAAGTAGTTTTTCGATACTTTTGGAAAAACATCCGTTGATAAAGAGATATTAAAAATCTGAGCCAACACTGCAGATAAAACACCTTGACAATTCTTAACAAATATGACTGATATCCCGTTGGGTCCGGTACCCAATTTACTGTTCAAGTGATATATTGCATTAAACACGTCCACCGGCTCAACTTAACGGAAACTTAGGTTTACAGTTTTCATGTCTCACAATGTTCATGCGTGTAGGCGGTAGAGAAAAAAGCTCTAAAGAGCTCTGCTATAGCGGTTGAATCTTCCGCTCTAACATTATTATGTGACATACTACTAGGAAGAGAAAATTTCGTATTCTTGGCATAAGCGTACCTCCAGAAAAACCTACTATCACAATTTTTAGAGTCTTCAATGCCAGGTTTTGATAATTGTATTTATAAGTGCACTTAGATAGCTTACGTAACTCTGAAATAAAATGTAATATATGTATATGTGTATATGTATATATATATATATATATATATATATATATATATATATATATATATATATATATATAAACAGGTTAATTCTCTAGGCCGGCCAAGGGCAGCTCTTCATCTATGAACACATGGTGTGTGTAAGGAGTACTTATACCAGTGCGCCACTCAATTCTTTGTTCTTTTATTCAGTTAAACCACTAAATTGAGAAGAGTAGTTTAAATAGTATTTGTAGTTTAAAAATTAAAACAACAGGATTGAGATTAACTGTGATCACATCTACTAAATAAATTTAATCAAATAAAATTTACAACATCCTGAAATAAAAGTAAAATCAACTTCCTATGAGCCGTTATAATCTTTGACCACAGGTCAAATTATCAATATAGTACACAATATACAAAAATTAACTAGCAGCATAACGAATATACCGAATATTCCTGTATCTCCTTATGAGGTCTTCCGTGTAAATAACATGAAGCAAAATGCAGAGCTTATCCCATTTGTACTTTGGATCCTAGAACAATATTTTCGTACCTTAATATGTTACTGAGGAAAAAAGTATAAATTTTCTTGGGGGTATCGCAAAGAAACGACACACTATTGTAGAATATGAAAAGGGGAAGAATTTTTGTCTATTTACATAACTTGACCCGCTTGTCAAGGGCAAATGCGAGATCTTCAAACTAAATATCTGATTTTACTTCCCCCTCCAAGATATCGTTTCCTTCCGCTTGGCTGCTTCTCTATCTGCGAGAATCACTTCAATGGTTGCCATGTTAAATTTAAAATTCTAGGATTGATTACAGAGAAATCTGCATTTGACCGGAAGGAATAAAGATGATAGAAAAGTGGCGACTCTCGGCGTTTCAAGGAACTGCATATTCATACCTATGATTTATGCCGAATGCGCCAGAATATTAAATATAATGATTTTAACAGCTCTTTCCTCGTGTTTGTTTGAAGGTCATAGACAATGATGTTTCTTACGAAGTAGTAGATATCTGTTGGACTTCCATTGTCTTTATTTTTGTTGAATATCACGACGTTTCGGCTAGTAGTTATCTCTAGTCGTTTTCAAGTGAAACTAAATAAATCCCTTAGCTACATGACTATTTATACTAAAAGTAAATGCAGTGGAGTATGACTGAGATGGGTGAAGTCATGCCTGCTATGGCAAAATCATATTTTTTTATGCTGCATTTAGTTTTAGTTTACAATCACAAAGAAGTGGTTTCCACACTTCTCTTATATCTAAAGATGGTTTACTAAAACAACTCGGGTTCTGATGTATAACGGCGGCTTCTTTGAATTTCCGTTTTCTCCAATGTTGTTCTCGGTGTAGTATTTTAGCTTCAGACCATTTTATGTGGTGTCCATGAGTCCAAGCATGGTTGGCGGCACCAGATTTTTCTGTTTCTCCTCGAGATGTGCATTTTTGGTGTTCTTTGATCCTTACGTCAAGAGGTCTCTTTGTTTCGCCAATGTAGGAATTGCCACATTCACATGG
The DNA here is from genome assembly GCA_034092305.1 of Diaprepes abbreviatus. Lineage (NCBI taxonomy): Eukaryota > Metazoa > Arthropoda > Insecta > Coleoptera > Curculionidae > Diaprepes > Diaprepes abbreviatus. Next base: position 14,742,799 of record JASJET010000070.1, on the reverse strand, counting down.
TATCTGATATACACAGTTCTTCATGTCTCTTTGAGTTGTTGGTTTGACCCTGGTGAGCCGACTTCTCAGAGAGTTATTTGAATTGAAAACAACGTTGATTTTATATCGTTTTCCTATCCTTCTAACTTTTTCTGAAATGCCTTTAACATAGGGGATGTTCAATACTCGTTTTCGTTCTTCATTCGTTGTCGATATTGTCCTATTTCTGCGTTGTTCAAGAAATTTATCCAGTAGATATACTGGGTATCCGTTGGCTGTCAGATCATTTTTAATGTAATCTATCTCTTTCATCAAGTTCTCGATGGAGTTGCAGAGAGTTAAGGCTCTATCTCCGAGATTTCTTATAATTCCTTGTTTGGTGTTGTTGGAGTGATTAGATGAATAATTAAGGTATGGTCTAAAGCTAAAAACTACACCGAGAACAACATTGTAGAAAACGGAAATTCAAAGAAGCCGCAGTTATACATCAGAACCCGAGTTGTTTTAGTAAACCATCTTTAGATATAAGAGAAGTGTGCTAATCATGCCTGGATTCATGGACACCACATAAAATGGTCTGAAGCTAAAATACTACACCGAGAACAACATTGGAGAAAACGGAAATTCAAAGAAGCCGCAGTTATAAAGGGTTTTCCAATAAGAGGTGTTATTTTGATATTCAAAGAAAAATGCCATTTTTTAAGATAAATGATCGGATATTTATTACATTATAAAGAGGAAGGTATGCCGTTAATGATGGAAAATAACATCAGCCAAATGACCACCACGACCATGCCTACAGGACCATATCCTTTTCATGAAATTTTCCATAACCAAATCGCAAAGTGGCTGCCCTATGTCCTCGATAGCCTCACGAATTCCATCTTTGAGGTCTTGAATCGACGCTGGGCTGTTGGCGTAGACCTTGTCTTTCACGTGGCCCCAAAGGAAGAAATCGCAAGGTGTCACATCACAAGATCTCGGTGGCCAATTGTGATCACCTCTTCGAGAGATAACACGGCCCGGAAACTTTTCCCGTAAAAGATCAATGGTTTCGTTGCTTGTGTGGCACGTAGCGCCGTCTTGTTGAAAGTAAACGTGGTCCAGATAAATACCATCCAATTCCGGCCATAAAAAATCATTAATCATCTCTCGATAGCGCAATCCATTCACCGTAACTGTTGCTCCAGCCTCATTTTCGAAAAAGTAAGGTCCAATGACCCCGCCGGACCATAAACCGCACCAAACAGTCACACGTTCAGGATAGAGAGGCTTTTCAACAATAACTCTTGGGTTTTCCGAGCCCCAGATGCGACAATTTTGTTTGTTGACGAAGCCACCGAGGTGGAAATGGGCCTCATCACTGAAGATGATTTTTCGATGGAATTCCGGATCATTTTCATGCATTTCAAGAACCCAATCAGCAAAGGCACGACGTTGTTGATGATCGGCCGGCTTGAGTTCTTGCGTTAACTGAACTTTATAAGCCTTAAGACCCAAATCTTTGTGCAAAATACGGTGTAATGACGTTTGTGGAATCCCTAATTCCAAAGAACGACGAGGAATGGACAAACCTGGGTTTTCTTCAACACTTTCGGCTACAGCAGCAATATTCTCGGCTGTTCTTGAGCGACGTGTACGGGTTTTCTTCTTCACATAACTAACTTGTCCCAACAGCTCGAATTTTTTCACCAATTTCTTTATTGCGCTCCGACAAGGTGCTTCATGACGACCCAAAAATGTTCGAGTTTTACGAACCGTCTCTGCCAAATTTTCACCATTTTTATAGTGAATTTTAATAATTTCAATGCGTTGTTGAAGCGTGTATCGTTCCATCTTTATTTATGGCGTAGTTTCTACTTGTCAAACGTCAAAAACTTACAGCTTCAAAAGTGACATCTACCGAAATAGCGGGCTTTTCAAAATGACACCTCTTATTGGAAAACCCTTTACATCAGAACCCGAGTTGTTTTAGTAAACCATCTTTAGATATAAGAGAAGTGTGGAAACCACTTCTTAGTGATTGTAAACTAAAACTAAATGCAGCATAAAAAAATATGATTTTGCCATAGCAGGCATGACTGCATCCATCTCAGTCATACTCTACTGCATTTACTTTTAGTATAAATAGTCATGTAGCTAAGGGATTTATTTAGTTTCACTTGAAAACGACTAGAGATAACTACTAGCCGAAACGTCGTGATATTCAACAAAAATAAAGACGATGGAAGTCCAACAGATATCTACTACTTCGCAGCTCTTTTCTGATTGGCTGGAAATTATCACTAATTTATGATGTTAAACATAAAATGCTACAATTATTTTACTTCATTTCAAATAACAAGTAACTTCCATTTTGTTTGGTAAATATATCTTAATTACAAATTCGGATATTAAAAAAAAAATTGTTTTTTGGAGTGAATTTTAGGGAGGGATTTTACAATTTTCACCAATAAAAAAATACATATCCTCTATTTTCGTGTTCTTTCCAACATATTAAACTTTCATTAAAATCGAAGCCGAATACTTTGAATACCTTCCTTGTTAGTAAACCACTTCATTCCATATTCGGAAATTATTTTTTCTAGGTATAAATTTAAACATATCTTTGCCCATTTCCGGGATTAAAAATGCATACAAAAATAAGCTATTGAGATAAAATTTTTCATTGCAACGCAGCAATTCAAGTATAAAAATGGAATACCACATAATTTTGGAAATTTTTCATAAAAAAATCGTTTCCTAAAGGTTTGTTGTCTGTTCCATTTCTTTAAGTATCTATGTCAAGGTTTAAAAAACACTAACGTGGTATAGCACAACGTATTCCTAACCTAATTAATATCATTATTAGGATCGACTTGACCTTTTATATAACTTTATAACCCATAATTTACTGAGGTTAACCTACACGTCCATCACAATTACAATACAAATAAAGCAGACCCTAAAACCTGGCTGTTGTGGAAATTGTGATTAATTGCTATTGTAAGTGCCTAGAAACAAAACTATACGTCGGGATAATTTGTCTTGCCTCGCACCACCTGCGATACATTTACTTTAACCTATTATTTCATACCTTTTTGAATAAGTGTTTACGGTCAATTTAAATTTTGAAAAAGGGACCACACAAAATTGCTTATTCTTACTGGAAACCGGAATATACTTTTGATTGATGATCGCACAAAGCGATTATTTTATATAGGAATTAGTTCCACACACAAATACCACCCTAAAAAAGAGGGAATTTAAATGTAAAATGACCTGGTGGATTTTATTTTTTAATTTGTGTATTGATTTAAAATTGCGCTTTCATTGAACAAATAAAGACATTTTAGGACATATACTGTTTACTGCTGGAAAAGAAGTAGAAGATGGGTAAATTACGTAATGAAATGGATTTTTTCATTTGTTTTATTCGAATAGAACTATAATTCAATAACTTCCTTGGTAAGTCACACAACTCTGGAGATGGTTCTACGACTCCATTAAACAGGTTGGAACTTGAATACCGGGATAGCTTCAGCTGGTCGCTTAGAGCCAAAATGATATCCGTTGAGGTGATTTTTCAGTCTTATGAAAAGAAAAAATCACGGATTCAAATCAGGCGAATAAGGAGGTTAAGAAGCCACAGGAATGTTTGTGCTTTATACGACGTTCATTGAAATTGCTGTGTGACAATACATATTGTCATGATGCAACGCCCAGTTGTCCTTGATGTTTAATCTCACACACATTACTCTTTTTAAAAGTTTTTCAAGAACTTCTCGGTAAAAATTTTAATTAACCGTTTGGCCTTGAAGCACAAACTATTTATGGATGATTCTTTGGCGATAGAAAAAGCAAATCAATATGGATTTGATCTTTGACTTGCTCATTCGTGCATTCTTGGGCATTGAAGAGTACCATTCCATGATCTGGCAATTAGTTTCAGGGTCGAACTCAAACACCCAAGAATCGTCACAGGTTATGATATGCCCTAGAAAATGAGTATCATTTTCCATCGATTTTAAATAGTCACTGCACTTTTCCCTCGGGATTTACTTTTGGTCTCGCGAGAGGTTCTCTGAAATCATTTTTGCGCAGATTTTTTCCAACCCCAATTCCTTCGCCAAAATGTGATAAACAGTGGTGTGAGTCTAATTTAACTTTTCAGTCGACGATCTGAAGGAAGAAGATCCTGGAATTGTCTACATTTTCCTCCGTTCTTAAAGAAAAACGCCTTCCCCTGCGTAATTTATCATCAATTGACTCCACTCCTTCTTAAAATGCATTAAATCAACAAAAAACCTGAGCCCTTCATAAAATACTGTTTCCATAGACTTGCTGAAGCTTTACAAACGTTTCCGTGCACTGTGCTCAAATTTGAAATAAAACCTGATAGTACATCGTTGACCGAAATTGATGTCAGTCATTTTTAGCTCGTAGTAGAAAAAACTGTCCTATAAAAAAATCGCTACGGACAACCAAATGACTCTAGCGAGTTCAAATTCATACTAAAAGTGTATCACATGTTCATCTACTGCTTTTCCAAGTCCCGCGCCCCAAGTATTGCCACATTGAATGCTTTACTGCCACTCACATTATTTCATTTACATACCTCGCATGTCATCCGAGTTAAACCAAGAACATATCCCACAAACCAAAAAATTCTTATACTTGGACAAAATTTTGAACTGAAGAAAAAACGTATATATCAAAAGAAAACAGTTGGATTACAGGTCGAGGAGATTCGAATACTGGGTTACAAAATAAATACAAACTAAAGATGTAGAAAGTATTGCTTTGTGGTGTTTTTGGATGTCACACTTGCATTAAACAAAGTTTGGCATATAGGACTCATTAGTAACCTAAAAAAGTAATTTTTATATGATATGTGAGAAGTTACAAAGTCAAACTCGTACATATTAAAAAGAGTCCTAATTTGTTTAACACCAAGATCCTTATATCCAGCAAAAATTAAGTTCTCTGCGCAATTTCCAGAGCTCAATTCTTTCATTTCAGGTAAATCCCGATCTTCATTGATTTTTACTTAGAATTTTGTCGACGGTTGGGATCTGCTTCTCATAATAAAATATATGTACAACTCTTTTTATTGCAGTTTATATCTCTTCTTCCAACGAGGTTTTTCGTCTGCCGGTGATCGAATGTGGCTTGGGAGTGCTGAAAATTTCGGTCGTTTTTTTCTCCTTCAATATTCGGTACATAGTAGATTTTCCAACTCCTGTCATGTTGGAACACATCGGAACAAAGCTTTTAACATTATTATTTAGATATTGATATCTCAAGGCATCATAAACATTCATCATAATGAGTTTTTCTTTGAGAAAAAAATGCCCTGGTGTAACGATTTTGGAATAAATATAGATGTGGAAGCCATATCTTTTGAGTATCTCACTAATCTCAAAAAATATATAAAAACAAGCACAAATAAGCTAAATCACTAAGAACACACTATAGGTGTACTTTTCTCACTGACAAAAATTAAATTATACTATCAGAAATTTTATTGTTGCAGTAAATTTATAAAAGCTTATAATATTTCAATATAATTAAATATAATTAGATTTACGGCAAACTTCAGTTTTCTGCGACACTTGCGATCGCCCCTCCCCTTTCCAAGTGCTTTGGGTTCAGAAAAAGAAAACCGATTTTGTCTTTTGTATTAGGAATATGTATGCACTTCTCCCCGTTGACAATTTATTTTTCTTGTGATAGTGCCCCCCCCCACACCAAGAGCTTTGAGTTCAGGAAAATAGACCCGATCCTGCCTTTTACACTAGAAATGGGAATATTGCTCCTATCCCCCCCCCCTCCCGTTGACAACTTGCTTTCGCTTGCCATACTGTACTTTTCTGATATCACCGTCCCCCCCTCAAAGAGAGAGGCTGGATCCGCCCCTGGATAATAGAAAGATATTCGTAGGGTACAAAACCATCTTAAAACTAACAAGAACATACGAAATTTTTGAAGTGGATATTAAACATGTCAAATAAAAGTCTAATCTTTATTTATGAAGAATTATTGGCATCCCAATTTATAAACACTTGACCCATTATACACGTTCATCCCTAATTTGTCTAGTCCACCCTTTACGCTCGTCACAATTTCAATATGAATAAAGCCATCCCCATAAACCTAGCTGTTATGAAAATTATAATTAATAGCTAGATTGAGAGTGAATAAATAAAACCCTGCTTTCACATAATTCCTGCTAACTAGAATGACTACTTTCAAATTACGTTATGAAATTGTACGAGGGTTGCGACATAATAAAATGTTGTAACATATTTCTTGTTAAATATTGACGTTTTAGTAATCGTTTATGCTTGATTACTTTCAGCAATTATTTCTGCTATAATGGCAGGGGTTCATGACATTTTGATTTTAAATACACATACAAAGGGGGAGGGACTATAAGACCGCTTTACGTTCCCCTCAATTTTGACCAAAAAATGGAATTTTTTTTATTATATATATTAAATTAATAATCGACTTGATCACAATCGAGACCAATCTCCTCTTGGTCAGGTCTAATTGAGAAAAAGCCGTGCAATAAAACAACAAATCACCAGTCCACAAAGGAATTAAGCTAGTGTCTGGGATATAATATATATATATATATATATATATATATATATATATATATATATATATATATATATATATATATAATTGGTAAACTTGTCTTGAACCATAAACTATATTCGTATTCGTTCTTGGGGTTAAGGTTCATATAATATTAAAACATCTTTATTATATCATTAAAATATATTTCCAAAACGTTTCGAACATTTTATGATCTTCATCAGTTATCATTTCTCGTCATATATTTTCTTAAAACGACACATCTACACCTCAAATTTTTTTTTAAACAGGATACACTATTAAAAATTAAAAATAATATATATATATATATATATATATATATATATATATATATATATATATATGTATATATATATATATATATATATATATATATATATATATATATATATATATATATGGGTCAATCCGCATCAACCGGATTAGGAGCCACCAAAAAAATTGGCCAAGGGCTCATTTTAAAGCTTAGAGTGTCTACTTTCAAATGCCGAGTACGGCTTTCAAAAAATCATTATGGCGGCTCAAATATGGCGGCCGAAAACCATAGAAAATTTTAGTGTCTAGCAAAAAAGAAAATCTGATCGTTGATTCGTGATCAACAACCCCAAAAATCTTCGTATAACAAATTTTGTACAAATCTATTGATTTTCAAAAATTCGGCCTCCATATTGGATATCTGAGTGTCCTATTCATTTTGCCATGCTGTATTTTGTCAATCTACCACGCCAGCTTTTTAGCGGCGTCCATCATCTAAAATTTGAGCCAAAAACGACCCTATCGGTTTGCGAATTTTTATTTTTACAAGCTTTTTTTTGCTAGACACTCGATTTTTCTTCGGCTTCCGTGCGCCATATTGGATTTTTCAAAGGCGCAGTTAACATTTGAATGTAGACGCTCTAAGCTTTATAATGAGTCCTTTGTCGATTTTTTTGGTTGCTTCTAATTTTGGTCATAGCTCTGATATATATATATATATATATATATATATATATATATATATATATATATATATATATATACGCGACCATAAAGACCGTTGATAAATATTACTCTCATGTTAAACAATGCTCCGAGTCCGAAAAATGACAACAGCGCTGTTTCGTCCTAGTATGACACTCATCAGGTCATTGCGTTCGGTGCAAACCATACAACCTTTTCTGTATTTAAAACCTTTGTTTCCTAGACTGAGCGAAGCAAAATTACAAAAAAAAATTTGTAGGGCCGGATATAAGGAAGGTCATGAAGGATATCAATTTTATTTCTTTTGTTGAAGTGGCAAAAAAATTTTTTGGGAAATAGAAAGTCTGCAAACTATGAGGAGATGGTTTCGAAGCTTCTACAAGATTAGAAAGCCTTAGGATGTAATATGCCTTTGAAAATTCATTTTCTTGATTTTAATCTAGACTTTTTCCCTAAACACTTGGGTGCTGTAACAACGAGCATGAGGAGAGATTTCATCAAGACCTCGTGGCGATGGAAACAGGGTACCAAAGGAAATAGTCATCGAGAATGCTTTCAAATTTTTGTTGGATATTAACACAAGATTATCTATCATACAGTTATAAAAGACAAGCAAAACGAACCAAAAAATCTTCAGAATAATTTTTTTACATTATCTATTTTTGTTTTTTTAAATAAACATATTTTTCTAAGAAAATGGATGCTTCATTTTTTTTTCACACACATATTTTAACTAATCTCATGCCAAAGTATGAAGAAAAAACAGTTGCGAACAACGGCAAAATTTTTTTTTTGTTGTCCAGTTATAAAAAAAATATATATTTCGTTATATTAACTTAACGTTCTAGACAAAAACTAATACTTCTTTTAATTCTAACTCGACAAAATACCCATAAAATGTGTTAAAATCCAAAGAAGGGAAGATATAATTTAAATTTTGGAAGCGTTATCTAAAAGAACAGAACAACATTTTATATTGTTATGAATAGAAATATTTCCCTCATAATTTGCTTTTGTATGATACACATTGTTGAAGGCATAATATTGTTTTGTCTATAGAGTCTAAAGTTAAGAATATTTTGATAATATTTGTTTTTATATTTTAAGCTTTGACATGGTCCTTTAAAAGCACTTAACAACAATAAGTTATAGTAATATGTTAATACCTAATATACAATTCTTCGTTTAACTGATATAAGATAATGTAGAATAATGATGTCAGCTTAAGACAAAACGTTTTTTATACACAGCCTATAATAAAAGAGCACTAAACAGTTATTCTTTCAGAAAAATGATACGTAGGTCATAAAAAATGAAGATAAACTAAGCAGATAATAAGGTCATAAGGAAAAAAAAACAAGCAGGAAATAGAACCGAGAAAAAAAATTTATTTAAGGCAAATAATGAGTTCTTTATTATCAGTAGTAAATCCAACACATTGTCCTTTTTTGTGAAATATTTTTGTCAAATACTTCCCTTTTTAAATTCTAAACTCAATACTTCAGAAGTTTTTGCCTTCTGTTGTTTTTAGCAGCTGCACATCTGATGTAACCCGGAATTGCTTTAATTTTTGTTTTTGTTTTGTTTGAAACAGAGAATAATTGGTTGATTGGCTTCACGTATAACCGTGTTCATAGATTGCGTGTTTATTAAAAGGGTTAATACTGGTTGCTTTAAAGCTATTATTTTATTAATCATTCTACACTTACCTCAAACAAGAGTAATAACCTCAGCAAATATTTATTCACTGAACTTTCCCTCATTATGTTGATCCCAGTAGTTAAACAATGTCCACGGTTACATCTTTCTCTTGTTTCGCTACTACTAGGTGCACTCTTTTGAATAATTTTTTGGATAATCTACACTTTTGGAGATAGAGCATCAGTCGTTTTCGTCCATTTTCGAAGTAATTAAAATCGTTTCTTACCAAGTAATTATCATTCTTTGTTAAATTAGTGAAGAACACCAAAGTATTCAAAAAATTTATGAACACTGCGTTTTGAAACGTGTAAAGTTCGTCAGAAACGAATTGCTAGAAATTAATAATATGAATTTTTAATTACGGAATTTCACATTTCACATCAGAAACTTTTAGAAGTAGAGTATGACGACTCGAATTTTGTTTATGAATTCTAGAAATATCAGGAGATGATGCAAATTTCTTTAATTTTGTCTTTTTTTTTCGGATAAATCCACTTTCAATAATAACGAATTAGTTAAGAGGCATAATTTACATTATTATTGTGATAAAAATACCATTTTATTTAAAACCGTCGTTCGTCACCACAAGACATATATCAATGTGTGGCCGCTTAAACGTCGCCATGTTTTTTAGATTTATTAGGCACAGTTTGCCTTACTTTTGGAAAATGTTCCACTGAACATTCGAGAAAGCATGTGATTGCAACTAGACGGTGGTCGTGCGCACTTCCAAGTTAATGTCTGAAATGACTTAGGTACTCAATATCCCAATAGGTAAATAGGGCGTCGAGGAACACAATATTGGTCAACAAAATTCAAATTAAAATAGAAATTCGATTTTAAAGGGTGTTTTGCTTAAAATAGGAAAGCTATTTGACTTTAATAATAATAAAAATGAAATGTAAGTGTTTATCATCCCTGTATAATTTTTTGAGATCGTTTTCATTTTGCAATAATTTGCAGTTATTTTATTGAAAAACCAATATAATTTAAAATATCTAACTTGAATAGGCAAGGCAGTCATGCCTCTTAAAATTTGTTCTACAATTTCAAGATTAGCTAAATATCTGAAGAACGACTTGTCCTAGGTATATGAGCCATAAAAGTAACCTACCCTTATTTGGCCCCCGATATCAAAGTATGTAAAAAAATACCAGACATTTTATTTGAATTTTGATAATTTTACTATCAAACTTTTTTTTGAGTCATTCTGTATACTTCACAATAATTTTAAAATACCGTCCTAATAGACCTATATATCCCTTATTAGGAATATTTTATTTTACTCTGTACATGAACCGATAGAAATGTCATGCGCCACACTGTATATATACATATATTTATATATATATATATATATATATATATATATATATATATATATATATATATATATATTGTCTCGGACGGCCTGTCTTTGAAACACACACTGTAGTATTGAACAAACTCTATTATTTCACAAGCTTTTTATGTCAACTTCAATTCTGAAACTTGTCAAACAGTTGCCTGAACGACTTATCAAACTAAACTGTCGAAAGTCGAGCTAGACCCTTGATATACTCTTTTTTCGGATACCAGAAGATTACCGATCTTTCCAGATGGATTTTCATACTACAGAGTGTAATACAAATAAGAGAAAGGACTAATTCCGCGATTTCTAGACCTTCCTGTCATAGGCGTTCCATGTTGAAAATAAGAAAATAGAATCTCTAAAAAGTTACATAATCATGCTTTCTTGATTTTTCTTAACATCCTCTTGGTTTATGTTTTCTTGGTTTGTTTTCGGTATGAATTCTTGTTTCGTATATATCATCTTGGCTTGTCTTTAATTCTTGTTTCATTTCGTCTTGAATTGTCTTCAGTGTCATCAATTCTTGTTTCATATCATCTTGATTTTTCGTCATATCTTCTTTCAATTCTTGTTTTAACTCTTCTTGGCTTTTCATCATATCTTCTTGACTTTTCTTCATATCTTCTTGGCTTGTTTTCATGTCTTGTGTCATCATTAGTATCTGATTTAACCTCGTTTTCTGTTTTATAGCTTCTACTGACATGGAATTTCAAATCACTTTTTTTACCTCTTCTGGATTTTATCCACTTCTGACACCAATTTGTTCCGTACGGCCTGTCTTTGAAACACACACTGTATTATTGAACAAACTCTTTTATTTCACAAGCTTTTTATGTCAACTTCAATTCTGATACTTGTCAAACAGTTCAACGTGCCTTAACGGCTTCTCAAACTAAACTGTGCGCGAAAGCCGATCAGGACCTTTTATATACCCTTTTTCCGGATAACAGAACATTGCGGATCTTTCTAGATTGATTGTCATACTACAGGGTGTAATAAAAATAGAAAAAAGGAATAACCTGGCGATTTCTAGACCTCCTGTTATAGGCGTTCCATGTTGAACATAAGGAAATAGAATTTCTGAAAAGTTGCAGACCTTTTTTCATGGACGTCTGAAACCCCTACGAACTAATATTATGAAATGTACAATTCTATAAAGTCCGTTACAATATATATATATATATATATATATATATATATATATATATATATATATATATATATATATATATATATATATATATATATGTATGTTTTAATCACATTAGACGGGCTGGTCTGACTTGAGCAGTGTTTTATGATTTATATTATCTATAACATTACTTTTCTAAATTTTTCGGCTGCCGTTTTATCAAATATTTGATTATCGTACTCCATATTAGTTCAAGTTAGACCCTCCTAGCCAGTTTGTGACCTTAAATAATGTTTAATTAGAATTTGGCAATATCTCGAAATATGTATTCTAGGAAATAAAAATCATTTGGCTGTTGCCCCCCTCCCCTGGGATTTACGCTTTTGGCACGTGCCATTGTTGCCGGATCTTAGCTACGACACTGACTGTTACTATAATATAACCAATAATTGGTTTACTAAAAATCTGTTCCCCTACGAAAATATTTACTTTCTATTTTAGTTACAAAAATTACATTTCTATAGTTCACATATTTTTATCAGGAGAATCCATTTAACTAAATTTTCTTTCTACCGATACTTTACAACACAAACAAAAAATTTTTAACTCGATTATTTTCCCCCGCTTGCTAAAATCACTTCAAACTTCAGAATATAAACTTCTATATTGTCGTTCTTCCATAAATAGTTTTAAAAGATTTTCTGAAGGAACTTAATAGAATAATACCTTATAAAAAGTTTTTAAAATGAACATTCGGAGTAGCGTAACGGCCCGAAAATTGGAAAAGAGAACTAACTTTACTTTTTTGTTGCAGGTTTCGGGTTTGTCACATTTCAAAGCGAAGATGTTGTTGATAAAGTTTGTGAAATTCATTTCCACGAAATTAATAATAAAATGGTAAGTTTTGTAGCATGCTCTTTTTCATTATTTTTCTATTTCTAGTTTGAAAGCTTTACTTTGAGTTTACTTAATGTATTTCAAAAAATATGTATGCTTATATTGCAATACTCTGTGGTTTGTTTGTATTGAGATAGATATACAAGGCAGGGTTCAACCGATTTAAATCTCAGGATTTATTTTAATCCATGATTTAAATCAAAACCAGTAATATAGGTGTAAACATTGTTTAATAGGAAATAAACATAAAACATTACAAAATAACCATAAATAAGAAACCATTTCTTAAAAAACGGTTATAAAATACTTTGTTTTAAAGAGGTTAACTCCTACGGACATTAAAAATGAGTTTGATTCTACTTCAAAGGACTCTTCTCCTTCGTTTTCAACAGTAAAAAAATGGGCTGCTGAATTTAATCGTGGTCGTATATCAATTCAAGATAATGAGCGCTACAACTAACGAAATTGTCACAAAAATTCACATTGTCATACTTCATGACCGCCGACTAAAAGTACGAGAGCTTGCTGGTATAGCAAACATCTCGATAGATCGTGTCCACTACATTTTACATGATGTTCTTGGCATGAAAAAGCTTTATCCACGATGGGTGCCGCGTTTGTTAACAGTCGACCAAAAACGCCTTCGAATGAACACTTCGCAAGAGTGTTTAGACCTATTCAGGCGCAATCCTGCTGAGTTTCTTCGACATTTTATAACTGTAGGTGAAACATGGATTCACCATTACACGCCAGAGATAAAGCAGCAGTCTAAACAGTGAGTGGGGGCAGGTGAAAGTGCGCCAAAAAAGGCAAAAACGGTCCCGTCTGCAGGAAAAGTCATGGCAACAGTTTTTTGGGATTCACATGGCGTGGTGCTTATAAACTATTTGGAACAAGGCAAGACCATCACCGGGGAGTATTACGCTTCACTACTGGACCGTTTGCAGCATGTGATTAAGGCTAAACGTCCACATTTTCCAAAAAAAAGTGCTCTTTCATCAGGATAACGCGCCTGCACACAAATCTATGGTTGTTGCTGCAAAACTCTATGACCTACGTTCGAAGTACTTCCCCATGCGTCACATTCGCCGGATCTGGCAACCAGCGATTACTTTCTCTTCCCAAACTTGAAAAAATGGCGCGCTGGACGAAAATTACCTTCGAATAACGAGGTCAGAGCAGCGACAACTGCTTATTTTGCAGAGTTGGACAAATCGCATTATACTATGGGTATTAAAATGTTAGAACATCGTTGATCTAAATATATTGAAGTACAAGGGGACTATATTGAAAAATAAATAAGAACATTTTTAAAAATCTTTTGTTTTCTTTATCAGGCCGATAACTTATCGAACCATCCTCGTATTTCTTGCTTTTTATTTGCAGGTGTTCGCACAACGAAGTTCTCTAAATTTGCTGAAGAACTGGTTTTTCTCTCCTTAAAGTTTTTTTTTTATTATATTCCCGGGTCCGTCCTAAAGTCGGACGCACTGCGGCCAGAGTAGGCCTATTGTGCTCACCCTAGACATTACAGCCACTCTGTCAACCTAGCCCCCTGGCTTAATCTGTACAGTCCTGCTAAGAAGTGAGTGAGTATTTCTCTCGGTTCCTGACTTACTGACCCGAATGTTTGTTGTCTAAGTCTCTCCAGTGACTCACAGTCACATATGATATGCTTCACCGTTTCCTCGGCTTGTCTACAGAGCCTGCAGCCGACGTTTCCGTTATATAGATTCATTCTATTCAGATATACTTTGACGGCCATATGTCCCGTCATTATACCCGTAATAGTCCTTAATTGGTTCCTATTCATTTGGAGTAATTTCCTGGCCAGTTTCCGGTCAGGATTCCCAATAAACAGCTTGCTGTGGTTTAAACCCTGTCTGGTCATCCAGTGGTTTTTATGTTCTCTTTTGATCCATTCTTTGACTGTTTCTCGGGCCGCGCACCGCGGCACCCCAAAGGCCGATTCTGGACCAATGTATTAAGATGCTGACCCTGCTCTAGTTAGCTTGTCAGCTTTTTCATTTCCATGTGTGCCTTCGTGTCCTGGAACCCACTTTAACATAACTCTGTTGTATTTTGCCAGAATTTCCAGCTCACTTTGATATTCCCAAACCAGCCTCGATGATGCCTTTTGGCCCTCGAGGGTTTTTAGGGCCGCCTTGCTATCAGAGTAAATGAGGATTATCTTCCTTTTGTAAGCTCTCCTGTTTATCTCGTCTGCGCGCCGTAAGATTGCGTATATTTCTGCCTGGAATATTGTTAGGTATTTCCCAAGGGGAAGGGTTAGTTCTTTCCTCGGTTGTAGCCCATATATCCTAGCTCCAGTACCCTCACTAGTTTTTGAACCGTCAGTGTATCAGATACTTGCACCCGAGAATGTTTCCGGTTTTACTCTTTTACTTGCCATTCGATCCTCTATTGTGACTTCAAACGGTATATTATAACGGTAGCTCGAGTTCATATGGTCTGTGTCCATTTCCAACTCAGGGCTCCTGATTTTTTTACATATGGTTTTGTATCCTGACAACGTCCTTTGCGATTCTACTGTTGAGTGATTTAGTCGGTGGATCACTATGTGTAGCGGAGGCAGATCCAGAATGCACTCCATTGCTGAAGTGGGGGTTGATTTCATGGCCCCAGTAATACACAAACAGGCGACCCTTTATATTCCACTCAGCTTTGTCATGGTTGTTCTCTGCATTACCTTGGGCCACCAGACCAAGGCTGCATAAGTGATGGCTGGTCTCACAACACTGGTGTATAACCAATGTACCATTTTCGGTGAGAGACCCCATGTTTTCCCACATAATCTTCTAACAGTCATAAGAGTTGTTTCCGATTTTCTGGTTATGTTTTCCACTTGCTTGTTCCAGGTCAGCTTGGAGTCTAAAATCACCCCCAGATATTTTGCTTCCCTGGAAAGTGGTATTGTGTTTCCTTGGAGGATGATGGGACGGAGATCCTCCATCCTCCTCCGTTTTGTGAAGGGGATTAAGACAGTGTTTTGGGGACTTATATTGTGTCCCTCCTGCCTTACCCATATTTCTACAACCTTAAGAGCCCACTGCATTCTCTCTCTTCCTGTTGTATTAAATTTGCCTTGGATTTGCCTTAGAGTTAATTAGTGAATTAGTAAATTGTATTGTCTCGGATAATGATAAACTTGCAGACAAATCTTTGCTTGAAAATTATCATTTTTGATAACTACTGGTTAAACTTGTTGAAACTGTACTGCATGGAATAATTGCGTTTTCATTTTCTGTAAAAAATATAAATAGAAATACAAAATACAAAGATACAAACCTTCGCAGCTATTTTAATTCCACCATTCAAGATCAGATCTTAAATTTGATCAAAATGCGGTAAAATATAAAGATAACGGAGATATATGCATTTAAAGTTTCATAGCTGTCGAAAATTTCATATCTCCACTTTTTCGACCGAAATCTGCCAAAAAAGCAGAAAAATACAAGAATTTAAATTGTCAGTGTAAAAAAAAAGTCTTGCATATTTTACAATTATCATTCAAATTTGGTTGAATCCGTCCGTAAATAATGGAGATATGAACGTTTTTTATTTTGACAGCTGCCAAAAAAGCACTTTCCGATTGCGGTTCAAACTCAAAATCAGTACGATTCATTTTCAAGTTAAGAGGTATTTTTCTTCAAAATTTGTTTCAAATCGGTTAAAGGGTTTTAATGAAATTGTGAAACATTCAGACAGATCGATAAACAGACACTTTTTAAAAATAGTGTAGATCCACTTAAAGGCATCCAAGACATGGATTTTGCTTGGAATTCAAATAATTTTTTTTCCGAAAACAATAACTACCTTACTAGCATACTAAAAGGTAAAAAAATCACATTACACACCTGAAATCAAATCAACTTCCTCGTGACTTATTTCAGCGACTTCTGTATTAACATCTAACTTTTTGCACTCTCATAATGGTTCTTTAATCTTTTAAAAAGACCTTGCATTTCTTTATTACAATTTCTACTACCAGTCATTCCTTTTTTTGTTTTTTCTTTAAAATAATTCCATGATATGACAACAAGTTTTTGGAACGCATTATATAGGAAATACCACCTATCTCCGACGAAATGCTTGCTGACTCAGTAGCTAAAAATTCGAGCCTTCCCACATTTTAAAGAAGCAACAGGTCTTACTTAAGCAAACCAAAACTTTCCATTTCATCTGCTTTAATGTGGATTGAAAAGATTTAGTTCATGATGATACTTAAATTACGAATATGAACGAAACGGGTAGACGGTAATAAGAGACGAATGCAGATATCTGAACGACTCAAAATGCATTGAAGAGAAAAAGTAGCTAAAGCACTTCTTTTTATAAAAAAATTGATGCTGGTAGCCGTTACTATGTGGTAGTTAATCATCTTCGGGAAGTGTTTAAAAAGGAACTACTATGTTTTATACCACTAAATTTATTAAGAAAACAGTGACTGCAGTTTCAACTCACAGAGTCATTTTCAAACTGAATTACAAAGGTAGACTAAGTATTCAATACAGAAACATAAGAAAATTTAACAATAAATAAAAACTACCTGAGAAATTACATTATTACAAAGGGGTTTTAAGGGTTTTAAAGACACTACTAGACAGCTTCAAAAATTCTTACAATACATTAATAATTGCCATCCAAAAATTCAATTTACTCTAGAAACTGAAATTAACAATAAAATATTTTCTTGATCTCACCATATCTCACCTCAATAATCAGGGTAATTTTAAAATTTTTAAAAAACCAACGTTTACAGTTAATACTATATCTAATGACTCTTTTCACCCCTGACAACACAAAATGGCTGCATACAATTCAATGATACATAGAGCATTCTCTTTGCCTCTTTCTGAAGAAGATCATCAAGAGGAACTAAATATCATTGAAAGGATTGCAATATCAAACAATTTCTCCCAACAAACCATAAAGAAATTAATAACTAAAAAACAAAAACAACTAGCTTTTAATTCAATATATCCCAAAATAAAAAATGATAAAGATAGTTCATCTTATATATCTTTGTCATACTGTGGTACCCTATCAGAAAACTAATACTCTTTCCAAACATAACATAAAAGTAGTCTTTAAATCTCAACACAATCTGTCCACAATCCTTTACAATGCTAAAGATAAAATTAATAAATTTGATAAATCAGGAGTTTATAAGTTAAAATGTTCAGAGTGTGATAGCTTGTATATTGGACAAAGTGGTAGAAGCTTTAAAACTCGCTTTTCAGAACATCACCGATCACATAGACTACAAAAAACAGACTCGAGCTTTGCCAACCATTGCTTAGAACACAGCCACAGTTTTCCTGATTTAAGCAACACTGACATATTACAATATTCAATATAATACAAAAGGGCCAAAAGTTAAATATTCTTAAATCTTTAGAAATATATAAACATAGTAAAAATAAAAATGTAAATTTTCGTAATGACCAGACAGAACTTGGGTTTTCCCCGTTATTTGTTGTCGCCAAATAATAATTAGTTCCCAAAATTTAGTACCTCCCCTTTGTAATAATGTAATTTCTCAGGTAGTTTTCATTTATTGTTAAATTTTCTTATGTTTCTGTATTGAATACTTAGTCTACCTTGGTAATTCAGTTTGAAAATGACTCAGTGAGTTGAAACTGCAGTCACTGTTTTCTTAATAAATTTAGTGGTATAAAACATAGTAGTTCCTTTTTAAACATTTCCCGAAGATACTACTTTTTCTCTTCAATGTTTGAGTTATGTGAAGAAAATTTAACTAGAGAGATGTAAAATAATCTCAAAAAAACGCGAGGAAATATGTTAAAATATCTAGAAATCCTGACAAGACAGCGAAATACGGTGGTCAGATTCAGATTCAACATAACAAAAGAATATATCTTACTCTGAAGATGAGTCTAAATTTGTCTCCTGGCCTCATCCCCGAGTGATTTATTCTTAAAGTAAAACTGCCTCTCACTACGTAAAATCGAGGCTATGTAATTCAAATCCATTACTCTATTATTTTCAGGTACTTATCAGAATTAGTTTATTAAAGCTACTTTTATCCAAGTTGTATCCCGTGAATCTACTTTACTCCGTGTGAAATAGTGTAATTCTAGCCTTAAAAACTCCGTAATGGAACTTTAAACAAGTAATTTTATTGCTTAAAATTTTTACCGACTATTGTACTTCTCTAATAAAAACATAAAATATACTACCCTCTAGAGAAAACACTTTAAAAGCCAAGTCTTTAAGCTAACACTTTCTTAAATTTTTAAACCGCCACGTCCTTGACCATAAAGATAGTCTGGCGAGACACAAACGATTATTTTTAAACATTTTATATACTTTTACAAGTTTCCGAGACTCCGCGGGGAGCAATATTTAGATGGTAAAAAAAATAGTTTTTTTTGTAGAGTGAAGCAGGTAATTTCGTTTGATTTTGATTGGCTTCAAATATCAAATATTTGAATTCAAAGGATATTGTACCGGATGGTTAAATAAGCGGTGACACCGGCTATATCTTGAAAACTTTTAATTACACAGCTTTCAGAACAAATATTTATAGTAAAAGCTGCCCACAAAAAATCATTGGAAATTATTTTTAAGTTTCTATGATGGTCGTTTGGAGGTAACAACTATTATCGGTTAGGAAAAAATATGTTTTCTCTAATTTACCAGATGTAGTTGCATCTTAACCTCAAGGAAATTTTCTGCTACACCATCGTTACCTTATCCTTTAATATAATGTGTTCAATTTGGAATAATCCAACTGAACAAACTGACGCTTATTACTTTTGACGAGACAGGTCCATCCTTATGTATTTTTCATCGCTGAATAGAAAAATGCATAAAATATAATTTTTTATTAGTTTTTTCGAATTTAAATAAGAATAAAACATGATAGAAGCAATCTGACTTCAATTTTAAATTCTGCGAATCAAAATACATCGAAAACCATAGCTTGATTTTTTTTTTCATGAAATTTTTACCATTGCAAGTCTTTGAAAACTGTAGCAGCGCATAAAAGAACCTACCTAGTGAAACTACAAAGGGCTAATACGTTTAGTTTATATATATATATATATATATATATATATATATATATATATATATATCATCAAAGGTCACACCAAGGTCCCTCATTTCTTCAACTCGCGCTAGTTTCTCTCCCTTTATGTGGTATGTATGCAATATCGGTTTATTTTTCCGCGAATAAGTAATTACAGCACATTTAGAAGTATTAAAATATAGTTTGTTTTTTTTTGACCATGTAACTGCTCTGTTTAGATTTAATTGTAACTGCAAGCAGTCTTTAACACACTTAATTCTGTAAGAAATTTTCAAATTATCTGCAAACAATAGATATGTTGCATTTTCTATTACTGCTGTTACACTATTTATAAATATAATGAAAAGGAGGTGACCTAAATTGAAACCCTGAGGAACGCCTGATGCCGGAAAAAATGACAATGATGAATACCCTTTCACAATAACTTGATGTTCTCTATCAGATAAGTAAAATTTATTCAACTAAAGTAACCCTTTTTCAGAGAAAAATTCATATTACAGCTTAGAAAATAAAAACTGATGGGAAACCACATCAAAAGCCTTGGCGAAATCAGTGTAGATCGAGTCCACCTGAGCACTTTCATTCAAAGTTCCCGAAATATCTTACATATTTATTAAATTTGATATTGTGGATCTGTTCGGCTTCAGCTGATGAATCGGTATTTTATTTCTGTGGCATAAATATTTTTATATATTATGCTTTCAAAAATTATTGCCGGAACCGACAGGCCAATACGTTTAGTATATATATATATATATATATATATATATATATATATATATATATATATATATATATATATGTTACAAGCGTTTAAGAAGATATCTATAGAAGGTTTAGAAGATGTCGAGTCACGAGATAGCTTCACTACAGAATTAGACTATGGCATAAATATTTTTATATATTATGCGTTCAAAAATTATTGCCGGAAACGACAGGCTAATACGTTTAGTTTATATATATATATATATATATATATATATATATATATATATATATATATATATATATATATATGTTACAAGCGTTTAGGAAGATATCTATAGAAGGTTTAGAAGATGTCGAGTCACGAGATAGCTTCACTACAGAATTAGATGCCCTACAAATTGATGAAAATTGAAAAAAAAACACTTGAAAGCCCTGTTAATGAAAGAGAAAGTAACATAAACAAAAGCACATCAAATGAGAAGGCTTAAAGTGAATCCGATTAGACAGAAGACGAGTATTCTTCGAGAAGTGAAGAAGAATAAATTTTTAGCGGTATAGGGCGAACTGCTCAAAAATTTGATCACAAAAATCTCAATGATTTGTTCACAAAAACTGGTAAAAGTATGAATAGGTTGAAGAAAGTAATAAAGTAGATGTGTATCGAAACCGAGAAAAAAAGTTTCGTCAATATTTTGAGAAAGTTTCAAATCTAGTTTACTGTACAAATCGATGAAGTTACACCAATTTTGAAATTGAGTTTATTTATAGATTTATCAAAGCATTGAAGGTAGTCTTTCTTGAGAATACAAACAAGTACGCTTATGTACAGTTAGCACGTTCAACTGTGCTGACAGAAGAGTATTCTAACCTTGAAGTGGTTTTGAAAGAAGTAAAGTACGAGAAACATCACTGGCAAATATAAAGAGGCTTCTTTCTATGATACCTGGACAATAATCTAAATCCACAAAGTATCAATTTTTTCTGCGCGTGTTTAACAGCTGAGCTAAACACTACAAAAGGAAAACTTGGCCGTCCAGAATATCTTTTGAACCTGAAGAACAAGATATTGTCAATGAACTCCTCGGCATGTAAAGCTTGACTTGATGAAATAATTTATTAGAGCTCTGAATAAGGAAGAGCAATGCTTTAAATCAAGTGTTTAGTCAGAAAAGTGATGATAAATTGCGTGAAGACATCTTCGATGGGTTTGAAATCCACACATTGTTTCGAGATGAAAAATTTAACGCAACTATGAATGATATCAAGAAAGCAGCAACGCTAAGTTATAAAGATGCATTATAATTGTGTATATATATATATATATATATATATATATATATACATATATATATATATATATATATATATATATATATATATATATATAAATGTAATTTATCAGCTTCTGATCATTTTCTCACACTTTTTACAAGATTCTCATAGTAGCCTGGTGCTATTTTTCCCATTTTTTCGGACTTAATCTCATAATACATTAACGAGGACGGTGAAGAATCATAGAACATGTTTGAATTTTGACCATAAATTTTTAAGTTGGTTTAGATCAGGACTTTGAGTCGGCAACTATAATACCTATAGATCCTCAGAAATAAGTCAGTTTCTACCATTTTTGCTGTGTGTTTTGGATCGTTGTCCTGCTGGAAGGTAATTTTATTTATCGGCAGTTTAATGAAAAAAATTTCACCGTCCCCTACTACTTTCTTGTCAACGATGAGATAACAAGTATGCCAGAGCAAAAATTTAAAATTTGTTCAAGATTGAGATACATATATTTTCAATTATACCTCGTCTGGTAAATAATGGAAAACAATCCTGTTGTTGTTACGGCCTCTAGCGATCGTCATAGGAACTTGAAAATAATATCCAGCGATTCTTAAGAGAAACTTTTACCATAAATATTTTTTTTGGCGTCCTTCTTATTTGGCCACTAGGTACATTAAATGTTAAACAGTTTATCCAAATATTAGTTTTTGGCTTATTATTAGATATTTTAGAGCTATTAATAGTGTTAAATAAATTTTAAGGAGCAAAAGTGTAGGACCACTGTACTAAGAACAATGACCTATCAAACTATATATTGTCACAGAGTTCAACTTTTTCAAAACATCCAGTCTGGAGGTAGATGACCTTGTTAGCAAACACACTTTTTTTTCCTTACCTTAAACAGACTTAAGGAGGAAATAACTTAAGCTTTTTCTTTTTGCTCCGACATTCTTTATATTATTGCCTTTGACAAAAAAGAATTCCATTCCATAGCGGCCTTTAATTGAATTTGTTTAATTGTGTGGGATTCTTTAGAAAATAGCCTCTTATAAATCACTGTGTGGAGTTCCTAATAATTTATTTATCTTCAAGATTTACTACTTAACGAGCCTATAAAGAAAATCAAGTTTGGAGGCATTAGATAATCTTATTTTACTGAGATACATTTTCAATTGCTTGTGATAATTTAACGTCTTTACGTAAAGATATTGTAAGTAAAATGTTTGCATGATGCTTAATGTTTTATCAGATTTTGACACAAACATTTGGAATATTGATTTTTCCATTTTTTTCTTTTTGTACCTGAATTTTTTCGTCACTTTCTGAGAATCTTTATTATTGTTCAGAAAACTATAATTGCACAGTCTCTTGTTAATTGCTTAAAAGGGAAAGAATTTGCTAAATGTATTTTTTATTTAAGAAAGTGAGTGACTGTTATTGAGACAATGTACAGGATTTTTTTTTATATTTAGCACTTTACCAAGAGGCTTATTATAAAAGATAGAAAAATTTTACGAATGTTGTAGGATTTCTTCTATATTATCTTTTGGATTTATTTATAAAACAGACATTAATAATCTCTCAAATTTACTCCATAATATTCAAATAAATCAATATAATGGAATTTGTAAAATATATAAACAAATTTTTAGAAAACCAACCTTCACAGGTAATACTATATCTAATGACTCTTTTCACCCCTTACAACACAAAATGGCTGCATACAATTCAATGATACATAGAGCTCTCTTTACCTCTCTCTGAAGAAGATCTTCAAGATGGACTAAATATCATTGAAAGGATTGCAATATCAAACAATTTCTCCCAACAAACTATAAAGAAATTAATAACTAAAAAACAAAAACAAATAGCTTTTAATTCAATATATCCCAAAATAAAAAATGATAAAGATAGTTCATCTTATATATCTTTGTCATACTGTGGTATCCTATCAGAAAACATAGCTAATACTCTTTCCAAACATAACATAAAAGTAGGCTTTAAATCTCAACAGAATCTGTCCACTATCCTTTACAATGCTAAAGATAAAATTGATGAATTTGATAAATCAGGAGTTTATAAGTTAAAATGTTCAGACTGTGATAGCTTGTATATTGGACAAACTGGTAGAAGCTCGCTTTTCAGAACACCACCGATCATATAGACTACAAAAAACAGACTCGAGCTTTGCCAACCATTGCTTAGAACACAGCCACAGTTTTCCTGATTTAAGCAAAAATGAAGTGTCTACTCTCCCAGTGTGACTTTCAAAAATACTTTTATAATTTAATATGTTGTACCTAATCTGTAAATAAAACAAAAATCCCTGTTCCTAATTCTAAGTTTTTTACTTTTTATTTCATATATAATAAAATTGACAATGTGTATTTTTTTAAAAGCCTGTGATACAAACAGTACAAAAATGAACTATATGCCCACGAATATAACCAACTATTATATATATATATATATATATATATATATATATATATATATATATATATATATACAGGGTGTCCAAGATAAGGATCCTAAGCATGGGGATTTCGGAAACAGTTGGAGATACGAGGTCGGTTAAATTAGAGAAAAGTTGCGCAATTTAGTGCTAAATTAAACGCAGTTAAAAATATTTAAAAATTTCAAACACTTCCGGAGATTTCCGGAAAAAAACGAAATTTGGCAAAATCGTTTTTAATTTTTGCAGGCTTTATTTAAAGAGATATCAGAAAATAAAAGGTAGATTCTCATTGCCACTTTCTATTTTTTATAATTTGGTCTAAACAAAATTTAAATCCGACGTTTCATTTCTGAGATACCATCATGAACTTTCATTTTTTATATGGAACAAAAAAAAGTATTCCATGTATTTGATAGCATTTTTTATTACAAATTCAACGGTGTATCACCCTTGCATATCGAATACGTAGTTCAAGTACTTTCCATAAGAGCTCCGTGAGAGCGAGAGAGAAAGGTATATCAGTTTTATAAAAGCCAATGAACTACACACTTGATATGCAAGTGTGATACACCGTTGAATTTGTAATAAAAAATGCTATCAAATACATGGGATACTTTTTCTTGTTCCATATAAAAAATGAAAGTTCATGATGGTATCTCAGAAACGAAACGTCGGATTTAAATTTTGTTTAGACCAAATTATAAAAAATAAAAAGTGGCAATGAGAATCTACCTTTTATTTTCGGATATCTCTTTAAATAAAGCCTGCAAAAATTAAAAACGATTTTGCCAAATTTCGTTTCTTTCCGGAAATCTCCGGAAGTGTTTGAAATTTTTAAATTTTTTTAACTGCGTTTAATTTAGCACTAAATTGCGCAACTTTTCTCTAATTTAACCGACCTCGTATCTCCAACTGTTTCCGAGATCCCCATGCTTAGGATCCTTATCTTGGATACCCTGTATATAAGAAATCGAGGGTTTTCGGGCATCCCGTGTATGTGCTAAGTCCCTCTCAGGACTGTAAGGCAAATGACGTTTCGGTGAAATCTCTTTCACCATTTTCAAAGCTCACTCTACGACGTCTACGAGCAAAGACGCATGACGGAGGTCACACAGTGAAAACCCCACGCTTTCCCCACCTTCTATCCTTTTAACCGCGCCCTCCACAACCGCAGCAACTGCCTGAATTCCGGCGAAAACCAAACTGTGAAGGATGCAAAAAATTGTGATGTTCAAAACAACGCCTCAAGCTGTTCTTCAGTATTACCTCAAATACTTTTCCCAATAACAGATTCAAAGATATAGGTCTATAATTTTCCATGGAATCGACATTCTCCTTTTTAAACAAAGGAACAGTCCTTATTATCTTTAGACAATCCGGAAGATTACCCTGAGCCAGACTGCAATTAAATAAATGCTTCAAAAATTTCGACTTCTTGAGAGCATGTATGATACTCCAAACATCACACTCCATAATGGGCAAAAGGGTAAAAGAATGCACTGAATTTGGGACCGACGAAACCATAGCATTTTATATTTCTGTATCAATCTGTAAATCCTTTCTAAGGTCGGATACTATTTTACTGAAGAACTCACCAAAGTTCCCAGCGCTGAGCCATGAACTAGAAGTATTATGTGCAGATCGATTTCTCTCATAGTTCATACCTCTCCAAACATCCCTTGCTTTGTTTTGGAAATTTCCCAGAAAACTCCCAAATGCATCCTTCTTTGTAGAAGCAACCTTCTGTCTGTATTTTCTACTCATAAGTTTATACAAATCCCAGAATTCCGTGCTCCCATCGCTGAAAAGCTTCACCACAGAGAGTTTATCCTTCATTTTCCCTAATATCTCATTAAACCACCGAACAGGAGGCCTATCGGTGAAGACATCTCTCATAGGAAAATGCTTACAGATCAGCTACTGAAAAACCGAAACCAAATACCAAGACAGCCATTCAGAGTCGACAGGAAATATTCCAGTCAATCACACTAAGGTCGCCCAAAATAAAATAAGTTTCCTTTGTTGTTATAGACATCACTCTAACAAGTGTGCATATTTTGTGTTTGCCAGTTGTAGATCAATTGAAAAAAAATTCAATGTGCAGCGTGCTTTAAATGCAGTAGTAGGTCATACAAATTACAAGGCATACAAGAAATCAAACAAAGTGTATTCCCGGATTATATATATATATATATATATATATATATATATATATATATATATATATATATATATATATAGGTATTTATTCTGAAATGGCTACGGAACCCAGACACATGTGCTCTCAGACGCCGCAATTGACGTCTTATTTTATAATTGATTATACTATTGTTGATAGTTTCGCGCAAATCTAAAATCTACTTTTCCAAACTTAAAACTGAAATAAAATCTAAAATAATAAAATAATAATTTCACTCTTAATAATCCATGAAATGACTGATTTTATAATTGAAATATTTCGTCCAATAATAGGACAAAATTAAAGACATTTTACAGGATCATGGTATTTCAGTTATGATGAACTTGGTTCGAAATCTATTTTAAGTTGGTAATCCTACACTTCATATTTATCGCTTCTGAATTTTAATTAAAAGCAATTTTAAATAAATATCGTAATATTCCTGCTGGAGTTGATGTTTATTGTCCAGTAGATTGCACTTTGTGATTTTGTGGTGTTATATTTGCATATTATTTGCATTTACTACACAATATCGGGTGTTAATATCATTAATATTATCATCCTAAAGCCAAGTTCAAGGTTATTATTTATTGTTCGTGGATTTGCAACAATATAAAGACAATATTTGTATTTACATACAAAAACTTGGGGTGATGATAAGTAATGTTTATATACATATAAGCATATAAAGGCTTCTTTTTAGAGGCCGAAAATTGAGAATTTCAAAAAGAACTTTTAGAGAACAGCTCTTGTATCCATTCTACCTCCAGATAGTACAAGAGCTTTTACTATCGACCTAGAATTGGAACTAGACTTCTGTCGATTTATTAATCCTACACGACCGCCATATTGGCAAAAAACGTGAAAAGTCATTATAAATTTTTAAAGCATCTCTTTTTTTAGCTCCTTAAGACTTCAATTCTTCAATGTAAACTACTGTCACTCAGACCATTTCAATTCTTTGAAGTTGAGTAACTCCACATATCTAAGACTCCATAACCCATTATAATGGGGGGGAAGGGGACACCAGTGTAGTGTCACCACGATTGCTTTTTACACTTTCCGGTATATATTTTTCATAATAATATTTTTAAAAGTACACTCATGACTGGGAGGGGGGGTTGCTGATAACGAATCTAAGTCAGAAATCGAAAATTTCCAAATCCAAGACAGCAGATCAAATATGGCGGATCTTTTTTGCCTTAAACATTTTTATTATCATATTTTTTGTGATAAACTTGTCACTTTTGAGCTTTCGAGGTAGCTGACAAAAATCTGAAATGGGAAATTAGAAATTTCTAATTCCAAGATGGTGGATCAAATATGATAGACTCTTTTTGTGGCAAAAAAGTCATATGGATTTATGAATAGAACCCCGAATTTCCTAGTAAAAAAAAGGTGGTGACCTTGACATTCACATGCAAAATCGTTTGAAGATCAAATGGTGCTAATCATAAAAAGTTATATATTTATATCATTAGTGAAAATTACCTACATAGGTTCGCTTTTTTATTAGAACGTTGCCTTCATTGGTCGGGTTATTTAAGGATGTCTTTATCGACTGTACCGAAATGGAACCTGAAAATCCATTTTGCTATTTGTTTAACTAATTTCATATTTGTTTTTAGTTTTATAAACGAAATGTACCTGAAAAAATTTAATTGCAAAAAATGAATCGATACACGAGAAATTAAAAATTCCACAATACGTAGCAATTATGCAGTATCGCAAAATCGTATATTTGTAAACAAACGCTAATGAGCTTGAAAATACATATTAAAAGAAGCACAAACAATACAATATTTATTTAAAAGGCGATTTAATTAAAACGGCGTTGTAGATTACAATAAATTATCCTTTTAGTTTGCTATAATTGAATCGTAATGGTCACGAAAAGTATCTTTGTTATTAAAATTGATATCGTTTGAAGCAACAAAACTGTTACTTTAATGACCCACTTAAATAAATGTAAATATTATATTTCTAGCCTTTGACATTACCTAAAATTTACCCTTAAAATATACAATATGTTTCTCAGTTTCCTTGTTGGTAAATCAAATGAACGTCTCAGGGTTCACAATATAAGGTTATGCACTATCAGAGGCAAGAATGAAGAAACTATTACAAGCCTCATGCAGCCTGCCTTAAACCGAATTAGCAACTGATGTACAAAATTAGGAGTATACATTAATCTCAACAAGACAGTGCTTGTGTCAATTACAAAAAGACGAAAGCTAGACTTCAAAGCTTCAAATTTAAATAGAACAACACTGAGCCTTTACAAAGGTGTTAAATATTTGGGAGTAATAATAGACTAGAAACTGTCCGGAAATAGCAATACTGACAAGATTTTAGACAATAGCAGCAAGCTAGATGTTCGGTGGAATCTTTGAGACAACTTGGAATTTCAGGCCGAAAATGATCCTATGATCATATGAAACGATCATCAAACTTATGGTCACATATATCTTTCTAGTACGGTGGCCCAAGATACAACAAGTGGCAACTCAAGAAAACTGCAAAAAATATAGAGATTATTTTATGTATGAGTTACAGGGGCCATGCCATCATGCCCTACCGCAGCAATGGAGGCAATGCTGAACCACCCTCCACTGGATATAGCTGTGATGAGGGTGGCCGGTAATTAACTGCTACCAAGCGGACGGAAAGGGATTACCTCCATTAGAGGATTCAATGGTATGGATTTAAGAGAAAAGAAGAGTGTAAAGGAGGAGTATCAGACCAAAGTCTTGGGCTTGCCATATTATTAGACAGCCAAGGAGCGCTAAAAGCCCTCAGATTAATCACGTACTAGTCTATGTTGACCTGGGGCTGCAGGTAAGCCCTAAATTAATTGACAAGAAACAACACGGTAACCAAGGAATATAGGAAAACGAGAAAGCGAACAGCCTCGCAAAAGAAGGGTCAAAAAACTTTTTTTGGTCCTGAACCGTTCTGTGAACTACCAAAAACCACATAAAGGAAGAGTTCCAGGCTGGGATATAGGAGAAGTAAAATTAACATGGAATAAGACGCCTGGTCTGAGATAAGCAAAAAATTCATAAATCCATCTCCAAAGAACGTAAAAATATTTTTCGATCTCCTAAAAAGACATATTCCAGTAATAACAAATATCTTTATAAGACGCTGCAATCTGAGATAATAATCTCAAAAAAAATGGGCAAAGCTGAGATTGATATTTGCGATCGGGCAGCAGAAACAGCAGAATACCTGCTCTGTGAGTGCATGACACTATTCTACAAAAGAAAACATAGCTTCCTTCTCCCCCCCCCACCACGAATAATAGACCTCATGAAAAGTCTAAATTTATATATGTCGGTTTAGAACGTTTGACCTCGTTGTCCGATTTCTTTACTCCATCTTTTCCTATTGTGACTGTCCATATTGAAAGTTACATGCATTCATAGCTTTCCTTATTCCTTCCGTCCAATTTCTCTTAAGTCTTCCTCTTCTTCTACGGTACTGTGGATGCCAAATGATGGTTTGTTTGGGCAGTCATAGGTCAGGGATTCGTTGCCAGATTAATTACTTTTTTTCCTATATCTTTCATGATCGTATGTTCTATTCCCATTTGTCGCAATATCTCCTCGTTTTTATCCTCTGTATCCGTGATATTCGTGCTGGCCTCCTTAAAACATCCATTTCTATAGCTTCTACTCGTTTCTTATTTCTCTCTATAAGTCTCCAAGCCTCCGTAATATAAACACCTTTTTATCATTCAATTGTACTCGTATATGTTATGTTTTCATTTTTTGATAATATTTTCGCTCCACAGTCTTTCATTTAGTCAGCTTATTACTCTTTTAGCTTGGTTAATTCTTGTTTAAATTTCCTTATCGTCTGTACCTGTTCTATCAAAGATGACACCTAGATATTTGTAATCGTCGCATCCTTCTACTTCTGTATTATGATTAATTTGGAGATTACTCTTATTATCTCATATGCATAAGTATCTGTTTTTCCCAATGTTTAGTAACAGACCCTATTCCTCATACGTTTCTTGTAATTTTCATTCAACGCCTGCTAGTACTGCTTAATCAACCCCAAACCTGTAGGGCCAGGTTATTTTTTGTACAGGTTTTCTTCCTCTAGTCTTTGATGATTCAATACCTAACTGCAAGGCAGCATCTTTACCAGTTCCCTAGGCACAACCCTTACTGGGAACTATCATTCGGGCCAGATGAATCCAGGTTTTTTTATGAGATTATTACTCCTTCCCTCCTCCTTTCCCATCTCTTGAATGATGAGATTCCAGGCTTGGGATTGGTTTAGCGGGGTCCACATATCCCGTGTTTATATTAGATAAGGGTAACGTATAAGATATATTATGAGTTCAAGCACTGTAAAGGGAGAAGTAAGCCTTAACGACTCGCAATCTACGAGTACTATCTACAGAAATTTCTTTGTTTAATGAAGGATGGCACTAAGGGAATTATATAACCCGAGCACTTTTCACCTTGCCCTCGTACTATCTACACAAATTTCTTTATTTAATGAAGCATGGCTCCAGGTGAATTATATAACTTAATAACTTTTTTAAAAGCATCGTATTATCAAACGGGCATAATAAAATGAGGTATCACAATGATATAATAATTTTTTTGTTTAATTTGATCCATAATCTAATTGATTTTGCTTTAAACGCGTTATTTTGCTCGAGTGATGAACTGAGGAATGTGTGAAACATTGAAATAAGATATATAATTTATCAGTGATATCGACACATCTTTGTGGGGTCAGAGGTCAAAGTTGGAAGCTGACCACCGACGAAAATATTTTTCTGAAAAACCTTGTCTGCTGGCTGATACGGTACTGATCAGGGGTACACGAGTGTATGGCAACATGGAATTCGAAAGATTTGCGAGCCCACTTTGATGGCCGGAGGAATATAAATTTATAAAAAGTATCTTCTATAATAAATTAATATATTTTTTATACCCTTTTTTTAATGAAAATATCAGTATAAATACATTTGTGGAAATGAATTGTAAGTTAAAACAATGTGGAGTTGGAAATATAAAACATTATTTCTAGTGGTAGTTTCTTAGACATTTGTTTCTACTGTTTCTAGTTTGTCTTTTGTTGCAATTTCAACGTTTTGGTGTGTAAGGGCAGATACTGTAAGTATGAGAGGTAAATTTTTTTTGACAAGTAGTGAGTATAATCTGTCATAACAACCATTCCTCAAAAACCTGCTGATATAATGAGAAACGAAACTAAACATGTTGACAAAATTAGAAGTACAAACACTTTTCCAATTTTTTATGAATTACTTACTAACTTATTTATTTTAATTTACTAACCAGTAAGGTCCGATGATTGAGTAGAGTCTGGCATCTGGATGGATTTCGCTACAAGAATCATTCCTAAATAGCTCATTAAGTCAAAAAAATTTAGTACGGCCCTATTTAAAAACAGGTCAAAACTGATTCAACCTTTGTTTAATTTCTTTAAATATCTATTTCGAAAAGAAGTAAGAATACATATAAAACTTTAAACCCACTTACTAGAACTCCATTAATACCTAAAAGCAAACTTTAGGAGTGCTATAAGTCTAACTTCTCTTTTGCTCTTCTTAACTTCCTTTTTGACCCAAATTGCTTTCGACAGAAAAGAATTTCAGGCGATTCTGTCACCCGTAATTGGACTTGTTTAATTGTGTAGGATGCACTACAAAATGGCCCCTTATAAATCCCAGTAAAAAGTCCTCGAAAATTCATTTGTCGCTAAGATTTAGTCTTGAAAGAACTTTTAAGTGTACTGACATTGAATAATTTTGTATTGTGTTTGAGCATTTTAAGAGGACAAAAGTGTATACAGTTATAAATTGTTCTTTCGCTTTTTAATGG
The DNA here is from genome assembly GCA_034092305.1 of Diaprepes abbreviatus. NCBI lineage: Eukaryota > Metazoa > Arthropoda > Insecta > Coleoptera > Curculionidae > Diaprepes > Diaprepes abbreviatus. Next base: position 14,710,599 of record JASJET010000070.1, on the reverse strand, counting down.
TTGATAATTTAACTCTTAATATATTATCTTTTGATGTTCTAATCACCGATAAATTCGAAGCTGGATTGTTGTCGCTGCCTCTTTCTAATTTAGCTAAATTACACTGCTTATTGCAGATATAACTCTAGAATAATAAAAAATTGTATAATTAGTTCCACAAAAACGCGTTGGCAAAATATAACTACACTGTAAAAAAAACTACATTAATTTCAAGGTAATATGCTGGAAGCAAATTTCATAAACCGTTTATTAAATACATTTAATGTTAATAGATTGACATTAAATCTGATGTAATTATACATAAAATTTGGTATGTTTTCAGTTACTTTGTTGAAATTTAAGGTATCATTCAATTAAATTTAATGTACAAAGCTTTAATTTCAAAGTGCATGTAACTTATTCACGATTTGAGGTACAAAATCATTAAATTGATTAAGAAACGTACATTAAATTTAAGGTTATTTTGAACAGTGTACACGGTTAAAAATAATCTTAAATTTTATGCAAATTTAATGTCCATTATACATTAATTTTAATGATTTTGTACCTAAAATCCTAAATAATTTACAGTTACTTTAAATCTAAAGCATTTGGTTAAAATATCAGTTCGTTGTACATTAAATTTGATTAAAAGGTATCTTAAATTTCAATAAAGTAGGGTGATAGCACCAATTATGAACAAGAACCAATGATGGACATTTTTTCTAAATAAACCGAAATAATAACCAAACGCAAAAGAATTTTGGGGATGGTAACACTAGATTATAAGTAGTAGGGGGTCAGTTGTCTCACTAACAAATCAAAATGTCAAGATCGGCCACTTTCTTCAAGATGGCAGCCTAAATATAAGTGAAGTATGAGCTACGTCCGAAAAATCCGATTTTATTATGAAAATCGTTAAGAGAGTAAGTATATATTTTCGTGAATTACTTCATTATGTTATTTGATAATTAAGTTTGATATTATTTTATATTGAATATTACGAACTAAGAATATATTTTGTCATAATATTAAATAGAAACATAACCTAAAATCTCTCTTTTTTACAATGTTTATTACTGGATCGAGTACAGACCAAATTACCAATGATGGACAAACGATGTATTAAATCTAGAAAAAAAGCAATAGACCAGGATGACACAACTTCCGAAGATACAGATTTAGAAATAACATATGCTTAGAGTGAAAACAGTAGTTATAATGAAAAAGAGGATGGCATTACCCAAGATAACGGAAAAAGGGCAAAAGTAGATGAGTGTAAACAGCGGAAAAGAGCTGGACTCGCGCATGAAAAAAGGGAGATCAAAAGACGTCGCCAAAACCAGAGTGAAGAAAATTCTGAAGATGAATCGCTAAACATGCTAAAAATCAAAACGTTACCTTCAAAATATAAAGCCATTGTTCGACTCAGACAGTTTGTCATAGTAAAATATGAAGACGAGTTTTTCTCGGGCAGAATAGAAGCCGTTGATAAAGACCAGTATGAAATTAGCACTATGGTACTGTCAACAGGCAATTCTTTTAGATGGCCTGACAAACCTGATAAAATATGGTATAAAAACACGATCTAATAGAAGTTATAAGTGAACCTTTGCTTCTGAATAAAAGAGGTTTCTATAAAGTTAAGGAAATGGAGAAATACTTACCTGATTTATACAGTATTTAATTACGTAGGCACACTTCCTTTTGTGATTTTTAGTATTTTTAATTCACAGATCTCTGAAGATCTCATTAATAACTAATATTATGTTTGTAAGAAATAGCAATTTAATTTTATAAGAATTTACTTAGTTTTTGTTACTTTGCTCATTTTGTTTTTAGTTTTATAATGTTTTTTTTTTATATTAAATGGATAAATACTTTAATGATACTGAGACTGTAAATGATAAATTTATGAGACTATTACTTCGATGCCATAGTTTATATGAGAAAAAGTGTTTTTTTTTTCAGAAATATTTTAATTGGGGATGATTATCGCAAATAATGTGAGTTCAAATAAAATTGAAATAAAAGCTAATTTATGATTAATAAGTGCCTATTCTTTTTAAATATACCTATCATTTACGTACCTACCTAAATTTGTAATTGAATGCTTTTTAGAAAAAGCCAGGTTACTGCCAATGAATGGGTTTCTCTCATTGAACTTGTCGATAACTGGTTGATCATTACTGGGATTTAGGTGTCCATTAATGGTGATTTTGAACTTTCTACATTTTTAAGTAAAATAACATATTTATATCCAACTATTTAAAGTTCAACTTAAAGATTCGTCTTCTCATATTATCTCTAAATTCATTTACCACTATACGGTATCTGTACACATAAAAACACGAATTTTATTTTATAAAACGGAAAAAGGTATCCTTAACATGTCCATAATTGGTGCCGTCACCCTAACTGAAAATATATTTCAACTTTCTGTACATTAAAATTAATTCTCATGTGCCTTCACATTAAAGGAATTTACATTAATATTCATGGTATATTACATGACATTTCGGGAGATGGAGCAACTTGTATTGAAGTTTTTCTTTAATATGATATAAGCTGCTTAAAGCAGTGTTTTTCAATCTGTGAGTCGGACCCCTAGGGGATCGCGGTGCCTTACTCGGGGGGTCGCCGGCAAAAGAAAAAAGTCAAGGTTTTACATGGTTCACTACAGTAAAACACAATTTTAATGAGAAGGATGGGCTTGATTATTTTTCAAAAAAAATGTAAAATCGTGGTGCTATTTTTGAAATGTTAATAACCAAATCATTTTCTAATTGAAGCCTATTTCTTTTTTTTAGTTTTAATGTCCACCATTGAAGAGAACGCCAATTCACATAAGTATATATAAGTAATAATTTAAGAGCTTCCCTTGCCAGCTCAGGATATTCTTGTTTCCTTTTCATCCAAAACACGTCAACAGTTTTTAAATAAAATTCCATTTTAAGCATGCCGTCAGCAGCTAAATCTTTAAAATTTTCTTTCATATTTGTAGTGAGATCAGCTAGTTCTATTGACTTATCCAAGAAAAGGTTAAGAATCCATCTGCGCCCATTATCAGCTTCAGAGTGCAAGTCTGGAAAATATGTTAATAGTTTCTCTTGCAGATTATGCAAGCTCTGTATCATGCAGGGAATGTGAGCTCCGACCACAAGCCATTGATCTGTTGCATTATCTTCAACAGTCTTCTGAAGATATGGAAATGATTCAAATATATTGTTTTGCAGAGAAGTTGACCATAAATGAAGTTTTGCATGGAAGGCTTTCACTTTATCTTTCGCTGTTAAAATATTTTCATTTCTACCTTGGAGATTCTTGTTCAAATTATTGAGGTGACTAAAAAAATCTGCCAGAAATCATAATTTCAAGAGCCAAACAGGGTCAGAAAAATGATTAGCATATTCAGATTTAGCATCTTGTAAGAACATTAGCAATTCAGCTTTAAGTTCTAGAACTCTTCTAAATACCTTTCCTTTGGATAGCCACCTGACCTCTGTGTGATAAAGGAGATTGTGATTAAGCGCACACATATCTTTACAAACGATTCGGAATATTCGGGTTTGCAGAGCTTTACCTATAATAGAATTCACAATTTTTATTACCTCTTTAAGCAAGTGATTTAAATCAGACGTTAAAACCTTAGCGGCTAGAACTTGTCGATGAAGAAAACAGTGTGTTCATGATACGTTTGGCATTATTGATTTTAACTTCGCAACGAGTCCTCTATTTTTGCCATACATACTTTTAGGGCCATCGCTACAAATAGCGATACATTTTGTCCAGTCAATGTCGTAGTCGCAAGTGCTTTTTAAAAATATATCGTACAAACACTGGCCAGAAGTGTTTGCTGGAACCGCTTTGCAAAATAACATTTCTTCCGCGATACTGTCGTCTGCTTCAAATCGCACAAATACTACAAACTGAGCACAATCTGAAACATCTGTAGATTCATTCGTCAAACTGCAAAGCAAAATGTGGACTCTTCTTTAATTTTTCGACTCCTTGGTCGAATATCTTCGGACACATCATCTATTCTGCGTGAAATAGTGTTATCAAAAAGCGGTATGCTTTTTAACTTGTTTGTTTCCTGCTTGCTGACCATAATTTCAACCACATCTAGAGCTGCTGGCAAAATAAGGTTTTCGGCAATTCTGTGCGGCTTTCCTGCTTTGGCGACTCGATATGCGACTTTGTAGATAGCCAATAATGATGACTCGTTGACACTAGATATCTAAAAATAAACAAAACAATATAAAAATAAATAAATGATTGACAAATTAAAAAAATAAAATGCACACCAAAATTAATTTTAATTAAGTTGCATGCAAACATAAACACTGAAAACAACAACAATTTAAATAAACTCGGCTTCGAACGCTTAAACACTGACCTGACGATTTTTACAACACTATGTGAAGACCAGGATAACACTATTACCTGAATCATAGTATTTTGCTGCTGGTTAAGAGCTTTCAATTTTCATTCAAAGAAATTCAACGGCTTATCAGCTTCTTTTTGATGCTTGGTTGTGAGATGTTGCGTAAGCTTTGACGGTTTCATACTCTCACGTGACAAAACATCGCCGAAAATTACACATTGAGGGTTATTGTTTAGGACTGTAAACCCATATTTCAAGTAATTGTCGTCATAGTATCTATTTTTTTTCGGGTGTGATTCACCTCCGCTACTGTCATTCGTACCAGATGTTAAAGGCTGCGATCTTTTGAGAAACTTATCCATTTTTCAATCGCGCGTAGTAAGTGAAAAAGGAAAACAATCACGTCCGTACTGATCGGTGACGCTCAGTCAATTAATTGAGAGTTGAGTGAGTCGAGACAAAAGAACCTACTAGCGCGGACGGCGGCGGGCGGTGGGGGACACTTCAACAGGATGTTGCCTTTTCTGAATAGAACCCCAAACTGAAAATAAAAATTTGTCAGTAAGAATAACACTTGATCAATCTCTATTGATGTTTTCTTGTTCTTGGAGAAACGTTTTCTGATAAGTTTTTCACCTAATGGTATCGTTACCGTCAAAAATTAGATCCATCAAAACATTAAATTATTTAAAAGTTTAGTTTAAAAAATTAGCGATCTATTAATATGATATCAGAATGAAATTAGAAGCAGTAAAAATAAAACTTTAAATGAGATACTTATTCGGCAATAATAGTGTCATTATTTTAGTAGTTTTAAGCCTTCTGCCAACATCACAGGCATACCAAATTTCAGAAAAATTGCAACTTTTTCCTTCCCTGTCAACCTTTTGACGACGCCAAAGAAAGTTACTCCATCTATCAAATTTATCACCCCCTTTTAAGAAATCACTTATCCAGAACCACAAAAACCACGGAGCTCCTCAACAGGTAGACAGGGATAAAAACATCTAAATTATTAACCAAAGTTACCCTCCTCACCCACTTTGGCATCTGAAACCCGCTAATCATTTACACAGTCGTATTGAAATATGAAAACAAGTTATAATTAGATATTTTGCTTTAGACAAACGTGACTTCGTGCGTGGAAGTGAAACGTGACCGGATTTGCAATACGGAGAAATAACATATTAAATTTTAATTTAAGACTTTAAGGAATGCCGCCTCGTTTGCCGGTTTTAAAGGTAAAACTTTGTTGAGAAATAATAAGCCTTGTTTAACCAGAGTCATGTTTTAAATTAAAAATAATATTGGCAAAATATTATCATGTCCAGATAAATTTTATACGTAATCCAGTCACCTTTAGTTAGCCTTACTAAAATAGCATCTATCTTATCTCAAAGAAACAAATACAACTGAAAAAGAAACTTTTAAAACATTATTTATTCATCAATATTCACTTTGTCCCATCAAAGTATTCCCCATATAAGGTATAAGTCTAATCTTAAATCATAGGTTTCTAATGAGGGCGTTAATATCCTCCAGTAGGCACAGGACTCTTTAAAGAGGCGGTAGCAAGTCCAAGCACAACAGGATTTACCAATATTTTGATATTTTTCATCTTGTCATCATTTTCTAAAGATAACTCGTGTCAAGTTTTTGCAAGTTTCTAAGTAATCACAACTATTACACAGTTAAATCAATCCAGCATGATAAGACAAGGATATGGGAGCTTGTAATGGCTTAAAAATCGTGGTTCTTAAGTTTAAACGTTATCAAATTAGCATCATTATCCGATGTTTCGTCTATGATTCCACGAGGCGTCCTCAGAGATCTTTATTCCACGAGATTAGAACACTAAATATCCATCGAGGAATAACACCCGGTATTTAAACCCGACTGGTGCTCAGCGAACCGTGATCTAGCACAGAGGCGGATCCAGCCTCTCTCTATTTGGGGGGGGGGGGATCGGTGATATCACAAAAGTACAGTATGACAGGCGAAAGTAAGTTGTCGACGGAGCGGGGGGGGGGGGGAGAAGAGACACCGTAAACATTCCCATTTCAAGTGTAAAAGGCAGAATCGAGTCCATTTTTCTGAACTTGGAGCTCTTGGGAGAAGGGGGGGATGCTAGCGGCATACACATTCCTAATATAAAAGGCAGAATCAGTTCTATTTTCCTGAACTCAAAGCTCTTGGGAGGGGGAAGCGATCGCAAACATACACATTCCTATATTCTATTCAAGAATTAAAGAGAGTAATAAAACTGTTACAGAAACCTCCAACGTATCTGCTCCAGTGCCGCGGGTAACTGAGGAGTGCGGTAAATCTAATTATATTTAATTATATTTAAATATTATAAGGTTTTATAAATTTAATGCAACAATAAAATTTAATGCAGTTTAATTCCTGTCAGTGAGCAAAGTACACCTTACAGTGTGTCCTTAGTAATTTATCTTGTTTGCGTTTGTTTTTATGTATTATTTGAGACTAGTGAGATACCCAAAAGATATGGCTTGTTAATTCTGCCATGCCACATTCGATCACAGGCAGACGAAAAACCTCGTTGGAAGAAGAGATGTAAACGGCAATAAAAGGAGTTGTACATACATCTTATTATGAGAAGCTGATCCCAACCGTCGACAACATTCTAAGTAAGATCAGGATTTACCTGAAATTAAAAGAACTTAGCTCTGAAAACTTAATTATTGCTGTGAAAAACCAGATAGGAAATCTGTTCTTATAGATCGTCCGGAATCTGCCCGTTGGAGAAGGAAATATCTCTCTCAAGTAAAAGGTAGAGTTGCCAGAAATAACACTTAAAACTTAATAAAAAAATAACTTAAAAAATTAGGAATTTAACTTAACTTTTGAAAGATTTTTTTGAACAAAGGTACTGCGGACAATTGGAAAAGATCCATATAATTAAAGAATAAAACAAAATGTGGAAACTCGATCTCATGATCGGTGAGATAGAGGAACCAATTTTAATTAATTTGAGCAAAAATAACTCCATTGACTTTGATTACGAATTAGATACGTAATGTTTATCAGTATTAACACAATTTATTATTTAAATTTTTGTTTTTATTATATTTTATTGTTTAATGTTGCTTATATATATTTTTATTTTTTTACATATTTTTATTTTAATTTGTCCCAATCTTTAATTTTATATATATTTAATTCCAATTAGCCATAATATTTTATTATTTTATTATTGTATTTGTGTCTTTTTCTTAAACGTGTAAAATTAACACGTTTATTTTATTTTTTTGGGGCTATCGGATTTCCATATAATTAAGTTAATTAAATTTAGATGCTATAGAAATAAAAATAAGTAGGTCTTATTTTAATTGTAACATATAAAAATTAATTACATTTTAATCCCTTTTTAGCGTTTAATTGTAATTCTGCAGATGATTTAAGAAATAAATAAACTGAAACGTCAAATGTCTTAAAAATGTTTTTAATTAATAATAAAATGGTCGATAGCCGGAAAAAAATTTTAATATTAGGTATATGAACGAATTTATTTTCTTATATATGTTTTACTTCTTGTACTTTTGACAATGGGTATTTTGTAAGTATTTAAATTATAACTTTTTGTGAAAATATGGCTACGATTTAGTCTGAATATGCCTAAAACAGTTTCAGTTCCAAAATTAAAAATAATAAAAATACAGCTGTGATTTGTGTTAAATATGTCAAAATTATCTATTTTTTGTAATATATGTGAATTATTAAGAAATCATAAGAACTAAAATAATATTATAAAAACTTTTTATTTTAAGTTTATTATCGAAATAATATTCTATGCCAAAAATACTTGGTGATAAAATAAATCTCCTTCCGACGCCTATGACAAGGATTAAAATACTTTTTAACACGTTACACTTCCAAATATTTATTGTTATTCAACCCAAATAGCCCATTATTATATACCGGTATTTTTGATTATAAAATTTCTAACCCATTCCTATGAAAAATATATGTGTTTAACAGATTTTACCAAAGACACCGGACTAAAGAACACAGGTAGTTTACGAAGAAAAAAAAAGGTAAAATACGATATATTACTCTCTCTAGTTCTTGAATAAACTATAGGGCGATTACCCCTCCCCCTTGGATGTGCGCCTGATCCAGCATTACAATCCATTTTCACGTATCATGTAGACTGTAGCTTCTATCTCTAGTAATATTATTTGGATATTTACAAATTTCGAGTAATTTTTACGTTTAAAGAAACCAGACCCTGATGCTAGCATCTTAGTTCCTTTTACATTAAAGGTATGGCCTAAGCAGTGCTGGTGTTTAGCTACTGGAGACTGTACAATTTGTTTATTTTTAAAACATCTGGTATGTGCCTTAAGTCTAGTGAATATAGACCATCCTGTTTCACCTACATACACTTTACCATAACAGCAATGTGTCTTATAAATGCCTTCTCTTTGTAATGGTATTGCGTCCTTTGATGACTTCAAACATCCCAACTTTCCAACATTCTTACATGTGTTGAAAATTACCCGAGTGTTTGATTTTCGGAACAATCTGGCAATCTTATCGGTGGTTCCATGTATGTAAGGCAAGACAACACTGTCCACAAGTGGTACATTTATGACATTTTGTTGAGGAGTTGGGTTTTTATATTTAATAATATAATGTCTAATATCTTCAGCGCAATATCTGTTGCCTTTCAGAGCATTAGTCAGTTTCTGTTTCTGATTTCAGTGATTGTTCGTCACATATTGGAAGAGCACTATGTACGAAAGAGTTAATGACTGATTGTTTTTGAGAAGGATGATGGTGTGACGTTGCATTATGATATCGATTTTTAATTAAATGTTGATTTTCTGTACACAGAATGCCCTAATTTGCCATTATTTTTCCTTTGTATTAGTACATTAAGAGCAGAAAGGGCACTTCTTGCAACCAATTTTTAGTTGGGACTTTGAACAAATGAAAGCAAATTGTATCATTTAATTTACAATTGAAAGATGATAGTGGAAAAGATCCCGAAAATACGTCAATTATGAAAACATGGTTAATTTTGGCGTAGTTTTTTGTAAATATAAAATATTGTTAAAACTAATTTTAAAATATATTCAAAAATTGTGTTCATTCTTAATTTGACACGCAAAGTTACCAATGGTTTAAAATCTACAATATAATCACAATGTACTCACTAAGATGTCAGTTTCCTATAAAATATGTGTTGCTATATTATGATAATAAAATCGCGTTTTTTGCCAATAAAACTTTAATTTGAAACTTTCTAAAAGTCAATTTTTATGCGTCTCAAGAGGATGACGTTTCAGTCTTCTCTTGGGCGCTAGGGATAATGATACAAGGAAACTCCGTGTGACAGTAGGTTATTAATGAGGCCGGTAATAACTCGAAAACTCTAACTCCCTGGCAACTCTCTGGCACCCTCTCTCGAACCGGACAAATAGCTTCGGCCACTTAAAAGTTTTCTCTCGGGCTGGTCGGCTTTCCACTTACCATTTCGGTCATAAATATTACTTCAGAAATTTGAATTTGGACCGCTGCTTTCTGAATTTCAATAAAGCTGGCGGATTTCAGTTAAAGGATACCTGAAATGGATTTGATGCCCCTGGGATGAGAGTCAAAATATGTTTTTTACCTTCGTCACTCCGTAGAAATTTTTGTAAAAACGCGCGGTTCGGATGGAAATTTTGGAAAAAAAGGGATAATTTATTGTCGCTGTTTTAATGGATTTATATTGGAGAGTTTTTGCAAGAAACTAGCGAGATTTTTAAACGCTACAACAGAAGCAATGTTTGTTATATATGTAATTCTTCTTTTCAGGCAAAGAATATGAAAAATATATATACAAACAGTTTATTTCCTGCAAATATCGCTCTGGTCCTCTCTCCATACGCGTTTCGATCACCTCATGATCTCGTCAGTGAAACTGTATCGGACCGAGAGCAACATCAGCAGGAAATAACTGATATATGAAATATACGTTTCAAGGTATGTCGACAGAATATTGCACCTGCCATCTACCGACTTCGATGTCGACTGGCGATATTTTTCAGTCATTTATTCAAAAGAATACTCACTGAATGTAGCTTTACAGATCCTCCAAACTCCTACATTTCTTTAGATATACCATCTTCACCTGGGGCACGATCAGATTTCACTTGTGGCAAAGCATGTTTCAATTCAGTTGTGATGTCCGGCACTTCTTCTGAAGCAACATTTGTAATATTGGGAGCTTGATATCTGGTTTTGGGTTAACTGAAGTGAACTCTTCTCCGATGTTAACCACTTTGTTTTGTCCATTTTTGGTTTCTCCTTCTTTATCTTTAAGTTGGTTTATATTGCATTTACCAATTGAGTTTATGCATTTTAATACCTTCATATTTTTGTTTTCTATGATTGTTTTAATATTTTAGTGTTATGCTTCCTGATATCGTTTCTAATTTTTTTCTGATTTGTTTGTTTAGTTATATGTAGTCTGCTGTGCCTTTTTTCGTGTTTCTTCGTTTATTTATCAGGTCTCTGGTCTGTTATCATAATTTACTATTTTTTTGTCTTCTAGCAGTGCAGGCTTTCTTTACTGCAGTTCGAATATCTTTTTAGATTTTATTTTCCAGTTCAATTATTGTCTATGTATTAAGTTTCTATGCTGTGTATCTATATTTTGTATTAATTCCTATGATATCGGAAAACCTTAGAGTTTAATAAGTTTGCTCCACAATATATTTTTTGTTAGTAATAATGTAATGTATTTCTTTCTTTGTTTGATGGTCCGGAATTCTATTCGTCCATCTACGACTTTTCATTAAATCCACATTAAACATAGTCCCTAAATTTCACTCTGACTCTGTTCTTAGGTATATATCGATCTCACATTCTACTCTAGCCGAGGTCTAACTTGCTTAGCTATGACGAATAAAAAACCCAGAGAGCCGTAAAATATCGATGCCTGTTAATGAGTTTTAACTTTTATCGATACAAAACTGTTAATCTCTATGTGAAAAACTTGATATTTATAAGTCAATGCTATACATACACGCTAAAAATTAAATCATTTGAAATTGATGAATAAATTTCATTTCGTACAAAAAAAGAACAGCGTAATTTCCAACGCCAACGTAACAAAAGAGAAATTGACTATCCTGATATTCTCGAATTTCTTCCCTTACAATGCCTTGTTGCCATATATCACCATCCGATGTGCCATGTTGTCGAATAATTTGCTACGGCGCAACTGGAAAATATATTAAATCACTTTTAAATGTACTTTATTTTTATAAAAAAGAACTAAAAGACCTTGTATAGCCGATTATAATAAATGGAACCAAATGCAAATATGAATAAAACAAAAAACATGAAATTTTAAAGATTTATGAAATTTTCGAAATGCACTGTGATTAATAAGAGAGTCATATTTCAATTATTATTATTTTAGATTCTATACATTTTCACTTTAAGGATTTTCCACAGCTGATGAAAACTTCGATAATCTTTTTGGTGGCTATTGTATCAACAACATGAAATAATAATCATAAATTACAATAGTTCATATTAGATGAAACAATATTTCTAGTATACCCCAAAAACGTCATTTTAAGCGCACAAGCTGGTACGTTTCAATTTTTTTTGATCTAACACATTTAATTTTAATTATTATTTTGGTTGTGTATATTTAAAAATAGGACGATGTATCCTGTAGACCAGAACGGCTGGAATAATCGTTAATGCTCATAATATAACATTTACAGAAGCTTATTGTTACGTAGATCAAGAGGCTCGAGGTTTTAGTCTTACCTGTTCAAACTCTTTTTATTTTGGTAAGGGCGCCCCTCCGTTTTTTATAAGGGTAAAACTAAGAATATCTAACCATATAGTCTCAGGTTGAAAACCTCAATAAAACATGGAAATTCTTACTACGTAACTAAATTTATATAAGAAGCCTTGTATTTTGAAAATTTATAAAAGCTTAAATTTATTTCTATGGTTTTGTTTGAATCCTTTCTAGGTAAGAAGATTCAAAAAAATCTATAGAAAGGTGTTAAATCTCTCACCCAGATAACCCCATAATATGAATATTGCAAAAAATATTTAAAAAAAAACTTAAAATATATAGTTTTCATACATCAACTTAGTTAAGGTTCACAGGCTTATTTTTGATTCATCTTATGCTGATGGAGCAACTTTAGGGATCTGGTGCTTCCGTAAAATGCGGCATTATGCCTACCCGTGGAGGGTTGCAAAGAAAATTAATGCAAAGCAAGTTCAACCATGTTGCTTCGAACTTTCGTTCACAAACCGAAATAAAGGCAAAAAATAAATGTAGTGGGTTGAGGAAGAAAATAAAACAAAGCAACAAAGGGAAGGAAAAGGCAGCCAAAGGCGTTTGTAGATATATGATTAATTTGCCAATGAAACTCACCTCTAAAAGGACCTTGGCCTCCAAAAGCGGAACTAGAAACGGTACTACACCAACGGCCAGTGGCAAACCAACAAATGCGACAGCTTAAAATAACATACTTCTGAAGTGTCATTTTTCTCTCTTCATTTTCGGTATATCATCGAGCAACAACTTACAACCCTAAGGGTACATCCACTATAAAATAGTGCTCATGCTTTCGCGAGTGAACTGATCAATGAAGGGTAACCAACCAGTAGAATTTCTTACATTTACTACATGATAATAAATGACAACTGGGAAAAAGATCAGACTACTAAATTTCATTTCAAAAAGCGGGAAAACCACATAGAATTGGTGCCGAATTAGTCTTGTCAGAAGTGAAAGACGTATTATAAATTATTGTTTATAATAAAAATGCATCAGACATCTTTAGAAAAATTCCTTTAAACAAAAATTCAGTACAAAAAATGATAAAATGGCTAAATATCTTGAAATGTCATTGTATGATTATTCAAAGACAGGCTAATTTTCTATTTAACTCGATGAGTCAACTCTACCAACTAGCGAGCACTATCCTTATTACGATTTGTTTATTTATTTATATATTTATTTAAGTACAACCTCTATAGATACACAAATCAATTTATAGAGTAGAAAGGATACTCATTTTTTAGGAAAAAAATTTTGTTCTAATAATATTCAAATATTAATTTCCTAAAGGTAATTAAACTTATATTAAAAATGTCACACTGGTTTCTTATTTGATTGTATAACCTACACATTATTATAATTGGAGAGCCTAAATAATAATTAGTACGAATAGTATTTACATAAAACATTGACGGATTCCTGGTTCTGTAATTTGATACATTAAAACTAAGCATAGACAATAAACTAGGTTCGTCAATCTTATTATTACCAAAAATGTCAAATAGGCTAAATTGCGTCTAGTTTCTAATGGCTTTAAGTTATATTTATTCATGATCTCTTATTTAGGTATGTGCAATTCATATGTACCTGTTTGCTTATAATGTATGTATCCTAATATTTTACTTTATTTGAACCTTTTCCAAATTATTTTTGTGAACATCATAATAAGAACTTCATATAACCAAACAGATTCCAAAATGCTCCTAATATACCTGACATAAAGTGTTATAATACATTTTACATTATTAAAGTCCTTACAACTTCTTACAATAAAGCCATACATCTTTGAAGCCTTATTCATAATTGTATAGATGTGAGACTTAAAATTAAGTTGCACATCAAAAGTAACATCGAGATCCCGCATTTCACCAACCCTAAACCAGGCGCGGATCCAAGAGCTTTGAGTACAGGAAAGTAGACCTGATTATTATGGCTAAATGAAATGAAATATATATAAAATTAAAGAGTGGACACACTAAAATAAAAATATGTAAAAAAATAAAAATATATATACAAGCAGCATTAAACAATAAAATATAGCCAAAACAAATTCAAATAATAAATTGTGTTTATACTGGTAAACAGTAGGTACCTAATTCGTTATCAAAGTCAGTGAAGCTATCTTCGCTCAAATTAATTATAATTGGTTCCTCTATCTCACCGATCGTGAGATTGAGTTGCCACATTTTGTTTTATTCTTTAATTATATGGATTTTTCCCAATTTTCCACAGTAACTTTGTTCAAAAAACTCTTTCAAAAGTTCAGTTAAATTACTAATTTTGTAAGTTGTGCTATTTCTAGCAACTCTACCTTTTACTTGAGAGCTATATTTCCTTCTCCAACCGACAGTTTCTGGACGATCTATAAGAACAGATTTTCTATCTGGTTTTTCCCAACAAAAATTAAGTTCTCTGAGCTTTTTCTAGAGTTCAATTCTTTTATTTTCAGGTAATTCCCGATCTTCATTGATTTTAGTTAGAATTTTGTCGACGGTTGGGATCTGCTTTTCGTAATAAAATGAATGTACAACTCCTTTTATTGCAGTTTTCATTTCTTCTTCCAACGAGGTTTTTCATCTGTCTGTGATCGAATGTGGCTTGGGAGTACTAACAATTCCAGTCGTTTTTTTCTCCTTCAGTATTCGGTACATAGTAGATTTTGCAACTCCTGTCATGTTGGAACACATCTCAACAGAGCTTTTAACATTATTATCTAGATATTGATATTTTAAGGCATCATAAACATTCATCAAGTTTTTCGTTAAAAAAATGCCCTGGTTTAACGATTTTGGAATAAATATAGGGGTAAAAGCCATACCTTTTGGGTATCTCACTAATCTCAAATGATATATAAAAAGAAGCGCAAATAAGATAGATCACTAAGGACACACTGTAAGTTGAACTAAATTTTATTGTCGCAGTAAATTTATAAAAGCTTATAATATTTAAATATAATTAGATTTACGGCAGTCCTCAGTTACCTGCGGCACTGGAACAGGTACGTTGGAGGTTTCCGTAACAGTTTTATTACTCTCTCTAGTTCTTGAATAGAGTATAGGAATCTGTACGCTTGCGATTGCCCTCCCCCCTCCCAAGAGCTTTGAGTTCAGGAAAATAGAACCGATTTTGTCTTTTATATTAGGAATGTGTATGCTGCTGGCACTCCGCACAGTTGACAACTTGTTTTTCTTGCGATAGCCTCCCCTCAAGAGCTTTGACATCAAGAAAATAGACCCGATTCTGCCTCTTATACTAGGAATGTGTATGCTGCTGGCATCCCCCCTGTCGGCAACTTGCTTTGTTTTAGTGATCGTCTCCCCCCTCTCCAAGAGTTTCAAAGAAAAATAGACCCTACTCTGTCTTTTACACTAGAAATGGGAATGTTGCTGATGTCTCCCCCCTCCGTCGACAACTTATTTTCGCTTGCTACCTGTACTTTTATGATATCACCCCCCCCCCCCAAAGAGAGAGGCTGGATCCGCCCCTCCGTAGACAGCACCGCTCCATGCATCTCATATGAATATACTACGCTGTTCCTTTTACGGGTAAAAGTCATTACATAACATTTATGAATATTGAACGATAAACCATTCCTTGCAGACCAAGACGATATTTTGCTTAAGTCATCTTGAAGTTTTTGACAATCCTCGGGCTTTGGCTTAATAAGCAAAAGGAACAACATCGCACCAAGGATAGATCCTTGCAGTACACCCGATGTAGCAAGGAAGTATTTTAAACTATATCCTTGAATAAAAACTTTTTGCTGTCTGTCTTTTAAATATGATTGAAGAAATATTGTACCAATCTATTACTAAACCCAAATTGAATAAAAAAAAAGAAAGTAAAAGTTTATCAAGAATTGAGGCGTTCTTTGCAAAAACCCCATATGTCAGTTTTTGTGAAAATTGAGTAAATGCCACAAGCGTTATCCCCTACGAAAAAAAAAATTCCGCCAAAACCCCAGTAGTTCATAATATAAGTTTTTAAAATATTACCGATCGCATAAACCCCATATGTCAAACCAGTTTCTTGCGAAAACCACAGATGTCACTGACAAACGGGATTTTTGCAAGAAACAAAACTGAGCGGTTGTCATCGCTGACAGTGTTAGTTTATGATTAAAACCTGGTTTGGTTAAAATCAATGCGGATATTTTTTATTTTCATAAAGTTGTTATAAAGTAAGAAAAAAAAATAAACAATGATAGTTAACACTGTAAACAAAGACTATGAAAATGAACATCCTACTGAAAATGTGCCATTAAAAAAGAAGAAAAGATACTAAAACGCACGGAAATAAAAGAAACAAGAACTGAAGGACAGAAATATGTAAATTACAGAGGAAAGAAGGATTCGAAAGTTCAAAATAGACTTTCTCAAAAATATTTTTGATTTTATTTAGTAACAAACTATTTTGTAGTTGTTCTCGGTACAAGTGTTATACTAAATTTGCCGAGAATGAAGGATCTCTTATTTTCAATCAGTTTAGCCGTAAAGATGAACAAGATAATGATCTGGCAGATATAAACTGTCACTGTGGTTTTAAAGCATAAAATAGATGCACTAGTTTATCTATCATAATATTATGACAGCATCAGTTATAATCTATCAACGACATTATACTCGGGATATTCCATAGGTAAAAACTCTAAGTTACTGAATAATTTTAATTTGACATAACACAAAAGCAATATAATTTCCAACGCCAACTTAACAGAGGAGAAATTTACTATCCTTATATCCTTAAATTCCTTCCCCGACAAATGCCTTGTTGCCATATATCACGCGCGTCGACCCGATATGCCACGTTGTCGAATGATTTGCTGCAACACAACTGGCAGGCCCATTAAAATTGCTTCTAGGGATCCTTTTGGGAAACGCTTGTATCATTAAACGTGCCGCCGAAAGATTACCCGGGGAATTTTATGGTTTTTCTTGAAGTAGATAGGCTTTTCTATTTTATTTCGTAAATTTATCCGTATCTGATTGTGATTTGGGTTATGTACATCGAGTCAGAGGGATTTTTTGTAATTTATTGAGACGATAAAAGACTTTTATGATATATGTGCTTCACTACAAACTTAATTAAACTAAAAAATAACATGTCATTATTTATTTACTACCTCAAAAAAGCATCTAACAAGACTTTTTTTAAATCTCTTCCCATTTCTCTCTCCTTTCCTCTATGTGGCATCTGTCATCCGCAAATGGATATATACCTCTTCCATATTTCTTCATTTTTTTTATCTGTTCTCCTAATATTGTACCAACGCATTAGGGGTCATCCAGACCTTGTTTTCCCTATCCATGGTTTCCATTTTGTTGTTTTTCATGTCCACTTGTTGACGTCAATTCTGGCCACATCTTCTACTCATCTCCATTTTACTTTAAGTATTTTTTCTTATAACGCCTTTCATCTTTGTTTGTTTCCGCCTTCATTCATTGATTTTCCTGTCACGTATTGTTAGACACGATAATTTTTCCATATATCTCTGAGTTAAAGAAACTATGCATTATTCTAATACTTTATTTTCATGGTAATGATCAGATCTTTACTTTCGGTTCTGAGAACATAGTTCAGTTTGCTGAATGCAACTCACACCGGGCTGATTATTCTATTAAGGTATGCATGTTGCATTTCTTTGTCTATCCTTATCTCATATCCTAAGTATATATGTTGGTCCACCACTTCTATTGATTCCTCGTTTATTGTAATGTTATTGTATTGTTGATCGTCTTCTATCACTCTCTGCATAATTTTTGTTTTGTAGACTTGAGACTTAAATTCTTCTTCTTCTATATGCTTATTGTATATTATATATTTTTCCTGAGTTGAAGGTAAGTTTAACTGTGCTTGTGGCCTCATTCTATATGTTCTCTAGAAGCTTTGCATATCTGGAGTCTATTCTATATTTTCCAAGGATTTGATTATTGTCTCTATAGAATCAAAAACCTTGATATAGTCTAACATTGATCCATATACTATTCCCGTTTTTGACTCTATTATATTTCGTGTTAATTATGTTACACTGAATATTTTCTTGAAGCCTGTTTGTTCTGGTATTTAGCAAAGTTCAAATTTGTTAATAAATCTGTTCATAATGATTTTTGTTAATTGTTTGTAAGCTTAACACAGTAGACTTATTGATCTATAATTTTATAGTTGTGTTTTTTATCTCCCTTTTTATATATTGGGACAATAATTGCGTTGTTTCAGTTTTTAGGTATTCTTATTTCTTTGCGGCACAGTTTTTTAATAAGTATTTCCCCACTATATTAATTCTAGGAATATTTTATTTTCTTCAAGTGCTTAATTTAATTTCATTTCTGATATCGCTTAATTGATTTCGTCAGTTTATATCTCTAATATTTTTTCAGAGTCTGCATTTAGTATTTTTCTTCTTATCAGTGCTGGTGGTCTTTCAGCTTTTGATGTTTATAATTCTTTATAAAATTTTTCCTTTATGTTCATAATTTCTTCTCTTTTGTTAGTTGATGTACCATTTTTTCTCTTTAATTTATTGACTTGCTGTTTATTACTATTTATATTTCTTTTAAGCACCGTTATTGCTTTAGTCTCTTTAATTGTGTGTTTTATTAAATTTTTATATCGAACTGTTTTACTAAGTGTTATACATTCTTGGATTCCTTTTTTGCATTGTGTTGTTAGACCTGATTCTGTTGAGTGTTTTTACTTATTTTTTCTCTGAAGTATCTTGTTATTCTTTTTGTTTATCTTCTTTCCCGATATTAAAATAGAAAAAACTTATTGTTAATAGTTTCTCGTTAATCTTAATTTGTTATGTTACTGTACCATAAAATCCACCCTAATTCACGTTGGTATTCTTCTTTTTGTTCTCTGGATGATTTTTTTTTCTATAAATTCATTTTTCTTTTAATCAGTTTTGAACGTTTTTCTCATATAGGTATACAGACAGATCATTAAATAAAGATTTTTTCTCTTCGATTTAAAATTGCTCAAAGAAATGTTTTTCTTGAAAATACAGTTTTAATCGACACCATCAAATTTCACCTGGTAAACATCAGGAGTTCGCGTATTGACAAAACTTGCATTTATTTATTAAAATTGTTATATTTTTTAAAGGACTTTTTTTTGCAATAAATTAACCTTTTTTTTTTCTTTTTCAGGTGGAATGTAAGAAAGCACAACCCAAAGAAGTGATGCTGCCCGCCAACCTCGCCAAGACACGCGCTGCAGGGCGTGGCGCTTACGGTGAGTTGCTCGTGCTGAACCCGGCGGCAGCGGCCGCGGCTGCCGCCTCTTCCGCAGCCTCCACGCTCCGCTACGCCCCCTACCCCGTGCCGCACGGCGTGGCAACGTTGCCCGCCGGTGCCACGGTGCACCACGCCCCTTCGGCCACATTACCGCTAGCAGCTATAGCAGTGGCCCCGGCTTCTACGCCCCTGCACTACGCCACGCATGCGCTCTACGACGTAACCGGTTGCAAGCGGTTGTTTGCTACGGGGCCTGCGCTTCGCCCATTGGCAACCCGTGCACCTCCAACATTGACTTATAGCATGAGTGATTTGTTGGGGATTCAAGGGTTAGATATTTCGACGGTCTACACTACTCCACTGTAAAAAAGCTATTTTTTTGTATGAAACTACATTATTTAATTTTGTTTACTTGTTAAATATAGTTTGTTGAATTTGTGTTTTAAATAACAAAATACAATTAAAATATTCTCCTTTCGTTGAACATATTTCCATATGTATAGATAGCCACAGTATGAACAACTAGCAGGGGACATTTTCTATACTAGCATCTCTTGGACTTACAATTATTACTGTTAGTTTAAAACTAAATATTCCAGAAACTAGATAAAGTATTTAAAAATATTAAAAGTCTTTAGATAAATTTTTATTAAATTAATATTTATTATTAATTTTTTACATTTTCATTAATGAACAAAATTGTAATACGAGTATACTTTTAACTTCTTAGTGTCTATAACCTGTGAAAATATTACTAGTCTATCTATATACAAACTATTTTCAAACCTAAAAGTTCTTTGATGAATTAAAATATTTTTTTTGTGCAGTATTATCACCGCCAACAAATCATTAGCTTTAAATTATGATAAATTTATCAATTAAATCTTAGCTTAGACATAAAGTAGGTAAACCCACTTGATACCGTGCAAAAAAATGAGTGATCTCTGCAGTTTTGTTGTCTACATGTTATCAAAACGAAAATCGGACCGTGGGACCATTTTGAGAAAATTAGTATTTTAGAAGGCTCTTTTGCTGCTCAATTGAAAATAGCAAACATTATAAGTAGTAGCTATTACCCATGGACTTCATGTTAGCAAAACAATCAACATAGCGGGCAATTAAAAACCCAACAACCAGTTCTAATGGCTGATGAAAAAAAAAAAGAAAATGCAATAAATTACATCATTACCTTCATATATAAATATCTATTCGACGGTAATAAAGACACATTAATTTTAGATATTGTGCCACCTTCTGAGCTCCATCTTATGCTAGATATAGTTAATTTATGCTCATAATTGACGAGCAAAACGCTTTATACTGAGCAATGAAAAAATTTAATTTAAGTGGAAGTATATATTTTTTGTGACATACATACAAATCTTATTGTATTTAAATATGCCTTAATTTCCCAAATACAATTCCCAAAAAACTTTAAAAACCATTCCTTACAAAAACGTGAAACCTCCGGAAAAAAAAAACTTTTAAAGCAACTCACTCCAAAGTAAAATTTAACAAAGCTGTAACGCGTTTGGCAAGAGAAAGCGCCCAAATTGAAAATTGGATGTGTATTCGTAAATAAATCTTTTTTGGGATACATTCGTTTCCATCACTTAAGACGCTGAATTGAAAATTGGCGTTATTCCGGAACAACGTAACTTAATTTTATTCTTCTGTATTTAAATTTGGGGCATAGAAAGTTGTTTTGATCGTATTTGTTCCGTTTTTTTTTTTGAGAATATTTTATATATAAATTTTTCCAGGTTAAGACTAAATTTCTAAGATGAGTTTGTTATTTACTTATCACCTTGTCTTACTGGTAATGCATTTACTACGTTGACAGAAGGATCTTCAGGGACTTCAAATTCGATATGATTTATAGTTTACTTTACCTCTAAAATGTTCCCTAAATATTAGTCAAAATGAAATCAAAGTTGAGCTCGCTTACAACCAAAATTCAACCCCAATTTTGGTGAACCTATATTTATCTATTGCAGAATATCTGCCTTCTCCAGGTTAACCCACTTTGTTTCATCATTAGTTTATGTCATCCAGTTAATTCCAGCACATCTTCGAGAATTAGATCATTACACACTACTTTTCGTGTATTTTATTATCCACCATAGTATCGACCTTCGATCCTGCAATCATACTATATCTCCTGTCTACTTGAGCTGAAAGGTTCTATTTGTGGCTCCGGTAATTTTTTTCTGTGCTCGTAGCCCAGTATTATTTTTTAGAATCTAGCATTTGTCTCTTTTAGGCTCTTGATAATGCTATTCAACCTATGTCTACATCAGGGTGAGCCTTCGCAATAACTACTAAATTTAATAATGACCATTCTTCTGCACAAAAAAAGGAGACCCAACAGAATTGGAAAACTACAGACTCATTAGTCTGATAAATCATCTCTAAAAGCGTAGACCAGAGGCAAAATTAAATTTTTACCAGCTCAGAGAGCAAGGAAACTTGGTATCAACAATCATCTACATTACATAAAAGCACCTATAGTAAAGTCGAGTACAACCGGTCTTTGGTTCTCTCCTTTGTTACATTTCGGAAAACATTTGACACAATAGAGTTTAACAGTTTTTAGAAAGCCTTAAGAGAAAGTCACATAGACCACCGGTACATCAAATTATTTCAAGATATATGCAGGTACTGGAAGACGACTATAAACATGTATGAAATTACCAAAGGATACAAGGCGAAAGTATATTAAATACAGGGCGATATCTTGTCATCCAAGTTATTTACGATAGTTCTTCAACACGCCTCTAAAAAGATTGGACCAGGGCAACATCTGCGATTCGTCGGTGATATAGTTATAGCGGCAATCGAGGAAAAATAAAAACCATTCTAGACGAATAAAGATAATATACATAAAGGTTGGGCTAGTGATAAACTCCCGCAGAATACAATTTATGACAAACCTAATTCTGACAACCTAAAGATATGAGAAAACGAAGAAAGGTCTATTAGAAATAGAATGAGAAACGAAGAACAAGTCACTTACGTCGTAGAAAGCATTGCAAGACTGAAGTGAAATCGGGAAGCCCATATAGGCAGGAAGAGTAACTGACAGTTTTTACGTAAAATTATAGACTAAAGACCTTGAGATGGAGGAGACCACCTACAAGATGATAGACGACATCAAGAGATTCTCTGGCAATTGGTTGTATGCTGTTCAGGGTGAACAGGGCTGGAGTATACAAAGGCAGGCCTATCTCCGACAATGGATGTAAAGAACTGGATAATAATGATGATAAAGCTCTTGGTGATTTTATTGCGTTAGTCTTTGATAGTACCCAAGTTTCTGCGTCATATGTCAACACGGGCAACATCTACTGATTATAGACTTTGTCTTTTAATTTGTTAGGAATATATTTTAAAATATAACTTTAATTTTTCGAATGAGCTCCAGCAATACAAACCGTATTGCCTAGTGATTTTATCATGCTTCAGGAGTTGTTATATCTGATCTCAGTATGTATCGCAGTCAGTCGCCTCTTCTCTCCTAAAACGATATTAACTTGTAACAGTAATAATATTAAATAGATTCTTTCCTAATGAACACCACCTGGGGTTAGCTCTTTGCGGAGGCTTTACATTTTTTTGAAATATTTAATTTTGTCTTGTGATCAGGAGACCTTACTATTGATTTATTTACTTATTTGTCGGAATTTTTACTTTACTCCTCAATAAATCTATAACGAAAATAGAGTGATATAATTTTCCCTTATTTAAACCGCATTCTGGAGGTCTGTGAAAAGCGTTATCTCATATTTTACTAGCGTCGAGGTTTATCCACAATCCAATGTGTAACTTATTCTACATGGTCATACTTTTTACATTTGCAGATCATAAATTGAAATTACGTTTGTATGAAATTAAAATTAATAAACTGGTTTTTGATGCAAAAAATCTATTGTAGAAAACTTAAATGTTTATAATATTCTATACACAACTAGTGTGTGTAATCTATTAAGTCTGTAATAGTGGCCGGTCCAAATTCTGCTAACAAAGCGGATAAAACTTTTTGCAGTTTAGTAAGTGATAAATGTAAATCATATTCCATTCGACGACGTAAAAATAAAATGTAAATCATATTTGAAGCGGTGATGGAAGAATTCATGTCTAAAAATAATAATTTTATATTATGTAGACGTACAGCCCCCTGTTTTATTATTATCCATGGTCGATTTTGACATTATAACGTATTGGCACTAAGAAGTTATAAGTATTATTTTATTTATATATTTAATTTTTTACATAGAACATAAAATTCATTTAAGTGAAGATTTTTTCAGCACTACACCTAAAATAAACATATCCTTGATAGCTAGCAATTCATATATTATAACAGTACAAACTAAAAGACTGCTAATAGACCATTTTAGTTAGATTGAGTAGATTTAGAAAAATGTAGAAAAAAAATACGTATATAATTTAACAAGTACTTATTTTTAATTAAAAAATCGGCATCATGTAGTTGTTTCACTCAGAAATATTTATCATGTATTTTTAATAACCTAGTTTACTTATTTTATTTAATTTGTTATTTTAGGATCTCAATTTTTCGAATTTTTCATCAGTGCCATTGGAATTTATTTATAAAAATTGATCAGGAAGTAAAACGTCGATCCTCTGCAGTTACCTGATATTACTTGATATGTTCTTTCCGTTGCCTTCTAACAGTAGAGATGACAGATGACACCTGTCAAAATTTTTGGCCTACGAGTTTAGGGACAAGTCCGTTCCTCACTTCTTTGGTAACCGGGAGTTTCACACCCTATATATACAGATGTATGTACATACAATCAAACCTTAAAACAAACAAGCAATAAAACAAAAAAAATTTTAGTAGTAAAGCAATCACAATCATACCGGTAAACATCGGCCCAAAAAACATCTTCCATCTAAGATTCATTCAAAAGTATTCTAGGATATGAGGTCCTAATCTTTCAAAATGCGGAACCCAATATAAAAAACGATTCTTTAACAAGACTATCTGGTGTCTGGAAACACCCAGCAATCTTCTCTGTCCCAGATTGAATGTATGAATTTAATGACTGAAATGAGCTTGTCTGACAAGTACTGAGAATGCGTGAAATAACTAACTTACATATAAATATAGCAGAACGTAAATCTCTCTCTCTCTCTCTCTCGAAATATGATCAAACTTTTTCAAGCACCAAATGAAACGGCAATACGAGTTCTGTACCATGAGGGCACAATTTTTTTATATTAAATTTAAAAACGGTCCATAGACGAAGTTACAGTACCAGGAAGGAACAATACTAACTACTGCCACAAAACAAATGTCCCATTGAACTTTATGGGGTTATCACTATAAGATTAACACGAATCCATTAACAAGCAAAGTGAAGATAACCAATTAAAGACAATAAATAAAAAGAAATTAGGTAATATTTTTAAAGCCTATTTAACCATCGCATGGAAATAAATCTGACTAAAATGATTTTCATTAATTTTTTATGCTCTATTTTCTTTTTAATATATTCAAAGTAGAGTATCATTACTTTCCTTATACCAGTATCAAAGCATTTATTTATTATTACAAAAGCACAACCCTTTTAAGAGATTAAATTTCAAGAAGAAACTTTGTTTTACCCTTGACTTCTTCATTTTAAACGTTTTTGTTTACCCTTTATTAGAATTGATTAACTGTTTAAAACGTCGACCGGCAAGGCACACAATTAATATTTCAATCATTTGAGAATTCAACCTAATTAATTTTGTCCGGAGGGGTAAAAGTAATAATTTTCGAACAATTCTCTTTTTAAGCTAGGAATAATCAAAAACCTATTAAAAATTGTTGAATTATTATATCTGATAATTACATGATTTCCATGGAAAATTTTACATATAAAATGTGTATCATACCTTCTAAGAGGTGTCCAAGATAAAGAGGTCCAATATAAGAATCTCGGTAACAATAAGAGATATAAATTTGGTAAAATGGGAAAAAAAAGTTACCTATTTTAACAATCAACTATACAGAATATTGCTGCCAAAATACGTGACTTTCAAGAAGTTTTACTTTTGGGATATATGAGTGTCTAATGTAGTTACTTTTTAAAATTATTTTTATATTATACAGGGTGTCCCAAAAGCTCTGAAAGTATCAAAGTTGTGTTTTTTTTTTAAATGAAACCACCTGTATATTATTGCATTTTTGAATTCACCGATCAAAATAAGTGCCTATTTTGATAAGGCTTATGATACCTAAACCAGGCTTTGCAGATTAAACTGACAGATTAAATGAATTATCTGACGTTTCTAAATGCCATAGGCAACTAGATACATAAAAACCTCTATTCAAAAAATTCAAAGTGGTGCAGAAAACGATTATTTGGCGTATACTATTAAAACGCGAAGACTTAGCTATAGAGCTATAGAATACCCTTACATCATTCGATAGGTATTTAAAAGGTAAATTTTCTGGTAAGTAAAAAAGTATAGCATTCTATTTAAATTAATCGAGTTATAGCCACTTATATTTCTTATTTCATTAGTTTTAATTTTTGGACACCCTGTATAAAATAGCAAATTTATTATAATTGGGATATAAAATATGGTATATTGTTGCACTTCACTGTAAATTTCGAGTACATAACTGAAATATTTCTTAAATATTTGAAACATGAAAATTAGGTTAGATTTTGTCAAAATTCAAATTATTTAAAAACCCTTAGGTACCATAAACCTTATTAAAATAGGCACTTATTTTGATCGGGGAATCCAGAAATGTAATAATGTACAGGGGGTTTCATTTAAAAAAAAAAACAACTTTGATACTTTCAGAGCTTTTGGAACACCCTGTATAATATGAAAATAATATTAAAAAGTAACTATATTTGACCCCCATATATTCCAAAAGTAAAACTTTTTGAAAATCACGTATTTTAGTCGCAATATTTCGTGCCGTATATGATGAATAACTCTACATAACGGTTAAATATGACTTTGTGCGTTTCACTATCGAAAATTTATTGAATTTTGAATTATATTTTCTCTGACTTTAATATGAAAGTTAGTGCGAAACCAATAAAACTTTTATGAGTTTCAAGATGAGTCCTATATTCAATAGTAGATAGACAAAGGCTGAGACAAAGAAAAAGAAAACGAAGGATGACGTAATCGATTTGTTTATTTGACGTTTTATCTTCGAACAACCATTGTCAAATTCATTTCTTTAAATACTGTTCTGATTTGATCACAAATTTTAAAAGCTCATTTTATTCTGAATGAAATGAATCAAAAATTCTGTATGATAATTTAGATCTTCTTATTGAGTATTTGAGTATATTGTATCCCCTGTTGATATTCAATAACAGTAAAAACGGATGAAAAATATGGAAAATCGAAATTCCAAATCAGGCGGTTAATCAATCAGCTGTGAATGTGAAATTTTGCATTTCCAACATAACAGTATTACAATAGCTGAACTAGACCTCGCTTGATTACCTCTCACTTAAAAACAAATTTACCGTTGTTTCATCTCTGTCTACTTTAGTTTTATTATTGTTTTATAGAAGTACAAGACCACATAGAAGGTCTTTATTTGAAGCAAGGTCATTGAGACATACAATTAGGCGATGCCGATTTTTAATATCAAAAAGAAGAAAAAAGTAGTCGTGATTAAAGTGAAATTCTATTTTTACACAAAAAGTAGCTTTTTCATATTAAAAGTAGTAAACTAGGAAACGAAATTCGTGGCAAACATTCGCTTAGCAAACGGTAGTCTGGTCTAAAATACATTTATTAATCTACACTGCAGCTTTGAAACACAAATCAAAATTATGTTCATGAAATTTCATCGTGTCTAAAAGGAGCTGTCATGTGTACAAATTTAAGCAAAAAAATTTGTTTTAGTATATTTAGGGTTCTAGAATTTTCTGCTGATGCTTACGCTACTACTACTAAACTCTTTAAATAAAAAAAAATTATCGGTATTTAAATTAATTTAGATGAAACAAAAAATGTTTTATGTAGTAATAGGAATAGGAAAATTTTAGGCCCCCTTTACCTGCTCCCAAAGCTCTACAATAATTTTTTGCTTAAATTTTCAAATAAAAAAGTACTGTTGTAATGTCACTAGGCTTAGTTAGTTAACTAATTTTTTATAGCAAAAAAAACTGAAAATTAAAAAAGTCGGGGCAGTAGTTCATCCTTTTCAGGTCCTGGCGCGTATGTTCCCTGGTCCTTTTGGGGAGTTCGTCCTGGTCTCATCTATGTAATGCCATAGCCCTACAAAGGTGCGACCTACTCTTTTGTATAGTATCTTTAGTTTAGATGTAATTTTATTATGTAACTTTTTTTAGTTATACGGTGTGAACGCAAATTGTCCTTCACCTGTTAATTTTTAAACCAGATGCAATAGTGTTATCAATTAACATACTAATTAAATGGTTTTATTTATATTACTTATTTACATATGATTGAAGGTGAAATAGCATAGGTGGCGCTAGGGGCGCTGTAGAGTACAAACATTTGAAATCCGAACTCTTTATGTTCATTGAAAACCTAGTGTTAAATAGAAAATCAAAGTATACCACATAACTCCCATTTATATAATTTAAATTATTTAGCTTATAATGTCCTTAGTGTCAGCTATGGCATCTAATACACAATTTGACGTCAAAAAGTAAAATAAATGATTTATCTTGAATTCCATCCTTGCCTGTTTTAAAAATTAAACTTAAGAGGTCCATTTACGTTTACATTACATTAATTATCGCTAGGTAAAAGTTTTCCTAATTTTTTGCTAACTTTAAATATTGTTTTATTGATGCCAGTTAAAATGGGCATTTTAATATATAAGAAATACAACAGATTTTCAGTAAATCATCTCTAATTCAATAAACATTTTTTAATATTGGATGAAATACGATGATGCATCATTTAAAAATATTAATTTAGCTATCTCTCTCTTTCTCTCTCTCTCTGTCTCTCTAGCAGGCCAATTTGGTCCCCTCCTGTAGATAGGCCTCCTCTAGTTTCTTCCATTCCAACCTGTTTTCTGCAATCCAGTGCCAGTTTCTACCTGCTTTCCTTTTTATGTCGTCTATCCATCTTTTTGTATTTCGTTGTTTCCTACATAAAGTGACGTATCTTCTGGAGACATGCTTAATCCAACTTTCTCTGAAGCATTTTTCAACTCAGAAAGCATTTTCTGTAAATTGTCTAAATCTTCACTTATTAATACCACGTTGGTTGAGATATCTACCATCGATGCTAATGCCCTTATGTTTCTGGTCCAGTTGCTGAAAGACATCTTCCAGTGTTAAAGTAAAGAGTTTAGGGAAAATCGTATCTCTCTGTCGCACCCCTCGATTAATATTTATCTTCTCTGTTTCTAGGTCTTCTGTTATCCTTACTTGCGGTTTGGCCTTATCGTAAACAGATATCAGAAGATTTCTGTATCTGGAATCAATCCTCGTATTGTCCATTGTCAAAAGCCTTACTATAATCAACAAATGCTTGATGGATTTGAATATTATATTCGGTGCATTTTTCAATTAGTAATTTGCTGTTTTGTATCTGCTGTGTTGTACTAAGGCCCTTTCTAAACTGTCGCAATTAGCAATGCCCCTGGTGGTAAGGACATGTAGCATTTTCGACCACCGTAATAAAGGTATGGATGTTTCATCCCGATACCGGTGGTGGACTCATCAGTGGGATCCACCGGTATCTTTCCCAGACAACTTGAACTTCTATTTAAGTCCAGTTTTGCCGGAAAGCGGTGGTGAGATGTTATGTTCCACAACATGCCCCCACTAAGGCATTTGCTTTCCGGCTTAAACTGTCGGACAGTCCAAGCCGTTAGAAAGCACAGGCCTGAAAAGGAAGTGGAACGGACATCCTCGGTGGTTTTCCAATGGCCGGGTCAGGCTTAATCAAAGCCAACGGCGGTTAAGATCCTCGGCTGCCGCCGTCCCTACTTGGGAGCCATGTCGCAATTGGCAATGCCCCTGGTGGTAAGGACATGTAGCTAGCGATCTATTTTCGACCACCGTAGTAAATGTATGGATGTTTCGTCCCGATACCGGTGGTGGACTCATCAGTGGGATCCACCGGTATCTTTCCCAGACATCCTTGTACTTTCCACAAACTTGAACCTCTATTTAAGTCCAATTTTGCCGGAAAGCGGTGGTGAGATGTTAAGTTCCACAACAAAACCCGGCTTTTTCTGGAGATAGATAAGAGTCAGATTTGTTTGTAAGTCTATTAGTTATAATCTTAACATCCTATTGATATAACATGGCAGAGTCCTTGAAGGAAACCATGACATCTGAAATGGATAACCCATCATTTACCTCTTGTTCCTTGGTAACTTTAATTGTTGATTGAATGGTATTGAGATGTATCCTAGCTCTTGATCTTTTATCTTGCCATACAATCGACATTCTCAACCAGATTTTCGGTTTGACTGTTGCCGTTTTTTATGCCTTGAGTTTCAAATCATTTCATGTAAAGGATAAAGAATCCCCCTTCTGGAGTTCATCATTCTGAACATAGAACTTGTTCTTCACTTAGAAATGAGCATTACGAAAGCTACTCCAAGAGGTCTACTATTCCGTTCAGTGAAAACGTGGTTTAATCTGATAACATTGAAGCATTCGAAAATCCAGTTTTGATTGTTTTTTGTGATTTTTCTAATTGCATTTCAGTAAAGAGGCTTTCCATATAAAAACTGGATTTTGAAAATTATATCACCGATTTAGCAAATGAGCCTGGTGCACTTGCACTTATGCCCATTTTTAAAGAACATATTTTTGACTAATTTAGAGGAAATTTGTGACTTCACAAAGGAAAACCAAGCATCCCTATATTATCTACTCTTTGTTAACTAAAATTTTGAAAAGCATCATAAAAATTTAATTTATTTGCACAATAAAACAATATTTTAATCTTTACAAGCCAGAAAGTTATAATTTTGTTTACCTATATTTTATAGTGTACTTAACCAACTAGCTAGGAAACTAATCTTTCTACAAACTACTGTACTTTCGCATAGACTAGATTTATGAATATAGTTGAGCAATAGTTCGAAACTTAAGAGGTAATGTAAAATATTTCGTGTGTTTAAATGTATAATATTTATTGGTACGAGTTAGGTAGATAGTTAAAAATTTAATTAATGTTCTTCTCGAGCAATTCTGGTAAATATTTTTTGTCAATAATAAGGTTGCCGTCACTTCCTAAAAAATATTGAATTTTGCATAGTCTTATCACAACAGGAAGCATTGTCGACTCCTACCAGCTGCAACTTAATAAAACAATACATCTACATATTCCATATTCGCCTTCGCTTCTTTATTTACGGCATTTATTAAATTATTTATTTCATAATAATATTTTTAAGAACGAAAAATTCGCATATTTACAATCTTTTTCCATGAGCTCGTAATTTATAACTGTGAAGAGCTGCCACGAACGCTTTTGGGGATTTCTTTAGATGACTGTAGTCTGTATAACTAAGTCTTATCAAAATCTGTGATGACAATGTCGCGCGACCTCCCCTTGTTAGTGAAATTTTGATTTTTTTTTAAATTTCGCACTGCTCCAATAAATGTATGAATGTTTCGGCTGGCGATATTTTTCTGCCATCCAAGTCGGCAGGTTTTTAATATCCTGCCTACATGTATCGGAATTTATATTTTATATAGCAGTTGTTTCCTGCGAATGTTACTTTTGATTCCATACAGCTTCATTTAGGAGATCATGAGATAATCGAAATGCGTATGGAGATAGGAGCAGAGTTGTATTTCCACCAAATAAACTGTTTTTATATGTTCTTTCCTTTTTCTTTGCTTGAAAGAAGAATAGCATATAGGCACTAGTCATCAAGTATTTAATTTCTCTCTAATTTTTGCCAGTAGTTACTCAACAATACTCATAACAATTTAATTTTTTACATTTTATTTTGTTATAAATTAATTTTATATATGAAAATTTTATTTCTAAATACTTTAACCTTCAAACCATTATCCTATATATAGACTAATTGTAACCGACAATTCTGTCAATCTTTTTTGTTTTTGTCTTGTCTTGACAACATGAAAACATTTTACTTTGATCAAAAATCAAGTTTTTGCTTCTATCCTGAATACAGTAAAATTTTTCACATATGTTTTGATTTCAGGTTGTGAACCTAAATTATCTGATATATAATTCCCATATGTAGACTTTGAGAAAATATATCTTAAGTAATTTAATTTCACTTAAGTTTTTCAGTCTCTTTTCTTAATCAACGAAGAAAAAATGCAAAGGTTTTATTCTTTACAAGTATATAAATTGTTGCTTTGCCGCCGGACATTCCCTGACAAACACACATCAAAATATTTTGCATTGAGTACATTGTGGAAAGAAAAAATGTTTTTGCTTCGTCTATAAATAAGGAGAACAAAATCCAGTTTACATAAACATGACACAAGAACTATTTGAAAACAAATAATTTTCAATACTATGCTGGCTTAATTTTTAAATATGAAAAAAAGTATATACTAGAATTGCTAATTAGCTACTAAAAGTAATTTTATTACTATATAACCGAAATTAGCTGAGACAAAGAAGAGATAGCAGCGAATCTAAGTATACAGTTTGATATTTGTTACCATATCTTATATACTAGTTTAGAAAGGTTCTAGTTAAAAGAGTTTTTACATGTTTACTAATACTAGTTGTCAGTTGTTAAGTTTAGCATAGTATTTCTTTTCTGTAATAGAAGCTTTATAGATCTGGATTCAAATTATCCAGATTCTAAGAAGTAAAGAATTTGGCTAAATGGATCGCACGCAGATACTGACAGAAAGAAATTCACAAAATCTGTATTTTTTTCACTACCAGATTTCTTCATAGAATATTTCCATTTAACCAAGTTTTTAAGAGTGAAGAGTGTTCTAGAGTAGAAACTAGTCCAACTTAGCCATCGTAGCTTAGTCGAATGTACTGCAGAATCAACGAGAACAACTTAAATAACAAAATCTAGCTAACAAAGTCCGTTTTTCCTTAGTTACGCTTTCGCGGCATCATAACGGTTCTCATGTAGTCTTAGACACGTAGCTGAAATTTCATGAATGCTATAATTTTCGATTCTTAGTTAACAATAGTCTTTTTTCTTTTTCGTATCTAAATGTCCTTTATTCGCGGCATTTCCTTACTCTGTACTAATGGTTATTTTTTCGTTTTTTAGATTTTATGTGGTCTCTGGGAGCTCTTCCAGACGGTAAGTACATTACTCAGTTTAACGCTTTATTTTAAAATTGTTTGTAAAACTTTCTCATCAAATCTAGAAAATAATCAAAATATATTTCTATGATACATTCTAAAAACATATATGACCAACTATAAAATGCCTTATACTATGAGGACAGACATACTAATATAGTTAGCACCCGAAGCACTACCTCAATAGTATACCGCCACCTACTGACTAGTTTCGAATTCATTGGTGCTCATGAGTACAAAGTAGACCAGAGCACAGCTAACCATGAGAAAAACGTAGCCTTTGAAAAACTTATATTGAACTAAATAAGAAGCCCAATACAAGCAGCGCTATCTTCCAGCATTCCATGGAACCTGAATTCAGAATACCGGTAGATAACATTGTTTCACTCGCAAATCTTAACAAAACCGAACGCAATTGACGATAGGATAATTTCACAAAAATTGTAAATATCCTAATTGTGGAAAAACAAGATTTAACTATATTAGAAACTTACATAATAAAGGTGCAAAGTCATCATTTTACAATGGTCAAAGTGTCACTGCATAATGTAATAACGCACTTTTATATGCACATCATATTACAGCAACCTTGTTGAGTGTTGCAGTAAAAGATGTTGGTGCTTTATTTATTTTTATTAAAATGACCATATGGAGTAATTCAGACTTCATTTTATAATGAAAAACTTTACTTGGGCAAGTTTATTTTCTTATTATCATTAAATTTGACTACGATATTTTTTAATAATATTTTTCCTGATTTTGTACCTCAAAATTATTTTTGTACATATCCTGTATAGTTTTATTTTGTCACAAGTAGAAGTTAACACTATACTAAAAAAGAAGAAATTTTCGTAGCCAAGTAAATTTTAACTCTATGCATTTTTAAAACTCCTATTAAGTAGAAGTAGATAACAAAAACTGTTGCCAAAAGAAAAATTAATAATAAGGAAAATTAATTCACTAAAAACAAAAATAAGTCATGATATAAAAACAGTCGACAAAAAGATTTGCTCTAAATAAAAAAAATCAAAATGAACAGAAGAGACTCAAAAAATTGTAAGAACGGGAAAAAAAACAAAATTGATATATTAGAATTTTCAAAAATAAACAAAACCACTAAGAATAAAATTAAGGAAGATATACGAAAGTTCAACAAGCAAAGAATGTGGGCTCTAACAGAAAAGAATAAGACTATGATAGTTGTAAAAAAAAGAAGAACAAAAGGGAAAATTAGAGTCCATCAACTGAACCACAATACAAAAAAAATAAAATATGAAAATAAAAACACCGCCTAGATTGTCAAAAAATTTGATAGTAACTTGTTTTCCTCCGATTACCCGGAACCTCTAAATGCAACCCTCCAAAATATTAAGATATCGGATCAGGAGAGATCTCCGATACTACAGCAGATGAAATAGAACTCAAATGCAAAATGGGCACCAGGAAAATATAGAATTACCGCAGAGATTTTAGAACTTGGTGGTGCTGTAATAATTGAGACAATAAAAATTTTATTAAAGAAATACCTCAGTTTAAATAGAATAACGAAAAACTGGCAAAACGCACAACTTATCTTGTTGCTTCAGAAGGTAGATAAACGATAATTAGACAATCACCGGGCCATTAGTCTACTTCCTGATCCATATAAACCTTCACCAACAGATTGATGAATAAATTTGATAAGTCTCGTCCACCTGAGTAAGCGGAATTCCGTTAGGGTTATAGTACTATAGAAGACATTCAAACAATGCGTACTCTGACAGGAAAATATATCGGGTACATCTTTCCTCTACAATTCAGTATATATAGATTAAAATAAAACTTTCGATTATGTAGAATTTCGGACATGGATGAACTCCAGATATAGAAAGAAACCTTTTGAAATACATATATGGCAAGTTCAAATGACTGCTTATTTCAAAACCAACAAAATATAAGTACGATAAAAAGGAACTATGGGACAAAAAAGGTATAAACATCAATGACCGATAATTAAGTCATTTCGGCTTCGTGGATGACATTGTTCTGATCAGAACTAGAGGTACTACTAGAAGAGATTAGAAAGATGTCCCAAGAAAGAGGCATCTCCATAATTATAGGAAAAACTAGAGTAATATCACTGGAAGATTCATAATTTAGAATTGGTAATGACATGCTAGATGATGTCAAAGAATTCGTTTACTTAGGCCTCTAGGCAAGAACAATCAAAGTACTAAAACATAAAGAAGAATTGCGATGAGATGGGATGCTATAGAAAAACTTGAATATATACTTAAAGATCAACAACTATCAATTAGCCTAAAAAGAGAGAAATGTCAACATGTGTATTCTTCCAGGGTTGACATATCACTTGAAAAT
The DNA here is from genome assembly GCA_034092305.1 of Diaprepes abbreviatus. Taxonomy (NCBI): domain Eukaryota; kingdom Metazoa; phylum Arthropoda; class Insecta; order Coleoptera; family Curculionidae; genus Diaprepes; species Diaprepes abbreviatus. The sequence continues at coordinate 14,675,552 of JASJET010000070.1, read as the reverse complement.
TGGGACATATACTATTAAATTTGTTACAAAAATTATAAACAACTCAACAAGCAATAAAACATTTCATCCTAGAAATAAGCTGAAGAAGCGGGATTGAAAATGAATAAGTTAAAAGATGAAATGGAGTAGAGTTGGACAAGAGACATAACGAGGCAAGAAGAAATAAAATGTATAAATTTGTTCTTAAATGGACACCAAGAATACCATCCTGGAAGGTAGATGGACCACATAAAAAAAAAGTTAAAAGAATTGGCTAAAGGTGGCACAGAAAAAGAATTAAAGCGGAAGTTCAGGAGTAGATCAGAAATCTCTAAGGAATAAGAACTATAACCAAAAAATAGTAGCCACATGGTTAACATTATCTGTCAAATTTCATTTTTTTTCCAAAAAAAAAACTCAAAAGTGCGGTTATATCTCAAAATATCGAAGAAAGTAATTAGAAAAAGTTTTTCTAAATGCATTTTTTAGGCCATATGCAAAATTTCAGCTGTATAAGTTAAATTAGATTTTTTGCCTACTTTTTGCACCACTGTTGCAAAGTAAGACTCAACGCAACCTACCTAAAATGTCTGTTTTGACAATGCTTCATTTCAGACATATTTTGTTTAAAGTAACGCCATATTAAATGTGTTTTTTTGCAAAATCCAAATAGGGTTATTAAAATTTGGTCACATGTGATGCAAAGTTTATTTATTTTTGACCCTGTATAAGGTAACTTTATAAAATAACTAGTTTTAAAACGTAATTTGTGTCTAAAAGTTATACACATTAATATTAAGAAAATAGTTTAATTGAAAAGACTCAAATTTTCTAATAGAAAATCATAATATAAAAATTAAACGCATTTAAAATTCCACCTGTTTAATTGATAAGAAACTGATGACACTGTGTACTTGTTTGTCTTAATTATTATGTATATTACTTTTAAACACAAGCTGTTTTCAAAAATAGTTTTTTTATGAAGTTACCTTAAATAGGGTTAAAAACAAATAAACAAAAAATTTTAATATCCCTTTCTGGATTTTGTAGAAAAATACACATTTAATATGGCGCTACTTTAAACAAAATATGTCACACAACACTGTCAAAACTAAGAAGTTTTATGTATGTTCCGTCGAGTCTTATTTTGTACCAGTGGTGCAAATTACAAAAAATGGGCAAAAAATCTAAATTATCTTTGACAGCTGAGATTTTTCATATAGACTAAAAATTGCATTTAGAAAACCTTGTTCTAATAACTTTTTTCGATATTTTGAGATATAACCCCACTTTTGAATTTTTTTTGGAATGCTAATCACGTGAATACAATTTTTTTTTTGGTTAATTTTCATTTCGATTGAAGCAGAAATTGATGCCAAAGTCAAATTTCGAATAAAGCTATTAATATAAAATCCCATATGATGCGGGCTTTACTGGTCATATTATATATGTATATATACACATCTAAATTAGGGAACATGACCCCCTCAATAACAGTGAAACTTAATATGGAACTTGAAAAAGCCACAAGGATAAAATAACACTTAATTTTCCCAATCAACGTCGTTTTACCTCTTCGGTATTGAATAGCTTTGGTACTTATTTTTCATCATAAAGAATAATAAAGCTAACGAAAAGGTAAACGAAACTTTGACGATCGATGAGTTATTAGGGAAGTTTCGATACCATTTTTTAAATAACGGTAACGTAAATCCTTATTTGAACTATATTTAAAGTTATTTTGTAAACTCTAAATAAAATAAAGTACACTACAAGGATATAAAAATATACGAACCTTATTTTCTGGATCTAAGAGTCAAGTATTTCAAGAGAGTTTATAAAATTTTAACTCATATAAATTGAAACGTGGCATTTTTCTCTACAGGGTGCCTGTAAAAATGTGGAAAATCTCCCGGATATAAAAAAAAATATGTGGAAGGAATACTACAAGTATAGGCCTTCTTTATTCGGGGAGTACTAATGCGGTTTTCATGCTGGAAGGTCAACAATAGACCAGATATTTACGATCAGACAAATATTGGAAAAAAAAATTAGGAATTTAACCGAGATGTCCACCAAATCTTTGTGGATTTCCAGCAAGCATATGACTCCGTGAAAAGAAGCAGACTATGGCTAGCAATACTAGAAATGGGCGTACCGAGAAAATTAGTCGATCTAACACAAATGTGCCTGACAAACTCATATGCACAGGTAAGGGTAGGAAATAGACCATCAGCGCCATTCAGTGTGACATCAGGACTTAGACAAGGTGACCCTCTGTCGCCGTTGCTTTTCAATTTTGCCTTGGAATATGCAGTGAGCAGGGTTGCGTCGGGGCTGACAGAGGATTTTGCGAACCAAGGTCCAAAACTGGTGCTGGCCTTTGCTGATGATATCGATACAGTGGCTCATTCAACAAGAGACGTACGAGAGGTATTTTTACAGCTCGAGGAAGAGGCAGGTAATATAGGTCTCCGAGTAAACGAAGAAAAAACTAAATACATGGTAGTAACCAAGAATCCAAGACCTCGAATCGGGCAGAATATATCACTGCATGAACACAACTTCGAAGTGGTTAAGGAATTCAAGTACCTAGGAGCGGTAATCACAGACGACAATCGAGTTGAATAGACGTCTCAGCAAGAATAGCGGCAGCAAATAGGGCATTATACTCCCTCACAACATTATTGAGATCTAAACCGTTAAAAAGACAATCCAAACTAACTCTGTATAGGTCAATTATTCGCCCGGTAGTTACTTATGGCAGTGAAACTTGGACCCTCAATCAACGGGAAATAAATAAATCACTCATATTTGAACGAAAGGTTCTTAGAATGATATTTGATCCCCAAAGAGATGAAACAGCAGGAAATTGGAGAAGACGCGACAATACTGAATTGGCGATACTGTATGGCAGTGAAAACATAGAGAAATTGACGGATTTTGTATTTCAGTGTATTTTTTTTAACCAAAAGAAAATACACTGAAATACAAAATCCGTCAATTTCTTGATTTCTTCGGTGTACAACCTGTTAATAACTTATTTAGTGAAAACATAGTCCGTTGTATAAAAGCCAACAGAATAAGATGGGCAGGCCATGTAGTAAGATCAGGGGACCACAGATTATTGAAAACAATATTCTTTGAGAGACCAGATGGTAAAAGATCAATAGGCCGTCCCAGGAAAAGATGGAAGGATGCCGTCGAATCTGATTTGTATAGGATTGGAGTGGGAAATGGAAGCACAAGACCGTAGGAGATGGAGGGCGATAGTGGATGCGGCTAAGACTCACCCAGAGTTGTAAGACCAAGAAAGAAGAAGAAGAAGATAGGCCTTCTTTTCAGAGATATGGGCTCCCAAAAAGCTGCAATGAAATCAAGTTTTTTACATATAATTATTAAACCACCAGGTATATTGCAATCGTTTTTGAAATGATATGTACCAGGTAAGATCCTTTAAATTATTATCCAAGAAAGTGTTGTGAATTACTCACACCTGCTGAGATGGACTAACTGTGACATTCATGACCCCCTTTTTTTACGCCCTGTATGGTAAGAACTTTGGACAACGTGTTTTACATACCTTTAGCTATTGACTAAAAATTAAGTAGTCTTCATTCATGTTGCCAATCCTAACCGTTTTCGAAAAAACGTCATTTTATTTACATTATGTATTTGGCGTATTTCGATAACAGATACATCTTTGTTCCTATCAAATCTTCAACCTTCAACCTTAAGTTAAAAAAATCTGATCCAAAATTAGAGTTTACTTCTTTAGTTAAAAAGTTTAATTCTGTGAATTGCAGATCGACCTAGGTTTGAAAAAATGTGCGTTCTATTTTATCGGCACCAAAAACCAAGTATTGTTGTTGCAAACGTTGCAATTTTGGAAAAAGAAGTACTGATGCTGCTCGAGAAAGAACACCATAATTAGAGGAAAATATTTTAAATACTGTAGATGACACTCCTTCAACCAGCACTTAAAAATTATCAGCGCAGTTTAATACGTCGAAAACCATAGTGAATGGAATTCTTCAAGAACAGTTGTTATATCCATATCTTCTCGAAAAATTTTCCCCTTGAAATGCAGTTTACAAACTGGCTATTGTAACAGCAACTAAATAATGTAACCCTCATTACCACTATTCTCTTCACGGATGAAGCAGTGTTTACCAAAAGTAGTATCATAAATTTACACGACTCGCATGTATGGGCCAAAGAAAATTCTCATACAAATAGTGTTGCGCATCATCAACCTTTCTAATCCATTAATGTCTGGGCAAGAATCATTGGCAATTTTTTAATTGGATCATTCGTATTGCCGGCACGACTGAATGGAGCGCTTTATTTGGGGTTCCTCCAGAACATTTTTCATGATTTAGTAGAGCACTTACCACTGGGAACCCGCCGCACGATGGGTCACCACCTCATTGCAGCGTTGCTGTGCGGAAGCACCTGAATAACGCCTATCAAAACCGTTAGATATGTAGAGAAGGACCTATTTCCCGATGTCCTTGATCTCCCGATCTAACGTCGTTGGATTTTTACCTATGGGGGCACCTCAAAACCTTGGTGTATTCCACTGTAGTCGATAGTAGGGAGGAACTTCTACGGAGAATCACGTTTCATTGTGATCAAATAAGGAACAATGCTGAGTTAATTTGGCGGCTTCAGACTTCACGGGACCCATGTTGAACCCTCTTACGAACTTTTGAACCAAGCAGTTATTTTAACTTTTTATTGAAACTATGGTGACTAGGGACAATTTCTCTTTTTCATATTCATCCTGACAGAAGTTAAGGGACTAACACTATAAATGAAATGATATTTGTTCAAAAATGGTTAGGATTAGCGATATGAATGAACAGTATTTAATTTTTAGTCAATAGTTAAAGGTATGTAAGAAACCTTATTCAAAATTTTTATCATACAGGGCGTAAAAAAATGGGGTCATGAGTGTCACAGCTAGTCCGTCCCTGCAGCTGTGAGTAATTCATAACACTTTCTTGGATAGTAATTTGAAGGGTCTTACCTGGTACACATCATATTAAAAAAAGATTGAAATATACCTGATGGTTCAATAATTATGTGCAAAAAATTTGATTTCATTGCAGCTCTTTGGGAGCCCATATATTTGATGAGGAGGCCTATATGAAAAAAATTTACATGAACTTGTAATATTCCTTTCACGTGTTTTTTTCATGTCCGGGAATTTTCCCTCATTTCCCCGAACACCTTGTATAACAACATTCGTTACAAGTGTACTTCATTAGTCATGTTAAGCAGCTGACAATATTTGATGGCTATATCAGAGGAATCTGTAATTAACACAAGACGATTTAAAAGCTATGATTTTCGACGACTTTTCTAAATATTCCATAATCATAAAGTGAATCACCATGGAAGATATATTTCTTAAGTTAAATCCACCTTCACCAAATCTGGTGCATACTTTATTACAAAAATCTACACACCATCAAAAAATTTGCAGAACATCACATACAACAAAACGTCTTGACATTTAAATTATTGAATTGTGAATATGTTGATGCTTAGAGTATCACAAAGTTCTCCATGGGTGATAATTATTTCATCTTGTGGATATTTTATTGCTACAACTCGTTAAAGAAAGATCTTCGTGAGTCTTGTTAGCAAATAAGCACATAAATAAATTATTGAGTTCATGACACAATGTAATTAAAAGGTAGTCCTCAAAGTTTGTTGCACGACTACCGTAAAGAATTCAGTTGTTAGACTTTCATTTTCTTTATTTTCCACATTTAGACTAATGTATGTTTGTATGTACAGGATGTTTTAAATCACGCCTGTAGCTAACTTAATAATTTCCACTGCTACGTCGTACACCAAATTATCAAACTTGTGTTTTTCAATAAAATCTTCTTTAAGTCTAATAGATTTGAGCCATCTGTACAGCAATGATTTAATTTCCTCTTGTTCTTCAAAGTAGTAATTAATATATTCTTTCCACGAATGACCTGGTGGGGTAAAGGGCATAATAGAGGCCTAGGCATCGATGATCCATTATCACCACCCCTTTTTCATTCATTCATTCATTCATTCATTCATACTCTTCCCACTGATTGTCGCTTTTAAAATGACATCCTCCTTTCAAGTTTTATCGCTGGTCACCATGTTAAGGAAAAAGTTTAGAGTCTGCATCCAAAGAAGTGATTTGCAGAAATTTACTGCCCAAGCGGTTTTTGTTTTGGAATTGAGGAATCAACAATCTTGGAACCAGCTTGCTGAAACTGTACTCATACCTAATTTATCATATCAGAGTTATCCAAACGCTTCATTCAAAGACATCGAATGCTTTAGCACTAATAGTTACTTTCGAATAACAATCTTCAAAATCCAGTGTTTCTTCTTTCCTGCATATATCAGGATTGGTTGTGTCCGAAGCCCTTTCGTTTCTTAGGTTAGCTTCCATGAATTCACCGCTCCATCAAAACTGTCACTATTGAGCATTACTAAGCAATGCACACTCAGTTGTTTCTATCATAGCTAAGTAGATATTTTTTCTAGTGTCCGAAATTTTGTCAAATAGTTATAGATTTTACATGAAAAAGAAATATGGTTTCTACCGGTCTTAATTTTCATTATTGCACTACATTTATTTTATGGATACTCTCTAATAATTTATTTTAATGGATATTTTTATTACACCGCGGCACCGATAATGGCTCGGGATTAATTAAAAGATTAAGTAGATCAAATAAATCCACGATAATGAAATTTAATATCGATGTTTACGTTTAATAATAATTTTCACCTCTCAGTATTTATGTAAAGTAATTATCGGACGCCGAAGTATTATTTTTAATTAAAAATTTATTTCGCAGAGTAAAATAGTGCCTCATTAAAATTATTCCACTTAAACTATCTTAAATTTTGTAAAAAAATAGATCGCCCTTTATTTTAAAAGCTATTGTGGAGATTTTTTTAAAAATTTTAAAAATATGGAAAAATTTTCTGCTAAATAATAACAGAAATAATGTAGTATAATGTATCAGGTGTGCAAGAAAGTAATTTCGGTGTTGTAGTGTAAAAAAAATATAACTCTTTTTTTATACAAAGAATAAATTTTATTCAATTATATATTTTCCATTTTGTTCAATAAACTTTTGACATCTTTATGGCCACTTTTTATTTGTGGAAGTGTTATCATTAAAAGAGTTTTGCAAACTTCAAAATAAATGGTAGTCAGATGGTGCCAGATTAGGGCTGTGTTAGAGATACTACATCACTTCTCAACCAAGTTGTCATAATTCCCCACGAGTTAATAAATATGAGTGAGGCTTTGCATTATCATAATGAAACACAATTCCTTTGCGATTTATCAATTCTGTCCTTCTTTCTTTAATTGCTTCATCCAGTTTCATTAGTTGTTGACAATAAATATCTGAATTGATCGTTCGGCCTCTTGGAAGCAGCTTAAAATACACAACACCTTTGCAGTTCCACCAAATTAACAGGCTGATCTTTTTTTAGATGCAATTCAGCTTTAGATGTGGTTTATGCTGGCTCATCACGCTTGAACCATCATGGTTTTCGAATTATGTTACTGTAGATGACCCATTTTTCATCAGCAATGATAATTATTTTCAAAAAATAGTCGGTTTGATTGCGCATAAGATGCATATGGCAAATATTGGTTGTGTTAAATGAATCTCAATCAAGTTATGAGAAATCCATATATCGAGCTTTTTAGTGAGTCCAAGATATGTTAAGTTATTTTCAATTGTTATGTGGAATACATTTAACTAGTTTGCAATTTCTCGAACACTTATATGACAAATCCCTTTAATTGTGGCTTTGATTTGTTCATCATCAATTTCAGTAGATCTACCAGAATGTTGGTCATCTTTGCGTGAAAAATTTCCCGAAGGGAATTTTTAAAACTAATGTACGTTCTGTTATACAGTCAACACCATAAACCTCACATTTCTCTTTGTAGTCCAAGCTTTAGATAAATATAGTGATGTAAATTCCGAGATGAATGAGATCTACCAAGGGGTATTGGGGACAATTTAAGAATAAACCCTAGATAAAATGTAACAGTAAAAAATAGGTTGAGGCCAAGAGGGGGTTGGGAGTCACAGGTTTTTTGAATCTACGAGCCAAGAAACCCATTTTGGAAAAAAAGTTTCAAATAAAAGTTTTAGAGATTTTAAAGATCTACAATTTGAGTTTTTGTGCGATCATTTTTGTTAATTTATTATTGCAAAAAACCAAAAAAACCTCAAAATCGGTCATTTTTTTCATATCAATTATTTATTTCAAGATTAACTTTTTTGTACTTTTGTGCTTTTAAAGGAAAACCCTCGTCTTTCTGAACAAAATGATGTTTTATAATAGTAAGTCGGATGATTTTTTGCCGATATATCGCTAATTGTTTATCCCAAGATGCAAAATGTTGATTGCTATAACTTTTTTTTGAGTGAACATTTTGACCCCCACAAATGTTCAATCTCTTCTTGAAGGCATAGATTTTCATATTTTATTAGGGGAAAATAAAAAAATTAATTTCTAATCCCTCAAATATCTCTTTAAAAAAAGAGGTTTTTTTATAAAGAAATAGAGCTGGGGCCTCCCCCTTAAATGTTAGATATTTATAATTTAAAAATTCGAATAGTTGAGTTCAAGATGGAGGTTTTGAAAGAAGAAAAATTTTCTTGTACCAATGGGAACAATTAAAAAACAAATCCAATGGTGTTTGATACTTAGAGAATTATATTTTCAAAATCCTTGATCAGATTTTACAAAGTGCGGCTTTTTTTTTATTAAAAATCATACGTAAAATAGTGTCCGAAAAGCGACTGACCTACCGTGGTGGTGGGGGACCCCGTCACCGAGCTCTAGCGCGCTTGAGGAAACTGAACTCGCAGTAACTTGAAAAATTATGAATATTGGTGCAATTAGTTTTTACCAATAAGCTATATTTAATGTGTTAATTCGAGTACTTATAAAATATGAAATCTGTTTCAATAATGTAAACTATTTATGTAATTTTCCGTTTTTTGCTTCCGGTAAACTATCGATTCTTCATTTTCATCAAAAATACTATTTAAAATATTATCTTTCGATGCTTATTTAAGACAATTTGGTGGAAAGCTGGGTCTTAAATATTGACAGGAAATTGTTTTCACCTTCAAGAACATCAAGAAATCATGCTTCGCGCACTAATTATATTAATCCTTGGAAATAAAATTTCAAAAAGGTTGGTAAAAAATCGAAAACCAGAAAATTTCACCTCAACCCCCTTTTTTTTACCCTTCGAAGATGGCAAAAGAAAAAAGTTAACACTTTCCATCGAATCAGAGATAAAAAAAAACCCTTGTGTACCAGAAAAGCTTGGTAAAGATTGAAATAAATGATAATTTCACCCCATCCCCTATTTTTCACCCAGATGTTATGGAGATCGAGCGACTCAAAAGACGTCTATACACCAAATATTCTACGATTCCGTACATTATTCAAGATTGCCAGTTTTGGTACGAACAGTAAATGAAACCGTACCCACTTAACCGGTTAAGAATTAAATATTTTACTTACACTGTTTGAAAATCCGTTGTACACCGACCTTGTTGCAAATATGATTATTTTGAATAAAATAATATTAAAATTATTATTATCTAAGGGCACAACTATCGTAACATAAAAATACGTCTAATCATGTTAGAGACTTTGATACTTGTCAAGCCCAAGCATAGCTATACAACTGGGAATTCCAAGCCGCCCTGTATTGGTTCTTTCAATCTTTTTTACACGTCTCCCTCTACTTCTCTATGCAAATCTGTTCTCTAGGCATACTTTGAAAACCTGGTTATGGATTTTGAAAATATAATTCTCTAAGTATCAAATGCCGTTGGATTTGTTTCTTAATTGTTATAAACAAGAGCGCCACGATTAAAAAAAATCCTAACTCAGCTCCAAAAAAGTTTTTCTTTTTTTCAAAATCTTCCCCTTCAACTCAGCTATCGAATTTTTGAATTATAAATTTCTAACATTTAATGACGAGGGTTCAGCTCTATTTCTTTACTTAAAAAAACACCTTCTTTGTTAAAACAATATTTAAGGGGTTAGAAATTATTTTTTTCATTTGCCCATAATAAGATATGAAAATTGAGGCCTTCAAGAAGAGATTGAACCTTTGTGGAAGTCAAAATGTTCACCCAGAAAAAATCTATAGCAATTAACATTTTGCGTCTTGCGAGAAACAAATAGCAATATCTCAGCAACAAATAATCCGATTCACTATTATAAAATATCATTTTGTTCAGAACGACGAGGGCTTACCTCGAAAAGCAAAAAGTGCCAAAAAAGTTAATTATGCAATAATTAATTAATATACAAAAAATAGCCAATTTGAAGGGTTTTTTTGGCCTTTTTGCAATAACGAATTAACAAAAATGATCGCACAAAAACTCAGATTGTAGATTTTTAAAATTTATTGAAACTTTTTTTCCAAAATGTGTTCCTTGTCTTGTAAATTCAAAAAATCTGTTTTAACCAATTTTGACCACTCCCCCCCCCCCCTTGGATCCAACCTATTTTTTCCGGATTTGTACTTACATTGTCCCCAACACCCCAAGATGGGTCTCAACCATCTCGGAATATACGTCAAAAGCAGTACTAATTTTTTACCTATAATTTGGACTATTGTAAGCCTCAGCACCTTTATTTCCTTTAAGAAAATATTAATTTTTACACTTCGTGTTAAAATTGACGCTAAACTAACAACCACAAAGAAAATTACGCACAAGTTGCTTCTAAACTAACCTAAATGTGACTGATATCAAATGACAAAAAGAAAAAACCGTAACTCTAACACTCATTCCTTAAAACAGTTACAACGCTCTCTATATGTGACAATCGAAAATACTTTCTTGTCGACCCAATATTTTATACATATATGTTTTATAGTTTACTAATTACATTCTTTTTTGCAGGTTTTCCCGCCGCCGCTTATGCAGCATACGCGGCTGGCCGTGGATACTCGGGCTACCCTAGTTTCGGACTGCCCTACCCAACAGGTAATGCCCTGACGGCAAGTTTACACCATCACCCCTTACCGCCTCTATTGTCTCTGCCTCTGGAACACTCTCACCCCCTGGGAGTGTACGGAGGCGCGACTGCGGCCACTCTGCATGCCCTGCCCCTGTGAACGATCCGACCGGCTTTGACGCGCACGGCCCCTGTGCAACAACCAATGGTGCGCAAGGTGGTTCTTGTTCGTACGCGTTAAAGCTAATTATAGTGAACACAAAAAGTGTGATTTAGGTAATCCAATGACGGAAGGAAAGTCACTGAGGGACATGTTAACTAAAATCTTTTCATATACATCCATTTTGCAATACATATTAAACAAATCTTTTCACACTAGCTTTTTGGAAAATCGATTATATAGCAAGGCATAAGTCAACTTGACTTAAATGTGGTTGTCGGACTTGCATTATATCTCTAATCGTTATTAAGTATAAACTGAATGTTTTATCTTAAGGCTACGGGCTTATATAGGGAATGTGTCTATTGAAGCGCAACGTTTCGCTTCACTGTACACACCTCAATGATTTGATGTTACAAAGTAGTGGTTAGGAAAGATTAGGTATCTCAACACTCGGTTTACTGAAGATTCCATTTTTGTTTTCAATGTAAGCTGCTTCTATCAATTTTCTTTTTTTCATGTTATGTACCATATATATTGCCGCAGCCTCAGACCAATTTATATGGTGTTGTTTATCCCAGGAGGGTTCTGCAATACCTGATCTCGACGTTTTCCCTTTTTGTGCATGAGTTTTATGTTCCTTAATTCTAACTTCGAGTGGTCGTTTGGTTTCTCCAATATACATGTCACCACACTCACATGCAACTTTATAAACACATTCTTTCTTACCGGTAGTTTTTGGTTTTGTTTTTGTTAAATGAGCTCTAAGTGTATTTCCTGATTTAAAGGCTGTTTTTATGTTATAACTACTGGAATTCGTCTTATTTTCTCCGAAGTTCCCTTAATGTACGGAATTGTGACGACGGAATGTTTTTAGTGCTGTCCAGTGTTAGTTGTTCTAAAGTTATTTATAATATCGTCAATTAGATTCTGTTGTAAATCGGCTTTAATATTTGCTACCTGTTTTTCCAATGAATCGGCATTATTGCATATAGATATAGCAAGCGTTTTGTTCCAACAGAATGATTAGGACTATGATTAAGATATTGTCCAGTAATGGTTCCGTTTGTACGGTTCACCATGATATCTAGGAAGGGCAATTGATCATTTACCCTTTTTTCCATGGTAAACTTAATTGGAGGTCGAATGATATTTATATGTTTCAAGAAATCATTAAGTTCTTGATCATTGCCTTTCCATACGATTATCGACATATCTCAACCAGACTTTCGGTTTTACTGTTCTTAGAGATCTATTCGTATTTCCTCGAATAGTTAATTTCGGGATTGATATTGACACAAACGGCCCATTTTGAACTTTCCGACTCTATTCTAAGTTCAGAACCCTGTTCTTCTTCCACAACAACCAAGAAATGCAAGTAAATTTAGTCGAAATTAGAACAAAACTGCAAAATTTAGTGATTATTTCGTATTTTATGCTGTAATTCTCTTGTTCTTCTAGAAAAGTTATTATAGAAATATCGAAAAAGAAGAAAAAGTTATTATAGAAATATCGAAAAAGGAGGATTTTTTAATATTATACCAAATAAAACAGATAATCTTAGAGATCTTCTCGTATTCCTCTGCGAAATAGGTTTCGGAAAGTAAATTAATACAAATGGCCCATTTTTGTCATTCAATCTATAATCTAAGTTCAGGATCTTGGATTTCTAATACAAAAATTAAGAAATGCGACCTAATTTAGTCGAAATAACAACAACAACTTTAAATTCAATGATTTTTTCCATATTTAGTATATATATATATATATATATATATATATATATATATATATATATATATATATATATATATATATATGTGTGTCTGGAGAGAGTGAAGACCCATCGGAAGCCCTTGAGTGTAGAATTTGTCCTTTACTTAAAAGTAAGCACTACGCAGGCAAAACTCCAAAAGATTCATCACCCCGTCCAACGTGGTTCGTGATCAAGAACTTAATGATTTCCTGAAACATCTAAATACCATTCGACTTACAATTAAGTTTACCATAGAAAAAGAGGTAAATGATCAATTGCCCTTCCCACATATCATGGTGAACCGTTCAAACGAAACTATTAAAACTTTAATATACAGAAGCCAACACATACTGGACAATATCTTAATCACAGTTCTAATCATTCTATTGTCACAAAACGGCGAATTATACGCAACCTCTATAATCGCGCTATATCTATATGCAATAATGCCGATTCATTGGAAAAAGAGGTAGCAAATATTAAATCCTATTTACAACAGAATGGTTATCGTTTAAAACTAATTGACGATGTTATAAATAATTTTAGAATAACGAACACTGGACAGCAAGAAACACATTCCTTCTTCACAATTTCATACATTAAGGGAGCTTCGGAGAAAATAAGACGAATTGCCAATAGTTATAATATAAAAACAGCCTTTAAATCACTTAGAGCTCATTTAACAAAAACAAAACCACAAACTGCCGACAAGAAAGAATGTGTGTACAAAGTTCCATGTGAGTGTGGTGAAATATATATTGGAGAAACCAAACGACCACTAGAAGTTAGAATGAAGGAACATAAAACCATACACAAAAAGGGGAAACGTCGAGATCAGGTATTGCAAAACACTCCTGGGATAAACAACACCATGCTGAGGCTGCTGCAATATATATGGAACCCAACATGAAAAAAAGAATATTTATAGACGCAGCATACATTAAAAACAATAATGAAATCTTCAGTAAACCCAGTGCTGAGATACCTAATCTACACACTGCTTTGTAACATCAAATTATTGAAGTGTGTACAGTGAAACGAAACTTTGCACTTGAATGGATACAGTCCCTATATAAGTTCGTAGTCCTAAGACAAAACATTCAGTTTATTCTTGATAACGATTAGAGATACAACCTACAACCTTCAAACAAACATAAGTCAACTTGACTGTACTAATTCTTACTTGTCAAAGATACATTTGTTAGTGAGTTAGTTCATACTAACAAAAAGACGATTTCGTTGGTTTACCTAAATTATATTTTTTTGGTGATGGCTGAATATTTTAAAAAATTTTATTACATATTTATTGATATATTTTCTACATTCTTCGAACTAATTTTAAAACATTTTTTCCACATATTTTCTAGACTTCCAGGAATTTTTATTAAAATACTACTATATACAATTTCTGGCGTATATATTACCAACAAGCATGGGTTTTATGGACGATATTCTTTACATTCTTTTTCATATTTGATATAAATAGTAAAATTATTATTTTATAATAAAAGTCAGTTTACTCTTTTTTGTTACTATTATGAATTAATATTATAAGAATTATCTTTTATTTTTTAGCATTAAAAAAATATAGTCGAAAATAAAAATGTAGTTATTGCCAATCTAGGGTTAAATTAATATATAGATGACAGCTTCAAGGATTTTTGGTATAAACTCATTACAGAAAGCTATCAAAACTTTTGAAAATACAATTTTCATAATTTTTTATTGTATAATTTACAATATTTTAAATTCGGCAATCGATTAAAATCATCAATCAATAATTACTTTATTTTGTTATCCTAGTTTAGTAATTTAAAAATTAGTCATTCGACAATTTATTTTTTTTATAAAATTGCACAAATTTATCCATATCAAAAATAATTTAAGTTATAGATTTGCACAATTCAATCAAGCAGTTTATATTAAAAATTTTCTAATAATATTAGTATCAAATTTGCAGTAATAATATCTATTGGTAGGAAGAATTAAGTACATTTAATCATTAGAATTACAACTTTAAAAAGTATAGAAAAAATATAACTTTTTCTATTAGAAATACAGATTTAGGTAAGTGGTTTTCAATGTTAAAGTATTAAAACAGGAGTAGTAACTATTAACTATTTAAAAGTACCAATTTAATACCAATAATAGGATTAGCAAGATGTTATAGATGACGGTAATCAGCTTCAAGATTCGCGAACTAGCTTCTTAGCCGTATTTTATCTTTTCTTTCAGTAGCATCTTAGTTAGGTTTAGCGTACAACAAAGTTTTGAAGAAAAATATCATTCCAAATGTGATCTCCCAATTCGTAATCATAGATTTAATGAATTGATGGTTCAATTTTATATTTTAAGCAAAAAGGAATGTAAATTTTTTCTTTATTATTGTCCTGTGATAATTCATTTTGCATACAAAATATACAGAAATATTTTTACATTGGTAAATGGTTATTTATGTTATGTAACATGATTCATTACTAAATAAGCTAATATAAATTTGTTTAATTATTTAATATAATGTTTAAGGATATTCTTTAATTATTTTTAAATGCAAAAGTATTGATTTTATTAGATATTTACGAGTAAAAAACTCGCAGGGAATAATGACGGTTAAAAAATTAAATTAGCAGAATTGTTTCTACAAGTTGATTGGAAGTCGCAGTATTTCTCTACTTAGTAATTAGTTAAAAACGTTACTACGTAATAAAGTACAAAACTAATTGAAGCCACGGTTCATTATTCATCTAGATTTCGAATTGTTTTGCCTGATATACAAAGAAGTAAACAATGTTGTTGCATTTTTATAATTCGCAAAAATTCATAATTATAAGTATAAAAATACGCTTGTTGATAAGAAATTGTTTAAATTGCCTAAGTGCTGCTGCCAAAATGCCAAAATTCGTCCCTTTTTCCATCCTGTGAAAATTTTTGGACATGATTGGGCACCGCCTGTATTTTTTAAAATGTTTTTTTTTCTTCATAAAGAATATTTGGATAATATAAAATATTTTTCTGGTTTAGATTGTTTTCACTTAATAAAACATGCTAGTGTTAGGGGGAATAATGTAGGCATTTTAAGGTGTGATTAATACTATCATTTTTAGCAATGTGTGTATTAGGGCATAGTCGTTTAGTTTCTGAGGTAATATGATATTTCTAAATTTGACCGTAATCGACGACTTTAGGTATGTTGATCATCGATTGTTTAACATAACACAAAATTTTCTTTCTTTTAAGGGAACTAAATTATTTCTATTTAGTTTGGCGTTGAAGTGGATTTTTAAGGTAATTTTAATGAGAGCATCATTTTTTATTGCACTAATGGAAGGTGCAGAAAATTTCACGTCCAACTATATAAATATCACAGAGAATCAAACGCCATTTGGAGGATATTTAAAGGACAAATGGCCTTTTTCCATTCTGTAAAGAATATAGGCAAAAATGACAAAAAAAAGTTTTTTTCACGTTATTTTTTTAAATTAATATTCAAAGAATATATTTCGAAAAATATCTTTTCCAGCATTCCAGTGTTTTCATAATCCTTCCTTTGCTCCAGATACGAGTATGGATATATCTATTTTTAAAGATAAACGTAAAAAATTGTTTTTTTTTTCTTAAGTTTGGCCATATTTTTAAACGAAAAGGAGAAAAAAAACAGTTGATATTCAAATGATCTCCAATTGGAGATGCCCATTTAAAAAAAATCTGGTTGACCTTGAAACATACTTTAAGATCAAATCCAAGAATACAAAAATTTACTCCCTTCAAAAATAATTGTATATATATATATATATATATATCTTGTTAAAAGTATTTAAAATTTTCTTATATCTTAAAATACCTACATTATTTACCCTGTATATATTAACCATTTAACAAAAATAATATTACTCTTTTTTATCGTACTACAAATTATTCTTTAATTACGTATCTATTGAATGTCGACTTTCAAAACGATCTGAACAATTTGTTCACGATTTTACTCTATTTTACTAAACTCGCTTTACAAGCAAACGATAAAAAACGCCTAAAGTGAATAAAGAAGTTGTCATTACGTCATCATCGCGAGCATAGAAACGGCACAGCTATGATCGCCTTTATATATCTTTATTCAATTTATTTAAGCTGTAAATGATGTTTCTACATCTCATAAACTTATAATAATTATCGTTGGAGTAGACGTGGCCACTAAATAAATACATATTTTAAGATTTATTGATTTACAGGATTCGTTCACAGGAGCACGGTAGAAACAGGGTCATGAAATATTTTTCATTTGTTTATATTATAATTATTACCTATCTGAAGATGGTTTAAAACATTTGAAACGTCCGAACACTAGGCGTACCCATTCGTTTCGCGATTTCACTTTTTCTTGTAAATTTTGTTTTGTAGAAAAGGGAAAATTTTTTGTGAAAATGAGTCAAAAATAAGTTATCGTAAAATTTAACTACATTCCTTAATTCAACGAGTATGTCACCTCCATATTACATACTGAGACGTTTGAAAAATATAATTTTAGAAATTCTGCTTAAAATTTTAAAGTTATTTTTAAAAATGAGAGTTTCGAAAACGATTTTATTAAGATTGAATATCTATAGCTAAAACGAAAACAGTGACATTTTGCAATTTATTTTTTTCTTTTCTTATAAATTTTATTAATTTTTTTTTTATTGAATTAAAGAAGCTTATGTACAAAATACAATTTTAACCAACCTCTTTCGCTCTTTCTCTCTCTTATTATTAATTTTAGGTATATCAAATAAAAATATTATAATGATAAAATTAATTAATCCAGCAAAATACAATTTCTCACAGCAAGTAAATTTGGTTCGAAATGCCTACAGCAGTACTACAGCCATCAAACGAATCGAATTTCAGATATTATAACGCCATAATTTTAATTAGTTTCCAATAAAACGTTTTACAGTAATTTGTTATATATGTACATATTAAGTATTTCAATGATCAGTGGTTTTAGAAGTGCTTCACCAATACCAATATACAATACAATAGTGCTATTATTGTATTTTATTGAAAATTTCTAATAATTCATTGTCTCATATTGCCTTGTCTTGATTCGGGGTGAAATATATTGCTTTGTAATGATTCTCTTTTTTTTATTTATAAAAATATGTTTTATAGTATTTCTAATACAATTATATTTAAATTTAAATTAAGCTAGTATTAATTAAATTACATTTTTTTTAAATGCATCGTTCTTTTGACAAATTTTCACGCAACAAATAAATAACTACTGTCGATAAAAATTTTTTGCACATTCGTGAGAACTTACATATATTCAAACGATAAGTTTTAAAGGAAATATTAAAATATTTTAACCGCTCTTTATTTCATAAGCCACGATATTCTAAGATTATATGTTAAGGAGTATTTATACTACTGAAAACCAAAACAATCTTATTCGAAATAGTTATTCAAAGTAACAAATGATTTTTAAATAATTATAAGCAAATTAATATGATGCGAAGTCAAAATATTTAATATCCTTTTAGCCATATCAACTGTTTATGAGAGAATAGGGTATAGTTGCAAAAATACAGGGTGTTTCAAAAGAAAGTTCACATTTAAAAAATATGATTTAAAAAAAAGTCAGGACTTTATTGAAAAAATGTTTATTGTATATTAAAATACATTGTTTGGGAATTTATTTTTTAAAAATGATATCGTCCAAATGTAATCCGTTGCGCTCACGGCATTCATTTAATCGAGCACTAAAATTGCCCATGACGGCTCGGCAGGTATTCTCCGTGATGTCGGCCATTTCGTTGCGGATATTTTCTTTTAATTGTGCCAGGGAAGTCGGTTTGTTGGCGTAAACTTTTGATTTGACATAACCCCAGAGGAAAAAGTCCATAGGTGATAAATCAGGACTGCGTGGAGGCCAACTTATGTCACCTTTCTTTGAGATCAATTTGCCAGGAAAAATTTCACGCACTCGTGGCAGAGACATGTTGGACGTGTGTGAAGTTGCTTCGTCTTGCTGGAACGATGTTCTTTGGTTATAGCCAGGAAAATTTTGCAGTTCAGGCACGAAGAAGTAGTCTAACATCTCCACATACCGCTCTGAAGTCACTGTTACTGTGCGTTCCCTTTCATCTTCAAAAAAGTACGGGCCGATAATTCCTCGCGCCGACATCGCAGCCCATACAGTCACTTTCGGCGAATGTAGAGGTTTCTGATGTTTGTGTTTTGGATTGTTTGCACTCCAATAGCGGCAATTTTGCTTGTTTACATGACCATTAAGATGAAAATGGGCTTCATCCGAAAAGAAGATGTTGGTAAACGTTGAAAAGCGTTCAGTCATCTGGTTTACGAAGTCAAGCCTCTGACCAGCATCCTGAGGCTTCAATTCTTACACCAACTAAATTTTATAGGGGTTCAGCTTTAAATCTTTGTGTAAAATGCGGAATAATGATGACCTATGCACATTTAAAGCAACAGCACGCTTACGAATCGAAACGTTTGGGTCGTCACGAACAGACTGAGTAACATTCTCTACATTTTACGAATCGAAACGTTTGGGTCGTCACGAACAGACTGAGTAACATTCTCTACATTTTCGACCGTTCTCGAAGACCTCGGACGCCCGGATTTTGGTTTATCTAGTATTGAACCGCTCTCTTCAAACTTCTGGACCCATTTTCCAATAAGCCGAGCGCTTGGCGCATCATTTAAGTGACGAATATGTCGAAAATTGCAGAATTTTCTACGCGCTACAGTCGCCGAATTACCGTTTTTGTAAAACTGACGTACGCACAAAGCACGGTCCGCTCCCGAGAAACGCTCCATAGCGACTAAATTCCCAAGAGCCAGGCTACCGATTGACATACCCCCCGCGCCGCTCGGAATAGTTGCGTTCACGCAATAAGCAAAACAAATGTGTACTTTCTTTTGAGACACCCTGTATACCCCTAATAAAATTTACATCAAAATATAATGTTTTTCTTGCAAACTTGATATTCTTAATTGTTTCAAAAATATTGATTGGTTACTAGTAGTAGATCTTTCTTCATTGTTCTTTTCTTTCTCCGCAAATTTGAGACTTGTTGAAATTTTTCGTAGGTTCATATAAAGTCATTTTTCCCATGGAATATGCATTCAGCGGTTAATTTGACGAAGTTGTTCCTTTTGAATTAATTTCATATTATTATTTGCTTCGGCATGTGTCTCTAAAATTACTTGTTATTCTCTTTTCGTATCAGGCATATTTAATAATCAATCTTAAGACACTTTAAATGTATTCATGTGTATTTTATTTGAGTCTCAACAGAATGGTATAAAATGCAACGATGATAGACTCCATTTTTGACAAATATCGGCAGCGTTTCTCAGTTTTTCACGTCTTTTACTATGGTAGTTCCACGAATCTTTGTCTTCTTGGTAAATAATACGTAAATTTAAATTTATTACTTCACTTTTCATGGTCACATAAGCGCCTATCATACGCTATCGCACTCTACTGTGTATAACTTAATACACTGAAAAAATATTATAGCTTCCTGTGACGTTTACACACTCAATAGTAAACGCTACTTCTGCAAACAAATTACATCTTGTTTACAGTAGACCCGTTTGAACTCATTTTACCGGTAAATTAAAAAAATTACACCCTAAATTATTAATAACTGGAATTATTATTCGTAAAAATATCAACAACTTCTATTAAAATATATAACATTATATACGATCATTATGGGAAGCATTGTATGTACTTTTCTGTACACTTTGGAGCGCATAATACGAAAGTAGTCCCAGAAGTACCCAGATGTATATTTATTTCTCAACATAGTCTCCTCTTGGCTTGATATACTTTCCCCAGGGATGTTGAAAAGCTTCAGTACTCGGTTTATAATAAGAACCTCCAAAATTATTTGTTCACTGTTAGCAAATCTTTTACAACCGACCAATTTTTTCAAGTTTTGAGAAGGAGAATAATCCGAGGGAACTGATTTTAGAGAAGAGGGTACATTAAGAAACAATTCGAACATTAACCTCATCTCGGTAACGGATGTCTGAATTGCTGCATTGTGTTGAAGAAGCTTTATTTTCCGCCAGACGCGGGTTTTTTTTCTTAATTTCACCACTCAAATGCTACAATAAGTTCATAGAATTCTCACCATTGATTGTTTTTTTTTTAGTTATTCCAGCCCAAAAAAACTAACCTCATGACCTCTTGTGAGCAGATGAAACTGTCTCCACCTTCTTTGGAACCGACTCTTCCCTTTCAGTCCATTGTTTTGACTATTCCTTGATCTCAGGTGTGAAGTGATGGACCCATGTTTCATCCTTGATTATGAATCGACGCAAAAACTCGGCTTTGTTGCTGTGAAACATCATCAAACACCCGATTAAAACATACTCAGGGCAGTATTTGTGTTATATATATATATATATATATATATATATATATATATATATATATATATATATATACAATGTACAGTACTTTTTGGAATGTCTACCCTGTCCACTCGGGCGCACTCTTAGTCGATGGATATCTAACACCAATTTGTGGATTTTCTTCACCGTCTCTGGCACGATCACCGCAATATGTTATTACTGTAAACAAAGGAGCGGACTTCCTCAGAGAAAAAGTATTTCATATTGAATGGACTGATACCTTTCACATGAACGTTTCATGTTTATAAATTCACTTAGAGTTGGTTATCAAACAAATGCTAAACAACGTAGCGTCGTCAAACTTCAAATTTTAGCGTTATAAGTTACCATAGTAATTTTCTCAAAGATCTATTCCTCAGGTCGGATACTTCTGAAACTACACTTGTACAGTATATATATTTAATAATATTATAATGAAAATCCAATCAGTTTAACAGTTGGCAGGGATGTGCTGTGCATATACGTGACTGCCTCCTCTCTAAGAGTGACGCGACGCTATTAGATTTGCGATAAATTTACTTCTATACAATATTTTTCAAAAAAATCGGAAAGATCTCGAATCTGTAAAAAATAATTTGATTTTTAATATAATTATTGCCGGAATTTTTATGCTACTATCCCTTACTCTCTCATAAACAATTGAAATGGCAAAAAAATTACTTGACATCATTTGTTTGTTTATTATTTTTCGAAAATCATTTCTGGTCACATGTTATCGTAAAGTGAGCTCTTACATTTATACTGAGCCATCATCATACGATAAGAAATTTTAATTAGACACCAAGGTATGCTCGATTTGGTTGGAATGCTGCACACGCATGCCATTTTGCGAGAATGTGTGTGATTAATACTCGTATTTTCTGAGAAAACTGAGAAATTTTGAAAATAAAAATATTTTTTAGGCCACAAAACTTGCTGTAACCTTTTCCCTAAAATCTTTTTAGTGATCTTATTAGATTTAGCTCCATCAATTTCGATCAGTGAAAAAAAAAATTATACAAAGATTAAAAAACAGTTTTTTAGTTCAAAACTTCGCGGCTAATGAATATTAAGGGAAGAAACTTTGAGAAGATATTGTTGAATACTTGTACTTTACCTGGAAAATTTTTCGTTGCATGAGAAACACCCCTCTAAGATCTGTGGACTACCGAAAAACTCCCGGAATTTATCCGACTATTCTATCCGAGATCACGGCGCTTCAGCGGCATTATTTTGGAAAAAATATGATTTCCATAACATTTAAATTATATTAAATAATAATAAGTCGTTTATTGTTGTATTAATCCTTCATTATTTTATTAAAATCAATGTTTTGCAAAAAGTTATATGTATACAAAAATATAATAGACATATATTAATCATTATTTAATCTTCTAATTTTAACAATCTTTTCGTCATTATAATCGTTCATTTTAGCAACGCAACGAAGAATTTTTACAAATGCACTTTATAACACAATGTTTATTTACCTGTGGTTTGCGAAAGAGTATTATTATAAGTACTAAAACTACCACGTTATATATACGATTGACAAAGCATGCTCCAAAATCACTACGTATGTAAGAACATATGCCCCGAAATGAGGATGCTGCGCCGAACGGTAAGCGCGCGTAGGTCTAACGCCTGTAGCATGGCCACCCGCCCATTACTTGTACTCGTCGGAGAGGTTCTGGACGCCTTTCAGTGGTCCACAGATCTTGTACGGGTGTCTTTCATGCAATGAAAAAATTCCCAGGTGAAGTACGAGTATTCAACAATATCTTCCCTAGGTTTAATCCCTTAATATTCATTAGCCGCCACGAATTTTTAAAAAAGATTGTTTTTAATCTAGTTTTATAAGAACACTAAAAGATTTTAAGTTCACTAGGGGAAAAGCTATTGTAATTTTTGTCGTCCACAATTTTTTTATTGTTTTCCTCTTGCAGTTCTTACTAGTTCGCTTGTATCGATTTTTGTTCTGGTTTTGCAAAATAATACAATGTAATACCAAGACAATCTTGGTGTATTGATGAAGCACTAGGTTTTAGATCTTACAATATTTCTATTCAAAGCATACTTTTAACAGTCACTTGCACTGTATAAATTAACTTCTCTTGTTCAAACAACAGCGCAGAAAACAAAATAACCAAATATCAAATATCATATAGACTACGAGGATCGTTCGATAAGTTCTCGGCCTTATAAAGAAAACAAAAGATTTTTGAAAATATTTTTATTTATTTTTCAACATATTCTCCTTGTACTTCAATACATTTAGACCAACGATGTTCTAACATTTTAATACCTTTAGTATAATGCGATTTGTCCAACTCTGCAAAATAAGCGGTTGTCGCTGCTCTGACCTCGTTATTTGAAGGGAATTTTCGTCCAGCGAGCCATTTTTCCAAGTTTGGGAAGAGAAAGTAATCGCTGGGAGCCAGATCCGGCGAATATGGCGCATGTGGAAACTCTTCGAAACTTAGGCCATGAAGTTTTGCAGCAACAACCATAGATTTGTGTGCGTGTGCGCTATCCTGATAAAGGAGCAAGATCTGGACGTTTAGCCTCAATCACATGCTGCGAACGGTCCAGTAGAGAAGCGTAATACTCCCCGGTGATGGTATTGCCTTGTTCTAAATAGTCTATAAGCACCAAGCCATGTGAATCCCTAAAAATTTTCCTGCAAACGGAACCGTTTTTGCTTTTTTTGCTGCTTTGTCTCTGGCGTGTAATGGTGAATCTATGTTTCATCTAGAGTTATAAAATGTCGAAGAAACTTAACAAGATTGCGCCTGAATAGTCTAAACACTCTTGCGAAGTGTTCATTCGAAGGCGTTTTTGGTCGACTGTTAACAAACGCGGCACCCATCGCGTAGAAAGCTTTTTCATGTAAAATGTAGTGGACACGATCTATCGGAATGTTTGCTATACCAGCAAGCTCTTGTACTTTCAATCGGCGGTCATGAAGTATGATTTTGTGAATTTTTGTAACAATTTCGTCAGTTGTAGCGGTTTTTGGGCTTCCCGAGCGCTCATCATCTTAAATTGATATACGACCACGATTAAATTCAACAGCTCATTTTTTTACTGTCGAAAACGAAGGAAAAGAATCCTTTAAAGTAGAATCTAACTCATTTTTAAGCCCTTAAAAAAAGTACTTTATAACCGCTCGAACTTCAATTTTATCCATCTTTCACAAAATATCGAACCTTATGTGTTCACTCGATCACCACAAACAAGCAATTGAACTCAAATATCTGAAACTTTGTAGGGAGTCATCTCAAGGTTAATGCTTGCAAAATAGTATAGTTATTTGATCCTACTGGCGCCCTCTCTGTTTCAGGCCGAGAATTTATCGAACCATCCTCGTAATATTTGTTATTTATCTTTTAAGTCAAAAGTTGTTATAAGCCTTTTCACTTAATTTTTTTTTTCAGAATATACAGCTTTAATAATTCTCTGTTCATTGTAATGAATTTTTGTTTTTTTAGTATTTAAAAGTGGTTGTAAGTGTTTTTTACTTTAAATATTTGTTTTTATATAAAATAAAGCTTTAATAATACTCCATACAATGTAATTAATCCCGCTGTTTCAAATAGAAACGTTAAAATGGCAAAATTAATTATTTCGGCATAATAAAATTTATCACAGCAAATAAATATGCTTTATAAAGCCAATAACAGCTCGCAAACAAACGAACCAAATATCAAATATTATAACAAGTTAATGTTAATTATTTACCTTCAAAACGGTGCATAGCAAGTTGTTATAAATCTAATTACTGGCGTAAAATCGCGAGAGTAATTATTAACAGGCATGACGTGTGAACAATGTGTGTTATTTACGATTTATTTTGTGCAGTGCGTTTCATAATTCAATGTATCACGATTTAGAGATGCTAATGAATTACTTTATTTATTTAATTAAACGGCAATTTTATTAATTTAATCTAATTAAAATATTTAATGGACGTTCATTTGCACGTTAAAGTAACGGCTTTACTCGTACCTGTATACGTGAAAACTTTTTTTAACAATTAAGAGCGAAAAATGGGGTTCCTTAATTTAACTCGACAACTATTGTTTCTATTTAAAAATGTACTATTACAAAGATATGGGAAATAAATAAAAGCCCTCCCATTAACAAGACGCTAGATTAAGGGAAGTCACAGCTCCCGTACTTCAATCGGAACACGCGGAAAATTGGCAGTATATCGGTAAAAGAGTGCCACCCCTTTGACTAGCTATTATTTAAACAATTTCACATCTATTGCCAAAAATATCGTATTCTGTAGTTTAAGGTTGTTACTGAAAACAGGCCAAATTTCAGCCCATGCGGCGAATATTTGAAAAAACAACTCTATCTCAGCTTTTATTAGCCATCGAGAGCTGTATTTTTTTTAAATGTGCATTTTTTCCCAGCTTTCAAGTACCATCAATTTAAAATACTTCGAAATAACTGCATAATTTGATTTGTTTAGAAGTGAGAAAGGGGTAATTTTTTGTTGTACTTTTTGTACAATTTGTCTTGCAAAACTTGGTGAACCTTTTTTTTTAAGAACTATCAGTGCAAGTCTTTAGGAACCAAATATTTCGTGCGCTTCCATAAAATTCATGATAATTTCTGTTTTTAGCTAGATAAACAATTGAAATTTTGTAAAAACTATTAAACTCTCATAGCACATCTGCTGCTAACTTTTTTATATCACTTATTATATTATCAATAAGTTCTTGAACGATTTCAACAATTTTTTGCAACGTTATAGGCAATGACAAAAGAGCTTTTTTTTGTTTATTTACATATATCTCGGTAACCACTGGACGGATTTTGAGAAATAAAAAAGCGTTTTAGAGATATTTGTAGCACCTACAGTGCCCGTCACGTACTTTTGCCTACCCCAGGTGAAAACCAGTAGAGTTTCAAAGTTTTATATTTCAGCAAGGAATAATCGTATGACAATTTTCAAAAAAGCATTTTAAGGCTCCTTTAAGGTACTTTCAGCTAATATAAAGTGCGAATCAAATTTTTATTTTTTGAAAAGTTTTTTTTGAAAATAAAAAGATAAAAATAACCGCATTTTCTTGGTTTTGCTAATATCAATGCAATTTCGCGGGAAATACTCACAAGAAAATTTTGAATAGACAGTTTTTTGGGTTTTTTCGAGAGCTTTAAAATGCTTTTTTAAATTTTGTTCTTAGTAGATTTTTAACCAAAATAAGACCTTGAAATTATGGTTCTTGGGTTTAGACCGTGTCAAATTGGAATTATTATCCGACGTTTCGTCCACGAGATTGGAACACTAAATGTGTTCTAATCTCGTGGAGTAAAGATCCTTGAAGATGCTTCGTGCAATCGTAGGCTAAACGTCGGATAATAATTCCAATTTGACACGGTCTAAACCCAAGAACCATGATTTTCAACTTGATCAAAGCCGTGAAACAGAATTAAAACAACTCAGGGTCCTGGTGTGGTTTTTTTTACAGAATTTTGGTCTATATTATGAAACAAAATGTATATTTTTTAATAGATCCTACATATAAGCTCATACATAAGAGCTTATACATATAAGCTATTTAAAAAATGTTTTTTTTTTTTCATAAAAGAGGCAATAAGCCTGTAAAAAAAAGTCACTCCATGATCCTAAGTTGTCCCAATTCTGTTTTCAGATATATCCATAACCATATTATTATGTTTTTGAAAAATCAAAAAATCGAAAAAAACCGGAAGTGTGGAAAAATTTTCGGAACAATCTAAGATAATTTTACAGGTCAAAATAAATATTTTTTCTATTTGAAAATTTTTTCTAGCTCTTGTAGATACAGGTATATTGAACATTGAAAAAACATTCTTTTTTTTTTCGTTAAACAGGTCGTATTTTGGTTAAAAATGCACTTAGAACAAAATTTAAAAAAGCATTTTAAAGCTTTCAGAAAAACCAAAAAATTTTCGACTTAGAATTTTTCCTGCGAAACTGCATTGATATTAGCAGAACTAGAAAAAAAAACGTTTATTTTTTATCTCTTTATTCTCAAATAAAATCTTTAAAAATGAAAAATTTTGCTTGCACTCTACATTACCTGAAAGTACTTGGAAAGAGCCTTAAAATGCTTTTTTGAAAATTGTCGTGTGATTATTCCTTACTGAAATATAAAACTTTGAAACTCTAGTGGTTTTCGCGTACGGTGGACAAAAGTACGTGGCGGGTACTGTACCATCACGGTTTGAGTAGAATACAATAAAGTAAACAGATTTGTCAATCTTAATTGTCAATAAAGACATGTCCGCCAAACAAAATTTCAGGTGTTAAAGATAAAAGTCTTATGTATCGCCTGGAAGAATGATTTACAAAAAGAAAAATTAATATTTTTTTCAAAGTTAAATATTCCTGGATATTCGTTTTTTCACAAAAAATAAAATTCCCTTTTCCACACATACGTCTGCAAACATTCGACTGGTTAACGCTTTAAATTTCCAATATTGATTTAGGAATATCGAAGTGAAGATAAATATTAACATTACCGTAGTTTCACTTTTTCCAAATCAATTTTGGAATTGTTTTTACGTACAGTATACGATCTTTGTTCACTCAGAATGCCTGATTTCCTTTTCTTATAATAAATATGGAGATATTATAGAGACTTATGCTAATACAACTAATCCATCTCTAAGTATATCTAACGGTATTAAATCAAAACTCTCCGTGAAATTTTCCTTTTTTAAAAACATGAAATTTAAACAAAATAAAATTTTTATAATCTAATTTTATCAAATTATTTGATTAAAGTTTTCCAAATCGATGCAAGCATCCAACGAGAGAACTAACATTTTTATTTGTCCTACAAGCGCACTATTTTACTTGGTCAACCTTGTGGAAAATTGAACGGGGCCGTCTCATTTAATCGGGCAAAAAGGAAAATCGGACAACTGAGTGATTAGAGATGTTGAGCTACGCCTGGTTAGCATCGCTTTGTCGCTTAGGAAAGAAATATTTATTTTGAAATCGAGAAGATTTATATTTTAATTGTTGTATTTTACCATGAAAACACAACGTATTTTAATTAATCTGGGAGTCCAGTGGTTTTTCTTAACCGATAAAAAGACATGACCCTACCAAAGTTTTTTTATATGTATTTTGACTCCCTGATTACGTATAACGAGAGTGGATTCCCGAAAAATGTTGAGGTAATTTGTTATCAAAAAAAAATCGTTTTTTTAACAAAAACTATTTTCGCGTTCCTCGGCTGATTCTAGGCAAAAAGTGTCTCGTATAATTTTTCCGTTCGTATAGTTTTTGAGTTAAAAAGCGTAAAATTTTTGACAAACGGAATTTTTTGCAACTTTTCAACATGAATAAGTTTTGATTAAATAAATGTTTTCAAATTTTGCGCCCATCAGTTGACAGTTCAAGTAAGAAAAACTACAAGCTGGGATTTATCGCAATACGAAAATGTAATGTTTTTATAGCTTTTTAACGCTATAAATAAATAGCGTTTCATCAACTATAACGTACGTGCTACTGTATATTAAGGCAAGTGAAATTTTACTTACTGGCAGTCATCTTGTGCACATAGTCCATTATAACTTTTGCAGATCTTTACATTAATACCTTATGTATATATATATATATATATATATATATATATATATATATATATATATATATATATATATGTATATAAACAAACAATTGACGATATTGATATCTAGAAAACAACTCGATGGATGTGTTATGGGATCACCAATTTCACCAACCATTCCGCAATTAGTAATGGAATGTTTAGAGAAAAAGTTTTAGAAAAATTAAATTTCATTATAATATTTTTCAAATGGTTTGTCGATGATTACATAGCAGCCGTGCCACAGGATAAAATCAATAAAATTCTCCAAGAGTTCAACAGTTTCAATGAAAAATTACAATTCACGTTTGAAACAGAAAATAATAATAAAATAATTTTTCTAAATATGACATTTACTTACGCAGAAAAATTTTTTTTAACTGAATGATACACCGAGCCAACTTGGTCAGGTTAGTTGTTTCTCTAATCCCTCAAAAACTCAAAAAAATAGTGTTATAATCGGTCTGATCTCTCTAACATCTCCAAAATTTCGACCAAGAATATTGCAAAAAGTGAAAAAGACACTAATAAATAATAATTTCAACGAAAAGACTATCATCGAAATAATTAATAAACGAACATATAAATTTTAAAATGGCTTAATAACAAGAAACATAGAACATAAACAGCAAAAATATGTAGCATTACCTTACACTAATGAGCTGTCAGAAAAAATAAAACACATTTTAAAAAAGCATGATATTATCGTATGCCATAGGTCTCATAATAAATTAAATACCCTATTCACTAATTTAGAAAGTAAAACTCCTTTCATGAATAAATCAAATGTAGTATATTCGATCCCTTGCACAAATTGTCCTGAAAAATATATAGGCATGACGAACTAATTACTGAAAAACAGATTGAGTGACCATAAATATACGAAAAGCGCCTCAACAGCGTTCAACAAACACACACAGGACGGAAAACATACCTTTGATTATAACAGTTTCATAATTAAAAACAAAGATATGAATTATCAAAAATTGCAGATAAAGAAAATGATAGAAATTAAAAAAGATA
This sequence comes from Diaprepes abbreviatus, assembly GCA_034092305.1. Lineage (NCBI taxonomy): Eukaryota > Metazoa > Arthropoda > Insecta > Coleoptera > Curculionidae > Diaprepes > Diaprepes abbreviatus. The sequence goes on along the minus strand of JASJET010000070.1, from coordinate 14,645,587 downwards.
AAAACACTGTTAACGACAGAACAAATATAGGAAATTTGAGCCACATTTACACCAGCCTATTTTAAACAAATATATTAAGTATTCGATCCTGTTAATTAACATCAAAAATTGACTATCCTCTTAAACATAAAATTAAATGCATGCGTTTTTTCGTGTTTTTTGGTTGCATTTTAAAATATAAAAAATAAAATAAATTCGCATTCCATGTATTCTCAGTACCTAATATATATATATATATATATATATATATATATATATATATATATATATATATATATATATATATATATATAGTATATATATATATATTAAAATGTATTAATGCAACGATCAGCGCAACCTGTAATAGATTATGTACACTAAGTGAGCGCTTGTAACAAGACTTCCACTTCCCTTTATACACAGTGGCGCGTACGTTAGAAGTGACAAAAGGGTAGTTGTTTGTAGCGTTAAAAAACAATAAAAAACATTACATTTTCGCATTGCGATTAATCCCAGCTTGTAGTTCTTGACTTTAACTATCAAATGCCGGGCGCACAATTTGAAAATATTTATTTAATCAAAAGTTTCATGTTGAAAAGTTGCAAAAAATACCATTTTTCAAATGTTTATCGATTTTTAATTCGAAAACGTTGAACGGAAGAATCACTAGACACACTTTGTGCTTAGAATCGCTCGAGGAACACGAGAAAAAATTTTAATATTAAATAAAACAATATTTTATTGTTAAAAATTTGTTTTGTTTATAACAAATTGCCAGATCATTTTGTGGAATCCACCCCCGATATTTTTAATCAGGAGGTTAGAATACATATAAAAAAACTTTGGTGTAGTCTTATCTCGTCATCGTCTATAAAACCCACTGGGCTTCCTAGCAAAATACATATCTAGTTTACAATAATGAATTGAACAAGTTTTAAATGGTTAGCAATTACAAAGGCCGTATAATGCCAATGTCTTTTTCTTCATCTGTAATTAAATTTTTACTTTAATGGAAGTTTGAAAGAACCTTTTTTACTTTTGCAATATTTAATTTCATCACTTTCTGAAACAACTGTTTTTTTTTTCGGTAAGGACGCATCAAAAATATCTAGTTTTCGAAAACTACAAATGTTTTTACAAAATGTAATACAATTTCTTTCAACGTACCACGAAAACCAGCAAAATCTTTAAGTCACTTTAACAAATTTTATTACTGTAATTGAACTGACACAAGAGAAAATTTATCATTACAAACCATATATTGATTTTTCAAAAATTTTTAAATACGTTCTAGTAACTAATTTATCAATTAAACACCGGCTAACGTATTTCGTGCAATAACTCCCCGTTCCTTGTCATTCGATCTAAATTACCTCAGGTACGGTCAAGATGATATGACCGCAAGAGGAATACCTTGGTTGCACTAAAGGAAGTTGCTTGAGCGGTTTGGAATTGCGGTTTACAGGAACTTTAGAAGTACTTCAACTAATTGGTTTATTATGGTGTCTAATTTAATTAAGCTTAATTTAACATATTAATTACACGATTAGTAATACGTTTTTCAAAGTTTAGGTTCTCAATACCTGGAAAGTATATATATATATATATATATATATATATATATATATATATATATATATATATATACAGTGTGACCAGTAAAGTCCGTATCATATTGAATTTCTCTTATTAATAGCTTTGTTCAAAATTTGACTTTGGCCACAAATTTCTGCTGCGATCGAGATGAAAATGAACCAAAAAAATTTTTTACCAAAAAAAAATCTTAAAAGTGGGTTTACATCTCAAAATATCAAAAAAAGTTATTAGAAAACTTTTTTCTAAATGCTATTTTTAGCCCATGTGCCTTATAAAATAATTTAAATTTTTTGACAATTTTTTGTAAATTGAACCACTGTTGCAAAACAAGACTCAACGCAACCTCCATAAAACGTCTTAGTTTAACAATGCTTCATCCCAGACATATTTTGTTTAAAGTATGTTGTTGTACAAAATCTTAATAGTACTATTAAAATTTGGTCACATGTGCTGCCAAGTTTATTTGTTTTTGAAAAGATAGTTTGTGTCTAAAAGTAATACACATTAATATTAAGAAAATAGTTTAATTGAAAAGACTCAAATTTTCTAATATAAAAAATCACAATATAAAAATTATACGCATTTAGAATTTATTCTTCACCTAATGCAGACTTTACTGATAACTCTGTGTATTTATTTGTCTTAATTATAATGTGTATTACTTTTAGACGCAAACTACCTATTCAAAGATAGTTGAAGTTATGTTATAGACGGTCAAAAAAAAACTTTGCATCTCATGTGATCAAAGTTTAATAGCCCTATTTGGATTTTGTAAAAAAAAACATACATTTAATATGGCTCTACTTTAAACAAAATATGTCTGGAATGAAGCATTATCAAAATTAAGAAGTTTTATATTGGTTGCGTTGAGTCTTATTTTGCAACAGTGGTGCAATTTACAAAAAATTGGCAAAAAATCTAAATCATCTTAAACAGCTGAAAATTTGCATATGGACTAAAAATTTCATTTAGAAAAACCTTTTCTAATAACTTTTTTCGATATTTTGGGATAATTTGACAGATAATGCTAATCACGTGACTACTATTTTTTTTGTTAATTTTCTTCTCGATCGAAGCAAAAAATTGGCAAAAAATCTAAATCATCTTAAACAGCTGAAAATTTGCGTATGGACTGAAAATTTCATTTAGAAAAACCTTTTCTAATAACTTTTTTCGATATTTTGGGATAATTTGACAGATAATGCTAATCACGTGACTACTATTTTTTTTGTTAATTTTCATCTCGATCGAAGCAGAAGTTGATGCTAAAATGAAATTTCGATTAAAGCTATTAATAAAAAGATCCCAAATGCTGCGGACTATATATATATATATATATATATATATATATATATATATATATATATATATATATATATATATATATAGGGTTATTGGTAATCCAATACATTCCTTTGGGGATCTCATAATACAAGTGGTAAGGAGGAAATTTGACCCTAATATGTTTAATACAAAACGCAATAGTCTGTGAGATATTTAAATTTTTAGTTTTTCTTCAAAAAGTCAGTTTTTCTTTAAATTTTTCACAGAATCAAAATGCTTTCACAAATTTTTTTGCTCCATTTGACAGACCATAGTATTTGTCAAGTATCCCAGCAAAATAGTTATACAAAGTTAAATTACATATTTGAAAAATTTAATTTTTAGAGATTAAAGACTATTTAAAAAAAAACTGAAATTCAAAATATATCTTAAATCGTATTGCGTTTTGTTTAATGCATATTCCTTAACTCTTGTATTATCAGATCCCCAAAGGAATGTATCGAATTACCAATAACCCTGTATATATATATATATATATATATATATATATATATATATATATATATATATATATATATATATATATATCCTCTTCCGGACTTTTTTTAAAATCAGTCCGGGGGTCTCAATTTTTATTTTATTTGAACGAATAGTTTTTTAAAATTGGAGATAATTGTATTGTCAGTGATCTCTTAGAGACATTTTCTAAGTTTGATCGTAAATAATTTTATAATTTTAAGAACTTTCTGATTTCAAGTATAAAATATTTTAAGATCCCTGTTCATTGAGCGGCAAAACCTTCAAATAATTTTAACCAAGGGCTTATAGTAAATTCGATATCAGATTTCACATCATTCAAAATAACAAATTAAAAATGAAAAAATTTGAAAAGTCGAAAAAAAAACGAAGGATCCGGGTTTTATAACTTTTAATCTTTGTGTATAATGATAACTATGGACTATGTGATCCATATTGGTACTTGTTAACTAATTTCAAAATAGCGTACACACTATAGTGCGCGAAAGCCTGAAAATCTGCAATAACAGGAAAACTAAGGTTACCTATCAAAGAGTATTCGATTCACACAAAATTTACTAATATTTACGCTCATTTTCGTGACCAAAGATACAGATCAACATTCAATTTAGCTAGTGAATTCCTCATTTTAAAATTATTTTTAATTATGTAGATTTGACTACAAAAACGAGATCATACAGTTTAAATTGTTAAGTACTTCCTATATATGAAATATTTGAAATTGAAATACACGCCCTTTTACTTAAAGAATCAATTGCCAAAATTTTATTTGGAAAAGTATAAATTTATAAGTGAACTGATGGTAAGATCAGGTAAGCATTCTCCTTTAACCAAATGTACAAATTCTATACGAATTTAGTTTTAGAGTAGTGTTACAAGCATGTTGGGACTACGATCCTATTCTCTTGATTCTTAATCAATTTTTTTGTAATAAACAGAAAAGTTATGATAAATTTTATTTTAATAAAATTTTTTTGAAAATTCAATCCTGTTCTAATCAGGCGTAGCTGCAACAAAATAAATTTGAAAAAACACAAAAGAAATTTTTTCAACACTACCATAAAAATATTTTATTAATGTGTATGAGTGTGTATGGCTGTAAATATATTTTTTATTTATTACTATATAATTATTTATAATGGATATATAAGTATTCGATGTTATGAGACTGTTGCTTACCTTAAATGTTGCCAAATATATTATTATTGAACATGCAACGCAAATCTTTTGAAGCAATATTGTGAAATAAACATATGTATACTCTAAGGAACGATATGCAGTTTTTCTTATAGAGGGCGTGCCAATGAAATGACTATTTTTCGTAACATTATACAACAAGGAAAATTAAGTTTAAAAAATGCGGAAACTATTTTTTAAATAAAGTTTATTAGAATATAAAAAATTTTAAAATATTTTTTTTTATTTTAACCTTTCTCGGATTGATTAGACACAGTTCCATTTCTTGATCTCCTTGATCTGCTCCTCTTCGTCTCTCACTTCTTCTATGATCAATTGTGTCTCAAAACATATCTAATCATCTTATCTCTACCGTTTTCAGAGAATTCAATAAAATCTAATCTTCTTATCTTTACCGTTTCCAGAGAATTCAATACGACTTTCTTTTCTTCAAATTAATTCTAAATTTAAACCCATTTCCTATCAAGGAAGGTACCCGAAATGTACTGATTCAATTTTGATAAAACTTTAATATGACGGGACACAATAATGAATGAAGTGCTTTTTTTATCGGCTAAGATTCATTTTACAGGGGAGAAAACCGCCCCTAAAGTTTCTCCCAAAAAAAAAACAGTTTTTTTTTTAAATATCTCAAGTTTTAATTAACATATATTTACAACACAGAATGAATATTACTTGTTATTTGAAACGAAATCAAACTATCGAGATTTCTTCGGGAAATGTTTAAAAAGGAATTATAATGTTTTATACCACTAAATTTATTAAGAAAACAGTGACTGCAATTTCAGCTCACAGAGTCATTTTCAAACTGAATTACAAAGGTAGAGTAAGTATTCAATACAGAAACATGAGAAAATTTAACAATAAATAAAAACTACCTGAGAAATTACATTATTACAAAGGGGAGGTACTAAATTTTGGGAACTAATTATTACTTGGCGACAATAAATATCGGGGAAAACCCAAGTTCTGTCTGGTCATTAAGCAAATTTACATTTTTATTTTTACTATGTTTATATATTTCCAAAGATTCAAGAATTTTTAACTTTTGGCGCTTTGTTGAATAATGTAATATGTCAGTGTTGCTTAAATCAGGAAAACTGTGGTTGCGTTCTAAGCAGTGGTTGGCAAAGCTCGAGTCTCTTTCTTGTAGTCTGTATGATCGGTGGTGTTCTGAAAAGCGAGTTTTAAAGCTTCTACCACTTGGTCCAATATACAAGCTATCACACTCTGAACATTTTAACTTATAAACTCCCGATTTATCAAATTTATTAATTTTATCTTTAGCATTGTAAAGGATAGTGGACAGATTGTGTTGAGATTTAAAGGCTACTTTTATGTTATGTTTGGAAAGAGTATTAGCTATATTTTCTGATGAAAAAAAACAGGAAATCTCATTCGCCCAGTCGTTTCATACATAAATAGCCCCACGAGAGAACTCAGTATGAAACTAAATTCATTCTTCAAACAAATAAGCAACTTTAAATCAAGTCACAGTTTAAATAATTCAGTAGATCTCATCCAAAAACTAAAAAACATAAAAATCCTAGATAACTCCATACTAGTTTTTTTTTTTTGACATAAAAAGCATGTTTTCTAATATTCCAACAGATGAATTTTTTATGCTTATCCAAGAAATCTTACAGGAACGAAATATAAATCCAATAGTTACTACTGAAATATTGTCCTCTTTTCAACTTTGCCTATCACAAACCTATTTCCAGTTTAATAACAAATTTTATTTACAAAATTCAGGCCTACCAATGGGTTTTCCTCTTAGCCCTCTCCTAGCAGACATTTTCATGTCAAACATAGAAAACAAAATTCTTAATTCCCCTTTAAGCAAAAACCATGTTCAATTTTGGTACAGATATGTGGATGATGTTCTAGCATGTTTTAAAGGCACTACTAGACAGCTTCAAAAATTCTTACAATACATTAATAATTGCCATCGAAAAATTCAATTTACTTTGGAAACTGAAAATAACCATAAAATAAATTTTCTTGATCTCACCATATCTCACCTCAATAATCAGTGCAATTTTAAAATTTTTAGAAAACCAACGTTTACAGGTAATACTATATCTAATGACTCTTTTCACCCCTTACAACACAAAATGGCTGCATACAATTCAATGATACATAGAGCATTCTCTTTGCTTCTCTCTGAAGATGATCTTCAAGAAGAACTAAATATTATTGAAAGGATTACAATATCAAACAATGTCTCCCAACAAATCATAAAGAAATTAATAACTAAAAAATAAAAACAAGTAGCTTTTAACTCAATATATCCCAAAATAAAAAATGATAAAGATAGTTCATCTTATATATCTTGGTTATACTGTGGTACCCTATCAGAAAGCATAGCTAATACTCTTTCCAAACATAACATAAAAGTAGCCTTTAAATCACAACGCAATCTGTCCACTATCCTTTACAATGCTAAAAATAAAATTAATAAATTTGATAAATCAGGAGTTTATAAGTTAAAATGTTCAGAGTGTGATAGCTTGTATATTGGACAAAGTGGTAGACGCTTTAAAACTCGCTTTTCAGAACACCACCGATCATATAGACTACAAAAAACAGACTCGAGCTTTGCCAACCATTGCTTAGAACACAGCTACAGTTTTCCTGATTTAAGCAACACTGATATATTACATTATTCAACAAAGGACCAAAAGTTAAATATTCTTGAATTTTTAGAAATATATAAACATAGTAAAAATAAAAATGTAAATTTGCTTAATGACCAGACAGAACTTGGGTTTTCCCCGTTATTTGTTGTCGCCAAATAATAATTAGTTCCCAAAATTTAGTACCTCCCCTTTGTAATAATGTAATTTCTCAGGTAGTTTTTATTTATTGTTAAATTTTCTCATGTTTCTGTATTGAATACTTAGTCTACCTTTGTAATTCAGTTTGAAAATGACTCTGTGAGTTGAAACTGCAGTCACTGTTTTCTTAATAAATTTAGTGGTATAAAACATAATAGTTCCTTTTTAAACATTTCCCGAAGATGATTAACTACCACATAGTAACGGCTACCAGCATCAACTTTTTCTAGGGATTTCGTTTTCACGGATACTATCCCCTATTTTTTTTAAGAGTAAATCTGCCCCTAATTCACGTATTAAAATTCAAAAAATTACTGTGTATTTAAGCAAAGAGGGTGATATGCTCCGTATACTTTTTATATTTTAAAATGGAAATGACTTGTTATTTAGAACAAAGAAAAACTACTGTGTTTTCGTCCCTACGGATATGATTCCTGATGTTTTGTAAAAATATCTTAAAATTTGAGATATTTAAAAAAATCGTTTTAAAGACAGTTTTCGCCCTCTTAAAATAAATGTCCACAGATAAAAAAATATATAGCTATTATTTTCGTGCCCTTTATCACATATTAACGTTTTATCAAAATCGGAGCCTGTATTTCCTTGTAAGAATAACATTGGTGGCAGACACTTTCTTGTAAGAACAATAAGCGATACACTTAATAAATTGTGAAACGTATCATACAAAATTAGGAAATTTTTTTTGAATATTGAATTAAGAAAATGGGAACATATGTACCATTCAATTTAAATAAACAGATTTCTAACAATAAATTTAGGCCAAAGAAGATACCTAACTAGAATTTTCACTAATGACCCCAATTTTTTTAATAAACTAAAGTGAATCATATTTAGAAATGTACTGAATATGAGATATTAATATGTAGAAATTTTGAAAAGTAGTTGTATTCTAAGAAACTGTATTTAATAAATATTATTACGTATCTTTAAAACTTAATTCCCTGTAAAATATATGATCACGGAAAATATCACATATTTCTGGTCGACCCAGTAGAAATATTGTTTACTAATACATGCAAATAGAATATGAGGAGATGCATTTTTTGTAATTTAATTTCATTTTAAATTTTTTTTAAGCCCTTGGTTTAGTATCAAAAGGCAAAAAATAAAAAATTATGTTGCTTATTTTTCCGGATTTTAAATAGAACTTTAAGTATTTAAAATGTTTACGTTAACATTACACTTAAAACCCTACTAGCGGATTAAAAATATATTTTTCAAAAACTTACATTTTATTTTTTCATTTGTTTCCACGACCGATATAAAAATATTTCTTTTTGTGTTCTAGCTACCTTGATAAACACAACACCCATAATAATTATTAATTTATTTAAAACATAACTTCATTAACTCCATTAACAGCATCTTATCTCTAAAACAGAGTCTTTTTTCTTCTCACAAAAAAGTCTTCCGACAAGTTATAAACGGAATTTATCTTTTTTATAAATCTCCAATTGCTTTTAGTCTTGGGAGTGAGCCATTTTAACTTTAGCAATATCCATCAGACCTATAAAAACAACCAAATATAAGCATCAGTTCACAGGCCATGTTTTTATCACGAGAGTTTCTTTATATATTTATATCCTATATTGAAAAATTGCCTTTTAATTTATTTTAAATATAATAACTAGATTCTTTGGTCACATCTAAAATTTTTCGATTTACTAAACTACATGACACAAGCTCGTATCATTGACTATGAAAGATAGACGACAGTATGTGATATTCAACGATATATCCTTAAAATGCCTGTGTATTTACTCACTGTGTACAAAAATTTTTTTTTCGGGTTATGATTTTTACGATCTTTGCGACGGAATTTCTTGACTATAAAACTTTGCAAACATAGTGTATGAGTGAAACAGATGTGACATAACAAATTATCAATGAAATATAACATGATGACCTCGTCCACACAAAACTTCATGCAATTACAGACATTGACATTTGGAAAGTCGAAAAGATATGCATAATATAGTTGATTGGAATAGTTGGAGACAGATGCCCATAAATATTTAGCGGTTTAAAACATCGTCACATCTACCTGTTCTAATTACCTTGGTACGAGGGAACTAGAACTGTTGCTAGAAAATATATTTAGTGAATCCTGGATGAAGGGTGCCAAGAAACATATAACTGAATCTAAGGCACGTCTTTTCAAAGAACTTTTCACGGTTCAAATTTCAGCTTATGTTAACTATAGCTAATTCAGTTAATTTGACCTTATTTTTGCAAATACTCTCTTTATGGGCAACACAATATCATTTTCCTTAAGCATTTCTCATAAATTCTATGAATAAAAGCATTCCAATCGTTGCTTTTTAAATTTTACTATATTACGAGCCCCGTACTTTTATTTCCTTACTAATTTCTTTCCCAACTTGTTTGTTGATATATGATTTTAAAGTAATTTTATTATCAGTTTGACTATTATGTTGATATATTTTACTACACGGTGCTTGTTTTTTTTTGTAGGTGCTGAATTTACTGTTACCTTTTTTTTTCAGAGAGATCTCGGTTTTTTTGCCTACTATTCGAGTGAAATTTTTCCTTTTATCCTCTCTTTTAGCAGTTTTCCTGAAATTATTTTGGTTAGTTTCGTAAACTTTGTTTATTTTAGGGCTCATATGTTAGGTATATGACACGTTCGAATTTGCATATACATCGACTATTGTACACCAATAACCGAAAATTCTTTTAGGCAGTTTTATGTTAAGTTGCAATTTCTGTTTTGTAATTTTTAGTGGGAAATTTGGACAGGTAACTTATTCTCTGCCGTATTGGGCTGCTTTATCGGCTGTTTGTCTTTATTGACTACTATGTACAAAGGTCTCACGTGGTCCTACCGAATTTCATTTGATTGTACCAAAAATGAATTTAAATTGGATGAAGTAATTTTTTTCACCTTATTCTACAGTAAAATAATGTTTGTTGTGCCTTATTCATTTAGTATCCCCATTAGTTTTCAGAAATTATAATAATCAGTTTATTTTTTTCTGATTAATAAAATTACTTTAACAGGTCCAATTGTACTCATGTCAATACAGGCATAGCCCATTGCCTATGTACAACTATGGTCATTTTGGTCAGTTTCATCATGCCTTTTTTTTTAAATAATTCTTTTACTTTGGAACGAAAGACATTTTTTTGGCCCATTTGGTCCTAACAAGGCCATGAAGTAAGAAGCACCATATTTGACTCTATTGGAAGGGATTTTCTGCCAGTTTTTTTACCTTACCTTTTGTCATTGCTCTGATTATTGCTGAAGATTATTGAATAAGCACTTCTTCTCTGAAATATTTATCTCACAAGTAAGTACACACGTGATGTGTTAGATATTATACGAAATATGATGGATTATCTGTATGCTCTCTAGAGAGGATCGTTGTTTTCATAAAATTAACGTTATGTCTAGATAGAGTCTGAAGGAAGATGAAACTATTGACTATCTCCCCAGTGAGTGTCCAGCATTCAGCAGACTGAAACAGAGATCCTTAATAATGTGCCGATTTTTTCGTCTTCATTAGTTACTGATCGATCACTTCTTGAGACATCTCGAACATGATTATGCCGATGAATTTTTTGCTCAATCTTACTCACTGTCCATTGTGAAATTGGCAGAAGATTAGGATATTTTTCTTGAAATAACTGAGACTTTACAATGGGTATGTCAGATGGTACTTAGCTACGCCAATGTTGCCATTTTCCGAAGTATATTACGGCTCCCCTCGTATCAATAGTTCCTCTATATTTTCAACTTTGATGTATGTTCTTAAAAAGGAAATTACTGAAACTTGTATTACTTTTAGTAACCTGCAAAATTCAATAAATTTAATACAATGAATCGCGATAAAATCACTTTTATATTTATTGTTGAGTACTTCAATAAACCCTTAAGAAAACATAGTTTTCCAAGTCCTGAGAAAAACAATATCGTGGAAATCAATTCTTACTAAGACGCTTTATGAAACACAGTGAGTTTCATCATATACCCAATGGAAATATATTCCGAGATTTACTACGTTTTTATTTCATACATAAATGCAGAAGGATAAAAATACATTTTATGGTATTACCCATGGTGAATTATCATAAAATTTAGGTTTATTTGCATTTTGGTATACATAATATTGCGCCTATTATTTCGGCTACCAATCTCGTATTTAGTTATTTCCATACTTTATGCATTATATAAATATACAGGGTGTCAAATAATAATGCATACAAAAGAAATGTTTTCATAAGGTTTTTTGGGATACGATCCTGCAAAAAATATTTATCTACGAAAGGGAATTAAATATAAACCGGAATTTTACAATTACTTTTCTCAGCCAATCACGAGCGAGTTGGCAGCGCGGGTTGTTGCGGTGCAATATATTAGGAGGGGGGAAAACGGTCGATGAGCTATTTTACTCAGTGATTTTGTCAGTACAGCCACTAGTGAGCTCCGTTACGAACGGATTATATTAAAATTTTTAATCAAAGAAGACGTTAAACCATCCGAAATTTTAACTCGGTTGATGGCTCAGTATGGGAATGATACCCTATCTAAGACCCAAATATTTGATGGGGCCAAGAAGTTAAAGAATGCATGAGAAAGTATGGCAAATATGAGTCATAATCGACGTTCCAAATCACAGCTGAAAATATTGGTGCAGTTCGCGATCTTATCTAAGGTGATCAGCTACTCACTACTCATGAAATCACTTTAAAGGTGGGTATTAGCTTTAGAAATGCTCAAACAATAATCAAAAACCTTCTTGACCTCAATAAATTCGAAGTTGGTGACCGATGATTCAAAAACACACCAGATTGCAAATCAGTAAAAGACTTCTGAATCGGCTTCGGCGGAAAGAATGGATTTTTTCAAGCATATCGTGAGATGTGATGAAATGTGAGTATATCATTATACCCCAAAATCAAGAATGGTGCTAAGGAATAACAAACGAAATAAGAAACAGCTTCTATGAAAACTAAAACCCTTCCCTCAACCGGTAAGGTTCTCGCGGGCGCTTTCTTTGACTAGGAGTTTTGCTGATTTATTTTCTATGTGACCAACGTACGGAATGCTGTCTACTATTGCAGACAACAAAAGCTGCTTAGAGAAGCAAAAGACGCGGTGTCCCCATCAGAGACGTCCCCCTTCTTCATGAAAACGCTAAGAAACACAGCGGTGTTGATGAAGGAAAAACTGAAAATATGGAAAACTCTTGAATATCCTCCATATCGCCCAGATTTGTCAATCAAGATATATATATATATATATATATATATATATATATATATATATATATATATATATATATATATATATATATATATATGATCCTCACAATCTTAGCCTTATTTCACATTTAGTAAACGCAAGCAATTCCACGCAGATCGCCTTTGCGATTTCAAGTAGCTTCGTTAACTGAACTTGACTGACGGTTTCAGGTAAAAACCTCCGGAATGTCTCTGCCTCTGTACTTTGAGTGTCAAGCACCCTATGAGAACATGGTCAATAGTTTCATCTTCCTCCAAGTACCATCTCCTAATCAAGATAATTTAATCGCAGACCACATCTTTATCAGACGATCTGATTTCTCGTTTCTGTGTATATTAAAGTGATAAGAGACCCACACGAGTCTGAGTACAGCCGTTCCATGTCCGACTATTCAGTACATCCTTTCATACAGACACCAGTCTTGTAGCTACAATACTAGATGTGGGTGCCAATATTCCTACTTTACTCTCTAAGCGTACGTTTATTGTTTTGTTTCTCTTTATGTTCTTCTCACGATGATGGCCCCATTGCAGGATAGCACACAATTTTGCTTGAAAGACCGGTGGATATTGTGCGAGAGTATTGAACTCTCTAACACCCCTGCTGCCACCGAACATTTTCGCTCCAGCTTATTTACAATGAGATCCACCTGTAAACCATCAGGATCTATTTCCCGGAAAAGTTTGCTTCTATTTCCAATCGTCTCTGATTGAGTATCTCAAATATATCAAGAGAGTAGTTAAGTATCGAACGGGCACTATGTATTCTGTTTGTATGAGGAATGATGGAAATCTCACCACCACAATTCCCTAGCTACACATATAGCTATTAGTTCCAAATCCATGCTGCCCTAGACAACTGAGATGATAATCAGCCTTCGAGTAGCGAGGAAGTAGGTTTATTAAGGCCTCCAGTTCCTTAATAGGGCCAGTCTTCATCGCACTTATTATTCCCACCCAAGCCATGCTTTTAACTTTATCAAATCAAAGACGGTGTATGCGCTTCATCGTATTACGCAACCATACAATAGCGGCATATGTGAACGTAGGACCGTTTACCTCAGTTGATATCCAATATACTAGTTTCGATGCCAGCCCTCATGTGCACTCAAATGCTCGTTTACAAACCTAGAAAGCACATATGGCCGTTTTCTTTTTTTTCCTTCTAAAATGCATTGCTTTGCTTTAATTCAGCCAAAATTGAAATACTTTTCGGCATTATTAATTCAGCACAAAAATGTTTATTACATATAAAATATTGAAAATTCTTGTTGTCACCGACAACAGATTTGTTTATCTTTCGGAAGTGTTGTACAATTTAATTAATCTGCCAGTTCATCAGAGTTTTTGGCATTTTTCTCGGAAGCCCACTGTTTCACGAGACATTTTAAATCTTGGGGTGAAGTTACGAAATAATAAACAAAAGAAAGGTATTTTTTCTAAGTTAAATATGAAATTACAGTAAAAAAGATCATTTCTTTTTATGTTAAATTATTTATAATCTGATTCTTATATTAATAGAATTTTCAAAATAATTGAAATATTTTTCTTTTTCTTGATTGACACAACTACTTTTCTGAGTTTTGTATATTATTTTTAAAGATTTTTTTTTGGAGATTTGTCACTTTTACTATCTGATAATGCAAATTTCTTTATTCTTATTTATTTTTACTTTTAATGCCACGAAACTCAAAATAATAAACAAATTAATAATCATAAAATATCAAGTGTTTTCAAAACATATTATAAATTAACAAAGTTACTGTATATGTTGAACTCTTAATGATTTATTTGCTAACCACACCCTTTTTGAGAACTTACTTTTATTTATTTGTTTTAAATTAATTTTTACTCACTCCAAGTAAACCTACAATTTCTTTTAATATTTAATATCTCAATTAAGTTTGAGAACGCTTCTGAATTTATTTTTAATACAGAAAAATTTTTAAAATTATAAATGTTACCACACATTTTTATACATAAAATCAAAGAAATTTCAGGTTAACACAGAGACAAGCACAGATAAGAAACACGCTGTCCAAAATTCCGGACTTATGTAAATATTTAGTATCTACCTTGTTGCCAAATTTGCGCTATGTTTGTAAGAAATTTTATTTTTTATCAGGATCTTTTCATTATTTAAATAACGTAATTTCTGGAATGTATAGAATTTTTCGACCTACCAACAGTTGCTTTTACCTAAAAGTCCTTGGCTTCCATTTAAAAAGTTTATTCAATAATTAGTTAAAATGCTTAAGATTCTAACCTCTCCAGATTAATTGCACAGCCCAGCAGTCTTGGTTATTATTAGTCTTGTTCTGTAATTTGTGAAAATTGGCACTTTTTCTGTTGTTTCCACTCGTGATTTAATCTTGTTGTAAATCGATTTTTAACGCTGTTTAAAAGAAATTAATTTCTCTTTGTAAAAAAAAATGAATTAAAGTGTGAAGAATGGTGAAATTTGCAAAAATAAATAAATGTATGGAGTACAGGCATCTCTTAAAAAAAATACGAGACCAGACTTTATTGTGATGCATAAAACAATATAGTTTTTTCTTTGCATATTCGCGAAAATTTTTTCTGTTAAGGCTTCACGGGCTCTATTCCAAGCTAAAATTACTTTGCTTAAAACGCCGTTTTAAATAATATGGCATTTTAACTACATAACTTATAAATATGAAATAAACAAAAAAAAAATAAACCAACGCCAGTTGACAACAAATTAACATTCATCTGAAAGAAACCTTTTGTGAGCATCATTTCACATGAAATTATCTAAAATTTATTTGACGTGTACCACACAGTTACATATTATGTTTAAGAAATATTAAATTCCTTCAAAGCAGAACAATAAAGTTAGCATAATGATAAAACTCAATAGAACAAAATAGTTTGGAATACAAATATGTTAATATTTAAAAATGTTAAATCTTAAATTCGACTCTCATACTTTTTTCATTTTTTATTCTCGCACATCTTTTGACAGGACTGAGATATTTTAATACGATTTTTGACATATTGTAAGGAAGACTCTCAAGAAGGTTTTTTAACAATAATATCATAGTAGGCGTACGTCAAAGAGGAAGAAAATGAAAAAAAAAATCTTTTTCATCCTATATTAAGAAAAATCATTTTCTTTTCGCTCTTCTTTAAATGTTTTTTACTTATTTGTAAATTAAAAATAAATGTACCTGCAAACTTACAAACTACATAAAGATACTTTTTATTAAATGTCATGAAAAAATTCTCTGCCATTTTTACCGTTACAGTTATTTTATTTTGTTTTTTCAACCCAATAGGTAATTTTCACAGAACTTATCGGTTGTTAGGTTTAAAATTTTAAATATTAAAAGTCCATTATTAGATAAATATGAGAAATATAATTTTTGAGTTTATATTGAGTCTATAATCTATAAACACTCAAATATAGATTTTTGATTTAGCCTTTTTTTCCCAATAATTTGCTTTTAAGTTAATAGAAAAATTATTATTTCTAATCCAATTGCATTTCTGCATATTCTATTTCCATCCAAGATATTTTTACCGTAATAATGACACAAATTCGGGAAGTTTTGCACCTGGACCGGGCCTTCGCAGACAGGCAATTCCATGAGAATGGCACCCAATGCTACAGTTGATAACTTTTTCAAGAGTTCATTAAAAGAGCGCGCTGGAGCGAACTTTACGTCAATACTTTTGTTTGAAAGCGCCATATGGCAGAAAGTTCATGTATTATACAGAGTTGTTTTATTAAAAACACGACGTTTGTATCTATCGAAACTATGATTATTTCAAAAGTTAGAGGTTATTTTAAGATTTTTCTCTCTGAGGCAACTTGAACAATATTCTATCACTATGAAATTTGTCAGAAATACAGACGGTCAAAACATAAACTGTTAACACAATTAATAAGTTAAAATATTGTCTTTGATTAATATATAATATCACAGAGATATTCTATACAATTACCAGTAAGCTATAAAATTATCAGTTATCATTAAACATATATACCAAGTTTCGTACAAGTAACCAAAATAGCTACATTATCTACCTCATCTAAAATATTGATTTTTTAGAAATAGGAAAAGTTTGAGGCACGTTTCAAATATATTGCGTTAAAACTTTCAGGAACTTTTGAAACCTAATGACTTTTAAATAGTAAGCGTCTCTTTATAGCCGTAAGGTAATCGTTAACTTTGAACTTTATCTGAACTTAAGCAATATCAAGAATCGTTAGTATATGGAAAAGTGAATTTCAGGATGAAATTTGCAATCTTTGAAAAACAAAACTTCGTTTAAATATAATCTAAAAACAAAACCGCTTAAATTTTTAATACTTGAAAGCAATAAGTTCAATTTTGTCCAAGTTTCATCGTTAAAAATGAATATTACGTGTTGACTATAAAAGATTTCATCAAAATTTTCCGAAATTTTATTGACTAACCTCCATTCTATCCCGAAATGAACAAACAATATATGATCAAGGTTTATTTTGAAATTATTCCCTATTCTGGGCAATACACATGTGCTAAACTTTCATGATGTGGATCATCCTCGCCATTTTCACGGCCATTATGGGATATTTTAACCTAATTTTTCCGAAAATCAAATATCTTCACTCTAATGAGATTTTTTTAAATTAAAAGTTATGCAAATGCGGATCTGAAACAATGTTAAAAAGTTGCAATAAGTTTGATTTGACCTTGAAAACGATTTTCAAATTTGACGATTTTTTGTAAAAATTCATATTTATGTACGTAGAATTTATGTCGATTCCTCCTTTTATTCGATTTTTGACTAAGGGTGCACTAATACACATAACAAAACTGAAGAGAGTCGAAGGTCATCCAAGATCATTCGGGGGTCATTTTTGAGATAAAAACAATATTTTAAATTAATTCTATATATATGTTTATGCGGCTTTCACATTATGCCGTTGTAGTGCTGAAAATACATTCAGCAAACGTGCAACTATATGCAGCTCCGTGCATGAATGAAGTAAAATGCGAACAGTAAATGCAAACTTCGTTCCAACCATATCCTTTCCGTGTTAGAGGTTGCACAGTTTGAACAAATTGCTAAAGATAAATTGTGTTTCTTAGCAATATGTTCAAACTGTGCACCCTCTAACACGGAAAGGATATGATTGCAACGACGTTTGCATTTACTGCTCGCATTTTACTTCATATATATATATATATATATATATATATATATATATATATATATATATATATATATATATATATATATATATATATATGTATATGTATATATCGAGACGTTTTCGGGCATCCCGTGTATGTGCTTAGTCCCTCTCAGGATTGTATGGCAGCTTACAATCCTGAGAGGAACTCAGCCCATACAGGAGATGCCCGAAAACCTTCGATTACACCCGTGAGAATATCCAACATAATTAATATATATATATATATATATATATATATATATATATATATACATGGCTTAAATGATATCCTAGTCTCTTAAAATTAAATACTTTTAACCTTCGAGATACCTTTGTGGACTTTTTGAAGATTGGAACGTGACATATGGATTCAAAAAATAAATTCACACTTCCTAACTTGCTCAAACTATGAAAAAATAGATTTTAGTGTTTTTCCGGAAATTACTTTTAAATGACCTTCAAATAACCTTTGAGTGGTCCCTGTGGATTTTTCGTGAGACAAGAGCTCAACCTGTACCATCGGAAAATAAGCGCACACTTCTCTGCCCGCTCAAATTAAAAAAAAAAAGAAATTTCATTGATTGCATCTCAATATTACCTCCGAATGATCTCTATTGATTCTCTTAGCTTTTGTTACATTATTAGTGCACTTTCGGCCAAAAGTAGTATAAAAGGAAGAACGGACATAGATTCTATGTTATAAATTTGATTTTGGGCAAAATTACTTCTAAGATAGGAACACGTGAGTGCACGAAGCTCTCTCAATGGCTGTTGAAAATGTTCGATCGCACGAAAAACCTTGAACGCCCACACTAACTCAAAAACTGCGAAGTACAACTCTCCAAATAGGCGTTATTAAACATTTTTAATATTTGCGTGAGGTTAATTTTATTCAAGACAAAAAATTAATACAAATTATTTGCTAAATTGATTTCGGCCTCGGAAACACAGCGACACATCAAAACTATTGTAGATTGTTTACTAATATGTGTAACGTTACAAAATTTTTCGTGATTGTCATTTACGCTTATATTAAACACAGCATCCACCTTATCTGAACTAAGGCAATATCAGGTATCATTGGTATTTGGAAAGGACCTTTCAGGAATAAATTTGTAATATTAGAAATACAAAAATTATTTTTAATACAAACTAAAAATATTACGACCCGTCTTTTGAACACAATGAAACAAGGTAACTTCAGATTAGCCCAGATTTTACTGCCAACAAGTAAAATTAACGTTTATTAGTCTTAGCAGTAAAAAATTTTTCTAAAATGTTTAAAAATTTTATTAAAAGTTTTATATACTAGGCTCCAGATAGATAATCAGAATAGCAACATTTTTATGCCACTCAAACGCAGCATATACCTTATCTAAAATATTGATTATTAACTAATAAGAAAAGTTTAAGTCACGTTTCAAATATATTGAGTTAAAACTTAGCGGGACTTCCAAACTTATATGACTTTTAAATATTTAGCGTATTTCTCTAACCATCGGATTATCGTTTACTTTGACTCATTTGAAGTTAGACGATTTAAGATATCGTTCTTATCGAATTTCAGAAAAAAATCCAATCTTAAAAAAACAGTACTTTCTGTGAATAAAATTAATGTATATATTTCTAATCGACGAAAGCAATGTCAGTCCAGATTAATTCATGTTTTACTAGTAACAGCGTAAATGAAAATTATACAGATTGACAGAATAGCAACATCTTTATGCTATCCACACGCACCATCTATATTGTCGAAAATATTGATTCGGTATTAATAGGATAAGTTTTGAACACGTTTCAAATATATTGCGTTGAAACTTTGCGAACATGAATGACTTCTAAACATTTAGAGTTTCTTCTAACCGTAAGATAATCGCTGACCTGCAGCATTTAAAAAAAAAATAATAATACTGCAAGTCTTATACTCACCATTTTTTGGCTACATTCAATAATAAAGTATAATAAAAGAAGTTTTCTCTCGATTGCCTTTATCTAAATTAAAGTTTTGTCAAATTTATATCATCTTTATCCTGTTATATTTTGAAAAAATGCACTTGCTTCTTTGAGTTATTTTCTTCATACTAAAGGTAATGGATAGTTAAAATATTTATTTACAAAATTACATATTTACTTAATACATCCATTTTCTTAGAAAACACACAATACCTGTAAGTAAAGAAGTAAGAAACTAAATTAATCCACCCAAAATCTGGTATTTTTATTGAAACCTTTGAGTCTTGCTTTTTTACTTATATTTCGAATATAGAATAACTTTCCCACTGTCGTAGTTTGTTTCCCAGTCAAGGTGGCTCAGTGGCTACTATGTTTTTTCGAGATTTCCAAAATTCCCAAAAAATATACATTTTTTGAAGTATATTAATACAAACCGTCTATTTTTGACTTTTTGTCAATAATCTAAGTTCAGCATCTTGTATTTCTGATGGAAAAACCACCAAATGTCATTGAAAGTATCAAAAAGGTAGGATTTTAAAGTGTTACTTTAGGTTTTTGATATTCTGTCTATTAGCTAATCTCAGAATCTTGTTTTTCTCCTGCGAATACCAAAAAATATAGGTTAAATAAAGTCAAAATATGCAATAAATATCGATATTCTATGATTATTTGGGCCTTATCGCTAGAAAATCTAATCTATTTCGGCAGCACAACGATTAAAACCCCTGAATGTTTTAATTTTGAATTATATTTCGAATATAGAATAACTTTACCAATGTAGTATTTTTTTCCCAGCCAAGGTGGCCCAGTGACTACTAGGTTTTTTCAAGATTTCCAAAATTCCCTAAAAAAATGCATTTTTTGAAATATATTAATACAAATCGTCTATTTTTGACTTCCTGTCAATGATCTAAATTCGGAATCTTCTATATATTTTGGACGATTTTTAGTCTCAAAATTTCATCATCAGAGTTGAATTTTTTCCATACAAATCTGCCTTCAATTTTGAAAACATAAAATAATCAGAGGGGACAGGTCGCTATATAGGGGATAATGGAGTTCAGTGAAGTTACATTATCGAACAGTTGCCTTGAAAATCGCAGCGGTGGGGACCAGAGTATTATCGTGATGTAACCTCGGCTAAGTTTTCTCGTTTCTCGATAACATTCTGGCGCAGCTGCCTTAGTTAGGTAAAAAATACTTCGCGTTAATAGCGGTGTTTCGTTCTTTAAAATTTATCAGTATAATACCTTGACAGTCTAAAAAATTTGGTGATTTTTGGTGTTTTAGCCAACCTTGGTATTTTTTGAAATCGATTCTCCCTTTTGATGCCACTCCTTGGAATCCCTTTTCGAAGTTGGATCATAATAAAGGATCACAATTTCATCACCCGTCATAATCATTTCGATAGCTCTCTTCTCATCTTCATGGGAAAGCTTCAGAAATTGTTGAAAACACTGAACACGGCGCTTTTTTGAACAGTGCTAAGGAGCATGCGAACAAACCTTGCACTATTTATTGTCATTCCTAGATGTTCATGTAAGATCCACAGAATACTGATTTTCGAAATGCCAGTTTAAAAATTTTTACTTTTGCCTTGAGCCCTCGAACGGACAAAACAATTGTCTTTCACAAAATGAACTTTCTCTGGAATTGTCAGTGATACAGCATCTCCTTCACGCGGATCATATTCCAATGATTTATTTGCCCTTCGAAATGACTGTGGCCAATTTTTGCGTCCGTATAAAACCTTCTTTAGTAAGAAATATTATTAAAGAACCAAATTAAAGTTTCGACGTTTTTTTAAAAATAATGTGACACTCATCGACTTCGGCGATAAGTCACAATTAACTTGACTGACGCAACACGTTGATATCATTTACCAAACTTTTTGACTTGTGTCTATTTAACACATATGAGAAAGAGTTTAAACATTAAACGCTTTTTACTAGATGAGGCCAAGAATACATGGACCGCAATAGGTAAGAATCTTATAAAGTTTTTTTATGAATTCGATTGTTCTATTGCAACACATGTCAGTATGATATTGTAAAACTCCATTAAGTCAATGTCAGTGTATGTATTTTAACAGGCACCTTTTTTGCTTTTACGCATGTTCTATTTAAATTTGGAATTTCACAAGAGATCGAATGCCTCTCTCTATCTATCGGCACTGTTCTTAACGGGAGTCACGCTTTTAAACAAGTTGTTTCTGTCGCAGTTAATCTTTTAAAACATGCATTTGGGAAGTCTAGTTTGAAGCTTTATCATTCTATCATTTTCTTTGTAACTGCAATCTGCACCAATTTCAGGTACCTACAATTGTCGAGTTCAATAAAGTGAATTATATGTATTTTACGCACGCTATAACCTCGAAAATACTGACTCCTATATTTTCCTTTTATTTCAGGGGTCAGCTTTTTAAACCTTTCAGCAATTTTTAAACCATATGCCAGTCTTCATAAATTACATCCCAGCATTTAAAACTATATGTTATTTCAAGCTTAGTTAAACTTTTAAAGCACTAAAGCATTTATTGAAGTTTTATTTAGTTTTTGCAAGATTCTATCCGAGTTTTTGAAATTTTATGACAGTTTTTTGTTCCTCGTTTTTATGCAAGGATTATTCCATGTTCCTGAATTTCTGCTGTCTTTAGTAAAAATACTACACATTTCCTCGGAAGCAACTACTTCTGCTGGCGAATGTGTTGAGTTTAATTCCTTTTTAGTCACATATATCAAACTATTCACAATGGGATATTAAAATATCCTAGAGCTATCCTAATTCCCAGTATCCCTTTAGATGAGATAATCTTGAATCAGTTATAGACCATTCAGAGAGTAAGTAATTAAATAAAAAGTGGTCACAGTATTCTAAAATATTGGAAATTGTTTATAAAAGTTCACCATCTTTAGATGTGACTCTTCGCGATTCCACTAAAGCCTTTTCTACTTTCCAAACCATTGATCCCGTACTAATATTGAAGCTTTTAAGTTTAATAAAATTCCTAATAATCCACCATGATGGTCTCAATTAGTAGAAGACGTTGCCATCAGAGGCCAAAATGACTAATGAACGGTGCAAATGTGTTCTTCGAGCAAATCCCAACATTAATTAGTTATTTTACTGCAAGACGAGCGATTTATACTACGGCCTATTTGCCTTAACTGCTTTACCGATATTGGTAGTTTACCCGAGATTTTAAGGGTCGGCTTAGCCCTTACTTAGTCCTAATTCAATTTTAAACTTTACTTAGCCCACTTTAGGTGCAGTGACTTTCTACAAGAAATATTTTGAGAGGTTTCTGTAATGTTTTGGGTGTAAATAGAACAACGCCTTGTTTGTTACGAGTACAAGAGATAATTAAATAAAAAGGGAATCAAAGGAATGCGACTGATTTTATTTTTCTAACTGATAAATTATTGAAAAATAAGTATTAAAAAATTATTGTGCTGGTTTCTAAAGTAAATAATTCTCACAAGGCTGTTGATTTGCGACCTGTTAACATGCTTATTTGTGTCGAAAAAATCATAGAAAAAGTAGTGATGAAACAACTGCTAGATATCATAGAAGCCTAAAAATTATAAATAGTTCGCAGTCGGTTTTTGGGGTAAGCATAATTGTAAAACTGAAGTGCAGTATGTCCCTAATAACTGGAAAAATAATTTTTAAAAAAATCCTATCACTAGTACTGTGTTCCTGGAGTTGAAAATGGTCTTTAATTTGGAGAAAGAAAAACTACTTAAAAAGTTAGAAAGTGTCAGTTTAAGGGGTAAAGTGTTAGAATTTATAAATAATTACTTCATTAATAGAAAACGACGATTGAAATTGAATCATGCTGTATTTGATGAGATTGAAGGCAGTTTTTGTCTTTCACAGGATAGTGTTTTGTGTGCACTGTTATTTCTTTGATATATTGACGATAAAGTGGATACATCTAGTGATTGTTGTATACGTCTTTTTGCGGATGATGTTCTTTTGTTTTTTGCATGTTCTGATGGTAATCAATTGGTTGAGACACTTAATTTTACATTACAAAATTTATGTTGGTTGTATTCTTGTAACCAATTAAAATTAAAAACTGAATTCAAGATAATAATTACAGAACTTTGCCCATGAAGGTCCTGTTGATTAAAGTATGCAATGAATCAATTAAAATAGTGAAAAACGTTAAATATTTATGAGTAATCATAGATAGACCATTTAAATTTAAAGACCATGCATAATCTAATAAAATAACCTCTTATAAAATAATCTGTATCTACAGATGTTCTAATCTTTTTACAAGGTGGACTAGAACAATCCTGTTTAACACTCTGGTTTTGCTGCACTTTGTTTATTACTCCGCGCTTTTGTTCGTGCTTAATAAAAATGAAAAGGTACAAGAAAGACATCAATTAAGTACATGTTGAAGGGAAATGCAATGGTTATCAGTGGATGACTTCTTTCACTATCAAACAATGATCTTTATTTTTTAAATCCAATCGGGTAGTTCTTTACATATTTACAAAATCATATTAATTTTAATAAATACATATATATATATATATATATATATATATATATATATATATATATATATATATATATCCTTTTTTTATTTTATCCTTTCTTGGGTTTAGGTTCTTTATTTAACAAAAAATCCGAACAATTGACATCTCGCCTTTAAATTTAAGGCATTTTCAAAATTTTTTGTTTTTTTATTTATTTATCTTAGTAAAAATATTTTTTATACAATTAAAAACATTCATACAAGAACATACCTACAATTTAAAAAAATCAGCAAACACTTTAAAACATTATTCGAATTTTTAAAAAAATGTATTTCTCTTTACCATTACACACCTTGACATTTTATTTATTAATTAATAATTAAATGCAACTTTTACATCATCTATTTAGGTACTCAGGATACATGGAAAGCGAATGTGTTTTATTTTTTATATTTTATAAGGTACCAAAAAAACTGAAAAACGCATACATTTAATTTTATGTTTAAGAGGATATTCAATTTTTGTTGTTTGTTAACAGGATATAATACTTAATATTTTTGTTTAAATTAGGCTGGTGTAAATGTAGCTGAAATTTCCTATATTCGTTCTGTCGTTAACAGTGTTTTTATCTTTTTTAATTTCTATCATTCCCTTTATCTGCAATTTGATAATTCATATCTTTGTTTTTAATAATTATGGTACTGTTATAATCAAAGTATATTTTTCGATCGTTGTGTGTTTGTTTAACGCTGTTGAGGCATTTTTCGTATATTTATGGCCCTTCATTCTGTTCTTTAGTAGTTGGCTCGTCATGCCTATATATTTTTTGGAAGAATCGGTGCAAGGGATCGAATATACTACATTTGATTTATTATGAGACCTGTTGCATACGATAATATCATGCTTCTTTAAAATGTGTTTTATTTTTCCTGACAGCTCACTAGTGTAAAGTAATGCTACATATTTTGCTATTTATGTTCTATGTTTCATTTTATTCGGTTATCATGAAACTTATATGTTCTCATTTATTTATTATTTTGATGCTTTTATTATTATTTTCTATTTCGGACGTGAATTCTAATTTTTCGTTGAAGCCGTTAAAGTCTTGTAGAATTTTATTTATTTTATCTTGTGGCACGACTGCTATGCAATCATCGACCAATCGTTTGAAAAATATTATAATAAAATTTAATTATTCTGAAAATTTTTCCTCTAAATATTCCATTACTAACTGAGCAATGGTAGATGAAATTGGTGATCCCAGAGCACATCCATCGGGTTGTTTGTATTAGGTGTTTTCGTACTGAAAGTGATTTGTGTTTAGAATGACGTCAATAGCACCCATAAAATTATTTTTTGATAGAGATGTATCTTTCTTTAAAATTTCCCATTTTTCGGCTAAAATAGTGTGGACAAATTGATTTGGTAGGTTTTTATATAAAGATATATCATCTAGCGAAATAATCCTGTAATTTTCCGGTAGGTTTACTGTACCAATGAATTTTTTAAAGGCGAATGAATCTTAAAAAAAAATCGTTTTTTCCTTTAATGTTTGAAATGCAATCCGATAAGAATTTTGATAAACGATAGAATAGCGATTGTACACAAGAAACAATAAGTCTTAGTGTTATATCATATTTATGTAATTTTGGTAGGCCATATATTTTTGGTGAAATAGTATTGTGAATGATAAGCCTTCAATAAAGAGCGAAACGTCAATTGTATGGATTTTTTGTTAAATAAAGAACCTAAACCCTAGAAAAGACAAAAGAAAAAAAGGATTTAATCTATGGTTTAAGAATTTGGAAAATAATATATATATATATATATATATATATATATATATATATATATATATATATATATATATATCCACTCTGTTCATTGTTGAATATTTGCACAATTAATTTAACATTTAAGAAGTTCTATTAATTTTTTTTAATCCGCATAATACTTTTTTATTAATACCACGTTACAAAGGCGATTTTTCAATGCTGATTATTTACCGTACTTTTACATCCAATTAAACATAATGTCTGAGGTTAATAAACTCGAGCATCAGAAACAAAATTACCGTTGCCTTAATGTTGTGCTTAAATACATAAAGTAATTAGGAGTTTTTCTTTCATTGTAGGCGGAACGCTGCTGTCAGAGTTAATTAATGAATGGATTAATTATTCTTAATTGTCAAGTACACGGTTTGCGTAATTGAGGAGGTGAAAAAATGTTTGTATTTTAATAAAAGAAGAAAGTTCGAAAGTTTTTAACCTTGCGGTAGAACCCTCATGTTTTTATTCAGTTGTACATTTATTGGTAGCCAAAAAAGTAATAGTAATTAGCCCGTCGTATTATTTTTGAGGGCTAAGATGTATTAATAAAAAGGATGTAAAAAAAATTGAACCGCTGTAAGCTAAGAAATATATTAATGATATGAAATGCCGAAGAATATTTTTGGATAATGAAAATAACAATTACGACCCCAATTTAACTATTGCAAGTTTAGGAAAATGAAGTTTAATAAAACAATTAAAACTTTATTGCTTTGTTGTGTTTTACGTCGAAATCTAAGTTAACACGTCTTCAACCTGCTACATTAAATTTTTTAATTGAAATTTTGAAACTTACAAAATAAATAGATAGATCACGAAGTTGTTTACTTTGAAAAAACATGGTGGTATATTTTTAAAATATTCTTGTCATCGAAAAGTTGGTTAATGCCTTTCTCACCTTTTTTTTTTAAATCTGTCATCATTGAGGAGTGGTTTGTTTTTGTGCTGGCAGGAGCACTGAGGTGAATCTGGTGTCTTATGTGGGCAGTTTGTCTGGGGCCTTGGAGAGCAGATCCGAGGTCCATTCAGTGTATATTAACTTCTCAGAGGCCTTTGATGGGGTGCCACATGGGATTCTGCTGGATAAGCTTGGGAAGCTGGGTGTCACTGGTCCACTATTTGATTGAATTGAGACCTATCTGAGTGATTGTCGTCAGGTAGTGCAGGTGGATGATTTTGTATCTTCTGAGATATTAATATCTTCAAAGGTTCCTCAGAGATCCTACATCGGTCCATTATTGTTCAACTTATTCATTAATGATGTATCCATCTGCTTTAAGTCAAGTCAGTTCTTACTCTTTGCGGATGACATGAAGGTGTATAAAGTCATCGACAATTACATTGACTGCTTGGAGCTTCAGGGAGACCTTGATAGATTTGTTTCCTTGTGCGGAGTGAATGAGATGTGTTTGAATATTCTTTAGTGTAAATGCATTAAATTTCCTAGATTGCGTTATCCACTGAACTTTCGCTATCACTTGGATGGTAGGCCGCTGACCTTCGTTGATTATGTGCAGGACCTGGGAGTCCTTTTTGATTCCACTCTTTCATTCGTTCCTCACGTCGCTGGCATTGTTAGTAAGTCCCTCAGGATGTTAGGTTTTATTAAACGTCATACTAAGGAGTTTTCCACTGTAAAGTTCCTGAAAATACTTTATTGCTCATTAGTTCGAATATACCTTGAGTACGCTTCTTGTTTTGGAACCCCTACTATGAGTGACATGTGTACCTGTTCGAACAGGTACAAAGAAGGTTTCTCAGATATATTAACTTGAAATTCAATGGGGTGCTGATCTTGATGATGCTGCTTTGTGCTCCGACTTGAATTTGCTCCCCCTTGCTAATAGAAGAAAGGGTAGAGACTTACAACTTCTCTTTAAAATTATAAACAGTATCACTAATTGCCCGCGCCTGCTATTGTGCGTTGGTTTGTGGGTCCCTCCCAGGAGTACTAGTACTTCCCATATATTTACTGGCCTTTTCACAAAACAAATTATGCAAGCCATTCTTTTATACCAACGGTGGCTGGATATGCTAATAGGTTGGGTAAATTGAATTTCTTTGATATGTCCTTGAATCATTTTAAATAAAGTCTGTTGGAATTAATTGTCGATTGATGTTTTGTGTTTTTGCTGTTACTGATTGATAGATGATCACTTTTTTTCATTTGTAAACACTCTTTTGTTATACTATTACTGATTTCACATTGTTAGGGTTCACTCTAACTCTGTAATTATTTATTGTAAAATGGACAATGTTGTCCTTCGATAAATAAATAAATATAAAATATTCTTTTAAGACATATTTAAAAAAATATTTTCAAATAAATTTTATCTTTAATTAAAATGTAAATAGACGTATAAAATTAGCACAATTTTCAAATAGATGATACTTTC
Source organism: Diaprepes abbreviatus (assembly GCA_034092305.1). Classification (NCBI taxonomy): domain Eukaryota; kingdom Metazoa; phylum Arthropoda; class Insecta; order Coleoptera; family Curculionidae; genus Diaprepes; species Diaprepes abbreviatus. The sequence continues at coordinate 14,617,006 of JASJET010000070.1, read as the reverse complement.
TTCTGCTATGGCGCAATTTGAGTTACTATGATATACACAGAGTTGTGTTAAAGTAACTTATCAGCCTATTTCATAAAAAATGGCTCGGACCCGTCAATTTAAATTTTTTGGAATGCATTTTTTTTAAAAGATAATATTATTCAGAGCGGATCACAAAAATTTTTTTTATTCAGACACGTTATATAATGTTACATATTTAAATAAAATAAAATAAATTCTGGACATTTTTATTATATATCCTCTATATCTATCTTCAACTATTCTCGAAGTATTTACACTTTCGGTTTTTAAAGCAAAATAGGCAAAAATAAACTATTAAAAAGAAAACAATTTTATAATGTTTGTTGAAAACGTTTTTCAGCAACTGTCCTATACTAGAGCAATCAGTCTAAAAATTCTTTTTGTACAATTTATACTAGTTGTGGAAAAATTTCTTGTATTACTCGTCGAATGGACTCCTTAAGCGTATCTATCGAGTCAGGTTTATATTTATAAAATATTCTGTTGAAACCATACAGTTAAACTTGGTAAATTATTGGCGTCGTTTCTAACGCAATATTCTGATCCAATCGGATCGATCGGATGCAGTTTTATCTATTTGAAATTCACCTAATAAACAGTTCAAACTGAAGTTTCTGAGTGATGCACCACATTTCCGTCGGTTTATATACAGAGAACGATAAAATATTTAATAGAGAAGGTGTAGGTCTACTGGGACTACTTTTCAAAATTATTTTGAAATATACACAGTGGATCCAAAATAAGTTTCATACAAAAGTTGTCAAAATTTAAATAGAATGCTCTGTATATTGTTGCATATTTTGAAGGGGCGTGTCAAATAAAATAAGTTAATCTTATGTTATATATACCTAAGACAACCTTTTTTGAGATATTTAACTATTCTTCAAATTTTAGATCAAAATTTAAGAAGCGTGCCTGCCTTGCCTATTCAACCTAGATGTTTTAAACGATACTGATTTCTTAGTAAAATCATAACAATTTATTGTAAAATAAAATCGATCTTAAAAATTATCTAGGGTTGATAAAAACATCCTTCCTAGATTTATTAGGTGCAATTTATCTGCACTTTTAGAGAATGTTCCACTGAATATTCAGAAAGAAAATGGCTACAACTGGACGGTGCTCCTGCGCACTTCCAAGTTAACGTCAGAGAAGAGATAATCAATATCCCTAGGGATAGGGCGTGGAGGAATACAGTACTGTCCAGCAAGGTCTTCGGATCTAACAATTTCTAATTTTTTCTTATGGGGATATACTAAAAATATTATTTATGAGGTACCGTTAAAGACACAATAAGAACTCCATTCCAATCTGTATCACCAAATATGTTAATTTAAGGTAAACATTTATTTCAGAAATAGTTCATTTATGCAATGATGGACATCAGTTTGAGCATTTGTTAAAACATTAGTTTTTTAAATTCTTTAAATTAGTTTGTTATCTCGTTAATAAAATATGTATTTACAATTAACCTGGTTATAACTATTTTTTTAACTGATTAGTGATTACATATCATCTATGTAAGTAATAATTATGTCAACTCCGTCAATCCCTACTTTTCAAAAATAAATTGGAAAAAATTTATGACTTATATAGAAAAAGCTAAATTACTAAAAGAACTATAAGAAATAGGTGAAGAAAACCTGAATACAATCTTAAAGACATTTAAAATAAGGGCATTATTTGGCTTTAATAATAATAAAATTCAGATGTAAGTTTTTATATACCCTGTATAATTTTTATTTTACAATAAATTGTAATAATTCTACTAAAAAAATCAATATAATTTTAAACATCTAGCTCGAATGGGCAATGCAGGCATGCATTTAAAATTTTTCTCTTCAATTTTATTAATTAAATTAAATATCACAAGAATGGGTAGTCTTTCGTATATGAAACCTAATAATAACTCAGCCTTATTTGGCCTCTATCATCAAAACAAGCAATAATGCACATGGCATTTCATTTACCTCTTGACAGCTTTGATGCGAATTTTTTTTGAGTCATTCTGTAGCTTTAAAATAATTTTAAAATGTGGTCGCAATGTTGCATCCTTTCCCTTATTAAAAATATTTTTAAAACATGTGGTGCGCCACCCTGTATATACATATATATTTATCATTTTCTTTTTATTTTGTCTTTTCTTGGGATTAGATTCTTTATTTAACAAAAAATCAAAAACAATTTGACCTTTCGGCTTTTATTCAAGGCATCTTCAAAAATTTTTTTGCTTTTTTAATTATTGATCTAAAAATATTTTTTATAGAATTAAAAACATTTATACACAAAGTTATTTTCAAAAAACAAACAACACTTTAAAAAACTAGTCCAATTTCTAAACACTGTTAAGGACAAAACGGATATAGGAAATTTGAGCCATATTTACACCAGCCTAATTTAAAGAAAAATATTAAGTATTCGATCCTCTTAATAAATCAAATATTGAATATCCTCTTAAACATTATATTAAATGTATGCTTTCTTTCGATTTTTTTTGGTCTATTTTTAGACTATAAAAAATAAAACATACTCGCATTCCATGTATCCTAAATACTCAAATAAACGACAGTAAAAATTTCATTTCATTATTATTAAATAAGCAAAATGTCAAGGTATGTACTGGCAAGATTAAATACTTTTTTAGAAATTTGACTAGTTTTTTAAAGTGTTATTTGTTTTTTGAAATTGTAAATATGTTTGTGTATAAATGTTTTTAATTTTATAAAAAATATTTTTAGGAAGATCAATAATTAAAAAAGCAAAAGAATTTTTGAAGTTGCCTTGAATAAAGGGCGAAACGTCAAATTGTTTTTGATTTTTTTAAAATAAAGAACCTAATCCCAAGAAAAGACAAAATAAGAAGAAAATTATGTAATCTATGGTTCAAGAATCTGGAAAATAATATATATATATATATATATATATATATATATATATATATATATATATATATATATTGCAAAATTATCCAATTTACTGTAAAAAATATACAATGTGTTTCATTAAACAGATATGAGTTTATACACGTAACACTTTTCTGATCAACTCTGTATACTATTTTCTTCTCTAAAAATTGACTTTTAAAAGAGTAAAATTATCGGGCTCGAGCGATTTTTCATTAAATAAGTGGTGTTTTTAAAGATTTTTGCTATATTGGAAAAAAAAGTAAGCATTTTATTATATCAGGCAACTTTGCTTTAATTTTGTAATGCCCTACATAAAACAAAATCTTAAACAGCAATGTACTAAAGAAGTCCATAAATTTTATTCATATTGCTAAGAATAAATAACTTGCTATGACATACAAATCCTTTTTGAGACGTGCCTTAAACTCTGGAAATCATCCAATATTTTATTCAGAACTCTTCAATTTTTACAACCAGATCCAATTCTAAGTCCCAAATTTATTTATTTAAGAAGTTATACTCTACGTTATAGTTTTTGCTTAAATTTATCAATGACCTTAACCTTGAAATAATTTTGTTTATTGTAATTTTAACCATTTCAAAATTATATAAACCTTGTTAATCGCCTCCAATAAGACCAACCAGGTGCAGAACTTTTATACATTGGTGACAAAAATGTTTTTTTTTACGTATTAAATGGTATAAATTCATTGATATCAGGTTTTTTTTTATTTTAAATCTTTTGAAAGAGGTTACTTTACTCAAAGACACCTCAAACTATTGCCTTTTTTTAAGTTTTAAAGCATTTTTGTCACTTTTTCTTCCAAATACCATGAGAAAATAGGTTTACTAAAAAAGTGTTAAACAGTGTGTGACATCACGAAGCAGACGCCATATTGGAACTTACCAACACTGAGGGGCGAGTAATCTACTAATTTTTGTGACGTGATTTTACTAGTCAGTCATGTGATTTATCAATTGCCAATAGCAATTCAGTGTTTAACCATAGACGAGAATAGAAGTAGAAAAATATTAGTTGCAGTCTTATTAACAGTTAATTAAACTTAATATTTAGTAGAAGCAGTTTAAAATATGTTAGTAGTAAATGTATTAGCTTATATAATGAGAATTAATTGCAAAAAATTAAAACAACGAAACAAAAATAATATTTCAGCCAATAATATACATTTATTTTTAATAAATACAATTTCATATTTACTACTATTTTTGCTAATAATATAGTTTCTCAAAATTTCACACATCAGCCATGGAAATTAAACTCAAAAAGTGCCGTTTTGGGAAAAAAATGTAACTAGCGATTTTATTGCTGAAAAGGGTCTATTTTGGCATCACTAAAAACACTTCGATGAAAATTCATACGGTCCATGGCTTACAAAATGGCGGCCAAAAAATGGTCACTTTTGTCAGTTTTTTCAGTTTATCTTGAAAAATAAGGGTTGTATGAAAATATGTTTCAAAAAAAATTATAGATAATTGAAAAACCCATCGATTGATATAATTAAAGTTATAGGTGGCGCCACTAGTTATTGAAATATAATTTTTTTTTCGAAAAATTCCATTTTTTTAAATTTATAATTATATGATATTTATTAATTAACTATCGCTCCAGAATTCTAGGAAATGATAGATATTTTTGACCCAAAAAAGTGTGTTTAATCTGAAATTTGTGAGTTGAATAGTTTCCGAGAAAATCGAGGTCAAATTTGAAAATTCGATGTCGATTATTATCCTTCCTAATAAAGGTACAGCAATCAGCTTGACAGCAATTTGTTTGAAATGACGTATGTTTTTAAGATATATTTTCAAAAAATTTTTTTTTGATTTTCCGTCGAGAAAATTGCGAAGAACAGTTCTTTGCACTCGAAAAATTGCAATAACTTTTTTGTCATTGTACTTACGATTATTCTATTACGTCTATTAGATTTAGATATATCATTTCCGATCTGTGGGAAAAAAATTGTTTTACGATAAAATTTACCTTTTTTAAAAAAAATTCGCAACGTCGCGGTTTATAAATATTAAGGGCTAAAATTTACAGAGGATATTATTGAATACTAATTTAGTTTATCGAGAAATTTTTCGGTTTCACGAAAAACATCCCTATAAGATCTATGGAAAACTACCCACAGAATCTATCCGACGGTAGTCAAATCGCGCAGATACAACTAGTCAGCGGGTTGCTATGCTGCAGGCGTGCCGCTCAGCTACGGACTACACTCACATATCGCTTTGTGCGACTGGTAACATTTTGGAGTAAAGTATATGGTAAAATTGTAATATTTAGATTATATTATTAATAGAAAGTTATTTCTGATTTTATTAGCAATCCATCATTTTATTAAATATATATATATATATATATATATATATATATATATATATATATATATCAATATATTATACATATCTGTATACAATTCTACAATAATTTTGTAAAAAATTTAATTGAACGAACAATTAAAAAGAAAAAAGCTTATTAACAAGTTCTATGTAATAATTTTATAAGATAATATTTTACAATTTTTCTTACCTTTGAAGAGAAATATACACTGTTTCGTAATGGTTTATATGTCACATTCAACGGTCCACCACGTGTTCAAATACTTTTTTAAGGTTAAAATCTGCGTGAACTTTCATCAAAACGCTTTTAAATGTAAAAAATTTTTGCAATAGTGCTTTTACAAATGTACACACAATATTTTTTCTTTCTAGTATGTCAAAACGTTATATTAAATTAAGTCCAAAGCATACTACTCCGAAATGACAGGTGTTACCAGAATGCCGGCTCCGAACCGGATACTGCCAAGAGCGGAAGACATCTGCGTCTTGCAACATAGCAACCCGTTGACTAGCTGTACCCGCGCTATTTGAATACCGTCGGATAGATTCTGTGGGTAGTTTTCAAAGGTCCATAGATCTTACTGGGATGTTTTTCGTGAGACCGAAAAATTTCTCGATAAACTACAAATATTCAATATTGTCTTCTGTAAATTTCAGCCCTTAATATTTATAAACCGCGACATTGCGAATTTTTTTTTTTAAAAAAAGGTAAATTTTATCGTAAAACAATTTTTTTTTCCAGAGATCGGAAATTATATATCCAAATCTAATAGACGTATTAGAATAATCGTAAGTACACTAACAAAAAAGTTATTGCAATTTTTCGCGTGCAAAAAACAGTTTTTCGCAATTTTCTCGACGAGAAATCAAAGAAAATAAATTTTTTAAATATATCTTAAAAATATACGTCATTTCAAACAAATTGCTGTCAACCTGGTTGCTGTATCTTTATTAGGAAGGATAATAATCGACATCGAATTTTCAACTTTGAACTCTATTTTCTCGGAAGCCATTCAACTCACAAATTTCGGATTAAACACACTTTTTTGGGTCAAAAATATCTATCATTTCCTAGAATTCTGAAGCGATAGTTAATTAATAAATATCATTTAATTATAAATAAAAAAAATGGAATTTTCCGAGAAAAAAAATTATATTTCAATAACTAGTGGCACCACCTATAACTTTAATTATATCAGTCGATAGGTTTTTCAATTATCTACAATTTTTGTTTGAAACATTTTTTCATACAACCATTATTTTTCAAGATAAACTGGAAAAACTGAAAAAAGTGACCAGTTTTTGGCCGCCATTTTGTGAGCCATGGACCGTATGAATTTCCATCGAAGTATGTTTTTAGTGATGTCAAAATAGACCCTTTTCAGCAACAAAATCGCTAGTTACATTTTTTTTCCTACAAAAGTTTAACTTCCATGGACTAACAAATATTTGTAGTAATTTGATTAAATATATGTAAATTTGTAGTGGTTTTTCAGCAATCTCGTTGAATAAGAGCTTGAATATTAGTATGCTGTAATTTTGTCCTAAATGTCCAAAGAAATAGTAATCAATCAATCACATAATAAAGTGTTATTTTTGTTTGTAAAAAGCTTCACTATAGTTACTAATACATTTACTGTAAAGGCGACAATGAAATAACTGTAATAAAAATAGAATAGAACAACATAGAGAGTAGAAAAATTAGAATAAATTTAGCGAGTCGTAGTGATTTTTATTAATAAATAATTTTTGAAGACAACAGCTGAGATTTAGATTTTTAGACTTTGATATAATTAACAGAAGCAGTCCGTGTGAATAGACTAGTCGGTGTTCGTATTATTTTTATATTAGCTTCTAATAATGAAAATAAATTAGTTTCAAGTATTCTCTAGCCAATTATTTTTATAATTAGGAGCTTTTTTCATAGTGTTTACATTAAAATTATAGTTACATAGATATAGTCAGTAATATTTTTAACATAGTGACAGATGCTAATACACATACACTCGTTTAATTAAAAGTCAATCGGTGGACGTCTTATTTTTGCGCTACAATATTTTCAATAAAATTGTCTATTTTCTATGAACAGAAGTTTCATACTATGAAAATAAGTAGGTGCCAGAAAAATGGAATTCTTTGAAAGCTTTAGCAAGGAAGTTGAACTCTGAGTCCATGATTTAGTAGTTTAACTATTGAGAGTGGTATAAAAGTACCGGAACAATGGAATAACTCAAAAACAAAGGGTTAAATAAAAAAAGCTTTAGAAAATCGAACAGCGCATTTTATGGCGACCTTCACTTTTACTCTGATCTTGACCATCGGGGTTATTTGCAGGTCCGGTTAATTTTTTAAAATGGAAACCCCATTTTTATTGCAGAAATGGATAGCGGGTAAAATTTCCTATCTAATAAAGAGTGTCTTTGGATGTTTTACGTTTTTGGTTCTTAAAAAATAAAACATCTGTATTAATTGAGACTTATTTACTTGATGTTAAATTATAGAGTAGCTTTTTAATCTTAATTTACGGAATAAATGCGCACCATTCGCTTCTTCACGATCATTCAGCCTCGAACTAAAATTTTCAATTACTCACTGAAGCATCGCTCTTGGAATCGCTTGAATTTCATCTGTGATTCTTTGCTTTAGAAAATTTAAGTTAGGTGGTAATGGGTTAAAAGCCTCACTTTTTAAATAGCCCCATAGAAAAAAGTCAGGAGGTGTTAAATCTGAACTTTCCGGTGGCCATTTGATGTCCCCTCGGCGACATCACTCTTTCAAGGAATAAATCATGAAGGACTGCCAAAGAATTATTCGTGACGGTGAAAGTTGCTTCATCTTGTTGGAAAAATGTATTCCGATTGTAGCCAATCTGGTTTTGCATTTCTGGAGCTAAAAAAGTCCGAATCATATGACAATAACGATCGGAATTAATAGTCTGAGTGCGACTATGGTTATCCTCAAAAAAATAGGGAGCGATTATTCCTTGGCTTGATATGGCAGCCCAAAAGGCGAGTGTAGGGGTTTCTGATGCAGTTTCAGCAGATTGTCAGGAGCCCAATATCTGCAGTTTTGTTTGTTCTCGTGACTGATATGTTAGTGAAGCTCCTAAAACGATTTTTCATTGTCCTGTAGAATTCAAGTCGTTTAGATGCCTCATAGAGCTTCATTTCTTGCACGATAACGATTTTGTAGGGGTGGAAACGTAAATTTAAAGAAGCTGGGCGGAACCGTAGAGATTGTCATGGATCGTCTCTAACAGACTGATAAACGCGGTCAACAGTTTTGGTCGTTCTTGATGTCGTTTTGCGTCCAGATAATTTATCCTGCATTGTCTTTCCAGTTTTTTCAAATTTGCGCGCTCAATGCTTGAAACGCGTATTTCAACCTTAAAGATAAGATAAACTGTCACAATTTTCTAGATTGAAATAATGAAAATTCTCATTGGTTGCTTGAGGCACAGATACAGCATGGAAATGCGTGAGCAGGGCTTCATCACAATCGAGTATTTGAGCCTTTTTTCATTAACGGGAATTTGGATAGTCAACAGTACTTTCAATTTTTCACACACAGTACTGAATTGCTGCTAATAATTTTTGTTTTATACTGGACATTTTTCAGTAAGTCTTGATGTTTTAATTTTATTTCCCATTTATTATTTGACGTTGATATGACCTTCAGAGGTTAAAAAATGTTAGGATCATATGTGAAGATTAAATTTACCTCTCATTCATATGTTACCGTTTAACCTTAAAATAACCTTGAAAGTCATGATCAAGATCAAATCTGAAATCATCGCCAGATAGCCAGAAAGTAATCCTACAACTTTTATTTGAAACATTTTCCTCGAAATTCTATTCTTGGACAGTTGTTTTTTTTTTAGTTTGCCCTTAATATGACCTTCAGGGATCAAAGGTTCAAGTTACTTATGGTCATATTTGAAGATAAAATTTGCACCTTTTTCATTTCCATGGTTGAAAATATGTTTTCCCATTAAAAAAAACGACTCTAAAAATTTATGAAAAATGGACATTTAGCCTTTTAACCTTTAGATATCATTTGATCCTATATGTTAATTATACCTTCCTATAGGAAAATTTTACAGCAATCCATTTCTTTAATATAAACGATAGCATTCCATTTAAAAAATTAACTTAACCTTTAAATGGTTTTGAAGGTCACGGTCAAGGTCAAAGTTATTATCATCATAAAATTCGCCACTGAATTGCATAAAGTTTTTCCTCATTACCCATTGTTTTTGAGTTATTCGATCGTTCCGATATTTTTATGTCACTCTGAATATAATAAATAAAAAAATTCTTTTTTTTTTGTAAAATCAAAAATACCTTCATATTTCTCGGCTGGTTCTACGCAAAAAGTGTCCCTTGTGACGGACAATTTTGGAGTTAGAAATCAATTAACATTTAAAAAATGACCTTTTTTGCCACTTTTAAACATGAGTAACTTTTGACTAAATAAATATTTTTGCGCCCAACAATTAATAGCTCAACTCAAGAACTACTTGCTGGGATTAATCGTAATGCGAAAATATAATGTTTTTATTGCTTTTTAACACTATGAAGAAACAGCGTTTCATAAATTATAACGTGCGTGCCGCCGTGTATAAAGGGAAATGGAAATCTACTTACAGGCGTTCATCTAATGCACATAATCCATTATAGCTTTCACTGATAGTTGCACTAATATTTTAAACACATTTAAATGTATATATATATATATATATATATATATATATATATATATATATATATATATATATATATATATATTGTAAAATCCGTTTTATTAATAAAACTGCATATGTTTTATTTGTTATGCATATCTATTGACGTTTCGGTCACACTTGACCTTCTTCAGAATGATTTTTTATAACTTATATAAGTTTTTGCCGAGGATCACAATTTAGACTACATATTGATAACACATGGTTCACTTTTTGACGAGATACTACAAAAACCTTCCTTTTTGTGACGCATCTTCATTTAAACTTTTAAGTTTAAATAAAGATGCGACACAAAAAGGAAGGTTTTTGTAGTATCTCGTCAAAAAGTGAACCATGTGTTAACAATATGTAGTCTAAATTGTGATCCTCGGCAAAAACTTATATAAGTTATAAAAAATCATTCTGAAGAAGGTCAAGTGTGACCGAAACGTCAATAGATATGCATAACAAATAAAACATATGCAGTTTTATTAATAAAACGGATTTTACACCCAAGAAAATCAAAAACTTTAAAAAATATACAAATAGAAAAATCCAAGAAAAGAAAAAACTTATATATATATATATATATATATATATATATATATATATATATATATATATATATATATATATTAATAAATAAAGCAATAAAAACATTACACTTTCGTATTGCGATTAATCTCAGCTTATAGTTCTTGACTTGAAATATCAATTGCTGGGCGCAGAACTTGAAAATATTTATTTAATTAACCATTATTTACACATCACAAGGGACACTTTTTGTTTAAAATCGGCCGAGAACACGAAAATATTTTTTATTTTACAAAAAAAAATAATTTTTAGATTTTTTTTAATAAAAAATGATCTAACCAATTTTTGGGAATCTACTCTCGATATTTGTAATCAGGGGGTCAAAATACATATAAAAACTTTGGTGGAACAATGTCTTTACATCGGCTACGAAAATCCACTGAGCTCCCCCAATATTTTTCTTTTGACCTAAATAGAGCAGATAGAAGAAGTTGAAATTACAAATAATGCTAAAACATGTATTTTGTTTCATTTTTAGGTCAAAAACTCTTTTAGTAGGCGCTCTTATTTATTTAATACAACAAAAAAGACCTGTAAAAAATCATTTTTACAATAATGACAAATTAATCAAGTGTAATAAACGAACTTCTACCAATTTCTCTTCTGCACCTATATTAAATTCTTTTGGTGATAAATTATAACTCTAGAAAGCACAAAAACTGTCATAAGTTCTGAAACATATTTTTTTCATGGTAGGTATTCATCTATCAAACGTCTATATAAAATATTGACTTCGTGTGTCCCTCTTTTTTGCTCCAAATTTTTATTACAGAAGTTTAATTCAAAAGCGGAAATTCTCAGCGTGCGTCCATCGATTTTGACTCTCAGGTTTGACATGAAAGATTTTAGTCTGAATAAAGGTAATAAAAGTTTTTAAAATTGCCGATTGTGAGTGGATTTAGGCTTTGAATAGAATTTATATAATGCAATTTTGAGCACTTTGGGCGTTACAATAGCCGTTTTATCACCCTTGGAAAAAATTTTAAATTGAGTTATTATCACATTGAAATTGTTTACAGTTTCTTTAAGAAACTTTGCTAAGGGTTACATCTATAGAGGAATGGTAAAAAAATCTGATCGAAACTTTTGTCAAGTTACATATTTAAATTATTTTTTCTTACGAATCTTCTACTCGTGCTGCAGATGGGTCAAGGTAGCGCACAGTTAGCAGAAAAATCTATGTTTTAAAAATCTTTATTTTTGCTTTAATTACTTCTAAGAGTCATTCTTCATGTGCCTTATTGCGGCATTGTAGAAAATAACAATGTATAATCCTCAAAAATCGCTTCAAAGTGCAATGTAATATTTAAAAAATAGTTACTAGGGTGTTCAGGAAAATATGGGAAATCCCCCGAAAAAAAAACATGTGAAAGGAATACTACAAGTGCATATAAACTTTTTTCATATAGGCCTCCTCTTCGGAGATAGGAGCTCCAAAAGAGCTGCAATGAAATAAAAGTTTTTTACTTATAATTATTGAAGCACCAGGTATATTTCAATTTTTTTTAATATAATGTATAACAGGTAAAACTCTTCAAATTACTATCCAAGAAATTGTTGTGAATTACTCACAGCTGCAGGGACGGACTAGCTGCGACACTCATGACCCCATTTTTTTTACTGTATGATAAGAACTTTGGACAACGTTTTTTACATACCTTTAATTATTGACTTAAAATGGAGTACCCTTCATTCATGTCGCTAATCCTAACCGTTTTCAAAAAAACGTCATTTTATTTACATCATTTATTTGGCGTATTTCTTCTTCTTCTTTGTTCCTACCAAATGTTCAATCTTCAACCTTATGATAAAACAAATTCAATCTAAAATTAGAGCTTACTTCTTTAGGTAAAAACGTCTAATTCTGTGAATTGCAGTTCGATCTAGGTTTGCCAAAAATGTGCGTTTTATTTTATTGGCACCAAAAACAAAGTATTGTTGTTGCAAACGTTGCTAAAAACGAAAGAAGTAAATTCCTGTATTTTAGAATCTGTCAACTTTCACATCGCTGAAACATTCTTTACTTGGATATTAATATACTGATTGTTGGATTTCGTGGTGAAATGAATTGTGAAACAATTCGAAATATGGAATACACTATTATTGAATATGTAGATATACATCTGATGTATGGGCTTGCATCTTACAATGCTTTGGAAGCCAGGAGGTTGTATCACTACAGATATTCTAATCGTACTCTTCCAAATCAGAAAACACTTCAACGAGTTGACCATCATCTAAGGGAGAATGGTAGGCGATTCGATTTAATAAGATTATATTATTAAATTCTTTCATAATTTTAGGAAATTTTGGGAAAAGAAGTACTGATGCTGGTCGGAGAAGAACAGTACGTACGCCGCAATTAAAGGAAAATATTTTAAATGCTATAGATGGCACTCCTTCACCGAGCACTCGAAAATTATCGGCACAGTTTAATACGTTGAAAACAATAGTATATAAAGTTCTTCAAGAACAGCTGTTATATCCATATCATTTGAAAAAAATGCATGAACTGTTTCCTGAAGATTTTTCTCGTAGAATGCAGTTTACAAACTGGCTATTGGATCAGCAACGAAATAATGTAAACTTTATTAGCACTATACTCTTCACGAATGAAGCGGAGTTAGCCAAAAATGGTATAAATTTACACAACTCACATGTATGGGCTATAGTTCTCATGCAACTATTGTTTCACATCATCAACATGAGTTCCAATCAATAGACGTCAGGGCAGGAATCAATGATAATTTTTTGATTGGACCATTCCTATTGCCGGCACGACTGAATGGAGAACTTTATTTGGAGTTTCTCCAGAACGCTTTTCATTATTTAGTAGAGCCCATATCACTTAAAACCCGCCGAAACATGTACTACATGCACGATGGGGCACCACCTCATTTCAGCGTTGCTGTGTGGGAGCACCTGAATAACGTCTATCCAAATCGTTGGATAGGTAGAGGAGGACCGATTGCCTGGCCTTCTTGATCTCCCGACCTAACGCCGTTGGATTTTTACCTGTGGGGACACCTCAAAACCTTGGTGTATTCCACTCTGGTCGATAGTAGGGACGAATTTCTACGAAGAATCACGTTTCATTGTGGTTAAATAAGGAACAGTGCTGAGTTAATGTCGCTGGTACACCAGTCCTCAACTCGTCGTATCTGCGACTTCACGGATCCCATGTTGAAACCTCTTACGAAGTTTTTAACTAAGCACTTAGTTTAAATTTTTATTGAAACTGTGGTGACAGAGGAAACTTCCTCTTTTTGATATTCAACTCGACAGAAGTTAGGGGACTAAGAGTAAAAATAAAATGACGTTTTCTCGTAAACGGTTAGGATTAACGACATGAATGAGCACTTATTTTTTAGTCAATAGTTAAAAGTGTGTAAAAAATGTCGTCCAAAGTTCTTATCATACAGGGCGTAAAAAAAATGGGGACATGAGTGTCACAGCCAGTCCGTCCCTGTAGCTGTGAGGAATTCACAACACTTTCTTGGATAGTAATTTGAAGGGTTTTACCTGGTATACGTAATATTAAAAAAAATTGAAATATACCTGATGGTTCAATAATTATGTGTAAAAAACTTGATTCTATCACAGCCCATCTCTCCGAAGAAGAGACTTACACGAAAAAAGTTTATATGAACTTGTAGTATTCCTTTCAAGTATTTTTCTCATATCCGAGAGATTTCCCCCATTTTCCCGGACACCCTGTATACAAGGGATCATCTCCCGAGAATAAACATATTCTATTTTTACCAGTTTGATAACAAAGGAGAACAGTTTTTTTTTATTCTTATATATTTAAGGTTCCGCTCTTAATTGACTTATTGTGCCTATTCAAATTCCATAAAAAATAATACAGGTGGTAGGACTGTCATTGTAACTATTTGTACCAAAAATTATAGACATAATTATTCCACTCCAATTTAGCAATATTTATAATTTATCGAGCATGTGCTAGTGCAAGCAGTTTAAGTTGAAATATTATCTAAAAAAATGTAAACAATAACATGGATATCAAATTAAAACCTTCTATATTATAATAATATACAAATTTTTAAATATTAAAATGTTAATATGCAAATTTAATAACTACAAATATCGATTGAAACTATTACTATATTGGCCATAATAATTAAATATAAGTAAATGACTCTCATCACATTTTTACACACTAATAAGTACAAAATAGTTTTTTGTAACTAGACTTTTTAGATCTAACTAACATTTCAATAAACCTTACAAACTAATGTGTTGTCCATTTATAGTATTTTCCAAAATTAGCATCGGGAAATTTGCGAGGAAAATAGATAAATTATATATTTTTATTTCGTATTTGACATAGATACTAAATACTACATATAGATTAGCAAATTTTAGTAACTTTTAGTCATAATATAACTTCTTTCTAGGTTAGCTATTAATTCTAGTAAATTTTAATAATAATAATGGAATTTTTTGAAAATCATGAAACAATTTTTGACTTTAGAATTAGGAATTATAGCCCCATAATACAAATGTTTATTGAGGATGGATAGCTAAAATTATCCATTAATTCCTTAGTATAGTAGTTTCAACTAAAATTGCATGCACTGCCCTCAGCTTGTAATTCATTAGATTTTATATTTAAATCATGTCAAATCTCCCCCCAAAACTAACAAGAGATCATTCTAATCGCACACCTACTTCACACAGTCTCTTACACGAATACAATTGTCAAAATATGAACTTATTATAAGAAAGTTGTATTTAACACGAGAAATTTTATTTTAACAAATAATCGTCGTGTATTTTGTATACTAATATCTCACTTACTACTAATATGATGTTATTTTTATTTGTAATACAGCATATTATGGGCTAATCTCAATAAAAAGATTATTTAAATTTAAAACTTAGAACAAGGCGTCATGGTTTCATAATTAACATATAAACAATCTATTAACCTATAATTGCTTTTGTATATCAATATTGAAAAATACAAACTTTTATCGCATCCTCAAGTCGTGACGGCATAATCTGTCACATGACAGTATCTCTTATATTAAGTTTCAGATTTTGACTACATCAGTATTAAATAACATAACCTTCACAATTGTTAATGCACCCAATCTAATCTAGTATTCTGTCTGTGTTTTCAGTTGACTTAACCAATGGACAATTGACACCGAACAATAACACTCCTCTGCTGACCCAGGCCTTGTCAGGTAATTAACACAATATTGCACTATTTACTCTAAATTACATATTGTTTTGGTAGTAAAGTATTCGTGTAATAATAAAACTAACATCTTAGCTGTGACGCTGCTTAATAATAACATTAAAATCCAAGAAATGAGACTGCTCCCTTATTGTGTGTGCCGTTTGCTTCATCATTCTAACTGAAAATAAAGAAGTTATTTTTTTTCTCCTTCCGACTATGAATAAGGAAAGGCCGACAGATTTTTTCTACGAATTCCACTTTTATTTTCTCACCCTCCTAGTTTCAACTACTTTATGGTTTCGTTAGTGAAGCTGTAACAAACCAAGAGCAAACTTAACAGAAAACAACTGCATCTTTAAAATACTCGTTCTGAGAGATGTCAGTAGGATGCTATACCTGCCAGCATCCTATACCAGACTATGAAATACAAGAGTCCAACAACGTCTATACCATCGGAGTGATGAGATGCACCATGATTTCCGTGGAAAATTTTCAGTTTCATTACTTGATATTGAAAAATGCTAATAAGGCATTAATACGTTCACAACTTAATTATCATCGGTTCAGGCATACTTATTAGAGGATATTTATCAATGGTTTGAAGAAATGAAAGAATATACATTAGAAGAAGATTGCGTCCTAAGAAAAATTGACGCTACTTGTGATAAAGTGAGAACATAAAGAGGCATACATGAAAAGAAACTTTCCAAATAAAAGAGCCGATGAGAAAGACTACGGCTATCTCAAGGTCAGAGAACTATAGTTAACCTATCCGCCAATGAATTAATCACAATCGAAAACTCATTACTTGTCAAAGGTTGTAGCTCCGAAAGAGGTTTCTATTCATGTCATACTTAGAGCCTCGGAATCAACGAGCGACGAAGATCCTTTTGCAGATGGTGGAAAGTATGCGAAAATCTACAAAAATTTTGGAGAACAAAACCAAACATCAGCAAAGATGAGAAAACTGCCCTAGTGAACCTACAGAGAGATTCAAGTATTAAGATTCTACTAGAGAATAAAGGGAATGCCATAGTCATAATGAGTGCTAGGACATACAAAAAAAACTGTCATGGAATTGTAAGAAACTTCATAGATAGAGCATTAACTGTTTGCAACTGCAACGAGAACTTAAAAAAAGAGAGATAGATCTCAGTAAAAGTGATCTGACAACTAACAGATTCCCAGTAAATCTGGTGAATAAGATTCTGCAACAACGCAGAAAGAGGACAAGATCAACAACGGACGAGGAATGAAAACCAATGATGAACATCCCCTATATTAGAGGCATTTCGATTAAAGGTAGAAGAAAACTCATTACTTGCCAACATGATATAACATCAATGTTCTTTTTAATTCGTATAACTCTATGAGAAGCCAGCTTACAACTCAAACAGATATGAAGAATTGTGTGATCAGATACCATGTAAATGTAAAAATCCAGGAAAACCAGTAAAATATGTCTCGTGGAGAAACAGAAAACTCTGATGCCGCCAGCGACTCCTGAATCCATGAACATCACATAAAATAGTCTGAAGGTAGAATCCTACACCGCAGTTATAGATAAGAACTCGAACCGTCTTTTTGTATAAGAGATATGTGGAAACCACTTCTTGGTAATTGTTAACTAAAACTAAATGCAATACAAATGGGACCGCATAATTGCACTCATCTCAGTCATACTCTACTGTATTTACTTTTAGTATAAATAGTTGTGTACCTAAAGAATTTGTTCAGTTTCATCTGAAAACGGCTAGAGGTAACTACTACCCGAAAGGTCGTGATATTCAATAAAAAATAAAAGCAATGGAAACATATATCTACGACTTCGCAATCAAACTCATATACTTCGAATTAGGAATTTTAAATATGAAGTTGATTTCTGTGAATTTTGCTCTTATCTCGTTACAACTTCATTGACAAAACTAGTGTGAAAATTGAACAGGAGCAGAATTCCCAGGAAATAAACTGTCTGCCGATTTCTTTTTAAGTTAGTAAATACTTTGGAATTTTCTTTTTAAATAAAATTAACGATATTTGGAAAATAATTTATTCATTTTATCATAAAACAGAAACATGGGAATTATGTTTTAAAAATAATATTATCCAAATATTTTGTTCGGCTCTTGCAGTAGATGAGATAACCATAACATTCTCAAATGGTGTTGTTGTTTTTTATAACTTTGTTGAAAGCTTCCAGAGCACTGTTTGTCGAAGGCAACATTAGACCTGCACCCAGATTCCAGTTGGGATTCTTTACTGGCCATTGTTATTTGAAATATTTTGACTTTGTTCATCATATTTATGTAGAAAAAGTTTCAAAGCAGTTTTGGAAATATCCCGATTTGGTATGGAATATCGAGAAACAACATCTTCCAACATTTGCATTATGATTTCTTCGAATTCTTCAGTGAAAGCATTTAAATGTAGCCTTCTTCTCCCAAAGTCATTGTCTTGAAATGACTTAAGAACAGGGATTGGATGTTGCCTTTTATTGCATGAAATTATGTTGAATTTCAGTTGAAAGTCCTCTTTTTGTACTTATCTGTAGTCCCCATAATCAAGATTGGGTATTCCTGCCAAATGCAGGATATCCACAAAAAATTTTTAGTTTATTTGTTGTATCTTGTATTAAAAATTCATTTTTTTTTGTTAATTTTGGGGCGCTGAACACCAAAATGACAAGGAAATTAAAAACTTAGTTGCAGTTTTCAAGAACAAGTTTTTTACACTTGTGAAGTATCCTGTCTTTTTGCTTTTCTTTTGAGAATTGTTTCTGGAGCAAATCTAACAAGAGTCTAAAAGTAGTCGTCAAACATGGAACCATTCCACTTTTCCTGGTACCTTTTTTTGATTGTTGATATGTCCTGATGGAAGCATTCGCCGTGCTCATCACTTACAGGTCTGCAGTTGTCAAGAAAAAAGTTCAGAGGTGAGTGTAGGAAATGGATCTTTAGAGATATATTGCAACCCATTTTTTAACAGCATATTTTCAACAAGAGTGACGTAATCGTCAGCTTTTTTATTTCCAAAATTAATGACCATGCAGCGTAAGTCATTCCAAGCATTTTTTGTATGCCGTCAAAATATTTGTCTTTCAGGATATTTCGAATCGATGGTCCAACAAAAATACCTTCTTTAATTCTTGCTTCACTTACATTTGGGAATTTCTGACGCAGAAACTGAAAAGCTGGCCCATCTGTGTTCAGTGCCTGAACAAAGTTTTTCATTAGGACTAATTTGACATGCAGTGCAACAAAATCTTTTTAGGGTCTATCAGTGAAATATGTTGTACATTCTTTTCACCTGGCTCTAATGATTGTCGAACAGACCAGTCTTTTTTTTTGTAATGAAGTACTTTTGTCCGAATGTCCCATTTACACAAAAAACAGCAGCGTCGTTTTTCTTAAATCTGGAGATCACATGTGCATTACTGATAACGTTAACGTTCAATCATAGCACTCATTATTAATAATAATAAATTAAATTTGTCCTGAAAAATATCCATAGAAAATAAAAATTTAATTTCTTAATTTTTCCTAATAAGAATAAATATATACAGAAAAATATATACATTTAATACACCTATTTGTAATATATAAATAATTAAACTATATAAGGTGATCACCTCCTGCTTGACCCAACGCATCTATGCACATTGTGAGCAAAATAACATCATTGCAACTCAGCAGAAAAGATGCACGGATGCAAGGAACTATTGATTGTTGACTCTGTCATATGTAACCAAGCCTGTACCAACTGAAGTAACCTCTTTGCTGCCTACATGGATTATAAGAAGGCCTTCAACTCAGTGCCACAAACTATATTGAGAATGTATAGAGTCGATAATAATTTTGTTTCCTTTTTAACGCATTATGTCAACCTGGAGAACTAGGATCCAATTGCAAGTGCCATTCAGCGACACCATCGAAACTAACACCATTCTGATACGAAGGGGAATATTTCAGGGCGATTTACTTAGCCCATTGTGGTTCTGCCTTGCAATGAACCCACTATCACGCCATTTGAACTCAACCAGATACGGCATTAGTACTAAAAATAACAACGAAGAGGTAGTAAGAGTGAATCATCTTCTATACATGGATGATCTTAAACTGATGGCTGCTACCAGAAACCAGCTGGAACAAATGCTTAAAATTGTAGAGGAGTTCTCTGGGGATATCGGAATGCAGTTTAGACTTGACAAGTGCTGTATTTTGAACATCATTAAAGGGAAGATACAACCAGGAGCTTTTGAAATGCAGAACGGTAAAACTATAGCTGCAATGGAAGCAGACCAAACATCCAAATATCTAAGTATGAAACAAGCTAAAAGAATTGACCATGGCACTATGAAGGCCGAATTAACAACCGAATTTGTCAGGAGTTTAAGGCGGGTATTACGAACTAACTTAAATAGTAGAAATTTACTTAAGCCGCTCAACACGTATGCTTGCTCTGCGCTGAGCTACTCTTTTGAAATTGTAAAATGGAGCAGGACGGACATCCAAAACCTGCCAAGAAAAACAAGGGCGCTTCTAACAAAAGGTGAAAAACATCACCTTCGGAGTGCTATTGAACGTATAATGTTTCCAAGACACCAAGGAGAAAGAGGGTTGGTGGATAGTGGTAAGCAGCTCGACCAACGAATAATAAACTTGCGTTCATATTTCCACAGGTTAGCCGATTCTTCCACACTACATCCAGCAATATGCGAGGCAGATGATTCAATGCCGCTACAGTTGAAGAACAAGATATTACTTCTCACCACCAAACAGACCAAGAGAAGTTACAAACCTGGCTACAGAAGTCACTTCCTGAACGTCATCCAAATAAATGTAATTAGGACAATATCGACAACTCAGCGTCGAACTACTGGTTGACTTCAGGACAGATGTTTCCGGAAACGGAGGGCTTCTTGTTAGCTATCCAAGATCAGGTTATTCCGATGAAGAACTATCGGAAGTTCATCATTAGAGATCCTCAATAGAAAATGGCCAATGCAGATATGGCTGTCGAACAACAGAGATATTCCAGCACATAACTGAAGGATGCCAAGCGTTTGCCGCAACCGAGTATAAGGAAAGACACGACTCAGCCGCTAAGATACTCCACCAAGAGTTAGCAGAAATGTTAAACCTATTACAGGTAGGAAAGGTGCCTTATTACAAATACAATCCGGAGCCTATTCTTGAGAACAACCAGTTATATTGGGACCGAACGGTTCTGACGGATCAGATAGTTACTCATAATAGACCAAACATTGTACTAAGAGATAAAATTTCTAGACGAACTACACTAATCGACATTGATGTACCTAACAACAACAACCTACGGCCAAAGTATAACGAGAAGATCACCAAATATAGATAACTGGAGGTGCAAATCCGAAGACCATGGGCAATGAACAGCGTCCAGACGATTCCCATAATACTCTCAACAACTGGAGTAATACCAAAAAACCTCCTGCAGAACATCAAGGGACTGGACCTTAGTGAACATCTGTATAAACCTATGCAGAAAACAACTCCCCTTGCAACCGCGCGAACCGTCCGAAAGTTCGTGGGAAATACAGCAGACCACGTCACCTAGGACCCGATAACATGAAAAGGGTTCCCACAGAGCTTCATACTTTTGGTATCTTTGTGTACCTGGTATCAGTCAATATTCCCTGGAGGGAGTGCGAAGCCGTTTGGCTTATAAATCATATTAAAATATTAAAATAATATTTAGTTATTTTTTATATTGAAATCTCAAAAAAAAGTCAACAGAATCACGATTTTTTTATTAAATCAATGATTTTTGATTAAAAAAAAGTAAAAACAACCCAATCCTACTAATAACAAATACAGATCTAACATGCATCTGACCAATTTTTATATTTATGTATACGCCTCCCCTTCACAAAAAAAAAAACAGGTTCATCCGTGTGAACTGAAACACGGACAAGTTGAAAAATAGTAAAGAAACCGGGGGAAAAATTCGCGCCAACAAAAAGAACAAATATTTATCCAACAAATTCAATTTTCCCATTTCGAGCATTGCTGGTGGACAACCCGTGTTAAAGCTCGTCAAGTGACTGACAGGGATTTTTATTTAAATGTGTCCCCGGGTCCGTTTTGTTCGGGCTATGATTTACGACGGCCGAGAGGGCTAAAAATGGGTTTAATGGTGCGCGCAAAGTTTGTTTTTACTGAAAACGACACCTAACAAAGTGCTTCAAGAATACTTCATCGTTAAAAAATGGACGCTGATGAAAAAGCATTAAGTGTACCTTCCCGCCCGGGTCATTTATAACGGTTTTTCACGTTTTACAAAAAAAAACTTTTTTTAGGAAAAAAATTGCAGCTAAATTAGAATTCTAGGTTTCAATATATCAAATAAAACTGTTGTTAGCACAAGTTTTGTTCCAAGGAGGAAGAAAAACGGGAAAAGTTCAGAGGATAAATTCTTCTTCTCTCATTTAAAATCGTCGTTTACCGCAGACTCCTTTGTGTAAATATTCTTCACAACGGGCCCCTTTAAATGTAAACTTTCAAATATTTGCGAGAAAAGTCAAGACTTTAATTTTTACCAGACAAATAATTTGAGGTTCAAATTATTTTGACAAATATTTATTAGGTAACTGAATCAATATCAACTTATACAGGGTATTAGAATAATGTATCAGAATACTTGAAAAGTCATTCTACATGATAAAACAAAGGTTGTAAGTTTTTAAAAATCAGAATTTCAGTAAGAAGTTAAAAATATATCTGCCCTATTTAAATCAAGCGCGGAACCAAGGGGGGGGGGGGCGATCGCTCCTCCCCCCAAGAGATTTGTGTTCAGGAAAATAGACCCGATTTTGCCTCATACTATAGTTTATTCAAGAACTAGAGAGAGTAATAAATCATTTTTTACCCTTTTTTTTCTTCGCAAATTACCTGTGTTCTTTATTCCGGTGTCTTTTGCAAAATATGTTAGACACATATATTTTTCATAGGAATGGGTTAAAAATTTTATAATCAAAAATACCGGTCTATAATAATGGACTATTTGGGTTGGATACCAATAGATATTTGGATATGTGAAGTGTTAAAAAGGATTTTAATACTTATCATAGGCGTCAAAAGAAGATTTATTTTATCACCAGTATTTATGGCATAGAATATTATTTCGATAATAAACTTAAAATAAAAAGTTTTTCTAATTAGAAAATTAAATTATATACGTTATAAAATATAGATAATTTTGACATATTTACCACAAATCGCAACTGTATTTTTATTATTATTAATTTTGGTATAGAAACCATTTTAGGTACCTTCAGAAGTTAAACATATATAAAAAATAAATTCGTTTATATAATATTAAAATGTTTTTTGGGCTATCTGTTATTTTATTATTAATTAAAAACATTTTTAGGACATTTCACGTTTCAGTTTGTTTATTTGTTAAACCATCTGCAGAACTACAATTAAACACTAAAAAGCGATTCAAATGTAATTAATTTTTATATATTACAGAAAACTTAAGTAATAAATTGTGTTTACGCTGGTAAACATTACGTATCTAATTCGTAATCAAAGTGAGTTGAGCTATCTTCGCTCAAATTAATTATAATTGGTTTCTCTATCTCACCGATCATGAGATCGAGTTTCCACATTTTCTTTTATTCATTTATTATATGGATTTTTCCCAATTTTCTGCAATAGCTTTATTCAAACCAATCTTTCAAAAGTTCAGTTAAATTACTAATTTTATAAGTTGTGTAATTTCCAGCAACTCTACCTTTTACTTGAGAGAGATATTTGCTTCTTCTACGGACATTTTCCTGACGATCTATAAGAACAGATTTCCTATCTGGCTTTTCCCAACAAAAATTAAGTTCTCTGAGCAATTTCCAGCACTCAGTTCTTTTAATTTCAAATAAATCCCGATCATTGATTTTATTTAGAATTTTGGCGACGGTTGGGATCTTCTTCTCATAATAAAATGTATGTACAACTCGTTTTATTGCAGTTTACATCTCTTCTTCCAACGAGGTTTTTCGTCTGCCTGTGATCGAATATGGCTTGGGAGTATTAACAATTCCAGCCGTTTTTTTCTCCTTCAGTATTTGATACATAGTAGATTTTCCAACTCCTGTCATGTTGGAACACATCTCAACAGAGCTTTTAACATTATTATCTAGATATTGATATCTTAGGGCATCATAAACATTCATCGTAATAAGTTTTTCGTTGAGGAAAAAATGCTCTGGTTTAACAATTTTGGAATGAATATAAACTTGGAAGCAGGGGCGGATCCAGCCTCTCTCTTTTGGGGGGGGGGGGCGGTGATATCACAAAAGTACAGTATGGCAAGCGAAAGCAAGTTGTCTCCGGGGGGGTGGGGGACACCAGCAACATTCCCATTTCTAGTGTAAAAGGCAGGGACGGGGCTATTTTTTTGGATTTAAAAACTGGAGAGGGGGGGGGGGCGAACACAAGAAAAAACAAGTTTCTGACAGGGGGTGGGAAGATGCGATCAACATACAAATTCCTCGTATAAGAGGTAGAATCTGGTCTATTTTCCTGAGTTCAAAGCTCCTGGAGGGGGTGCCATCGCAAAAAAAAACAAGATGTCAACGGGGGCGGGGGGGGGGGGGTTGCCAGCAGCATACACATTCCTAATATAAAAGGCAGAATCGGTTCTATGTTCCTGAACTCAAAGCCCTTGGGAAGGGGAGGGGCGATCGCAAGCATATACATTCCTATACTCTATTCAAGAACTAGAGAGAGTAATAAAACTGTTAGCGAAACCTCCAAAGTACCTGCTCCAGTGCCCACGGTAACTGAGAACTGCCGTAAATCTAATTATATTTAAATATTATAAGCTTTTATAAATTTACTGCAACAATTAAATTTCTGATAATTCAATTTAATTTCTGTCAGTGAGCAAAGTACACCTTACAGTGTGTCCTTAGTGATTTATTTTGTTTGTGCTTGTTTTTATATATTATTTGAGATTAGTGAGATACCCAAAAGATGGAGGGCATTTTTTCCTCAACGAAAAACTTACTACGATGAATGTTTATGATGCCTTAAGATATTAATATCTAGACAACATTGTTAAAAGCTCTGTTGAGATGTATTCCAATATAACAGGAGTTCGAAAATCTATCATGTACCGAACACTGACGCAGAAAAAAACGACTGGAATTGTTAGTAATTCCAAGCTATATTCGATCACGGGCAGACGAAAAACCTCGTTGGAAGAAGAGATGTAAACTATAATAAAAGAAGTTGTACATACATTTCATTATGAAAAGCAGATCTCAACCGTCGACAAAATTCTAACTAAAATCAATGAAGATCGGGATTTGCCCGAAATTAAAAGAACTGAGCTCTGGAAATTGCTCAGAGAACTTAATTTTTGTTGGGAAAAACCAGATAGAAAATCTGTTCTTATAGATCGTCCGGAAAATGTCGTTTGGTGAAGGAAATATCTCTCTCAAATAAAAGGTAGAGTTGCTGGAAATAACACAACTTACAAAATTAATAATTTAACGAGACTTTTGAAAAAATTTTTTGAATAAAGTTACTGCAGATAATTGCGAAAAATCCATATAATAAAAGAAAATGTGGAAACTCGATCTCATGATTGGTGAGAGAGGAATCAATTATAATTAATTTGAGCGAAGATAGCTTCACTGACTTTGATGACGAATAAGATACGTAATGTTTATCAGCGTTTACACAATTTATTATTTAAATTTTCTGTAACATATAAAAATTAATGATATTTGAATCCCTTTTTAGTATTTAAATTGTAATTCTGGAGATGGTTTAAGAAATAAATATACTGGAATGTCAAATATCTCAAAAATGTTTTTAATCAATAATAAAATAACCGATAGCCCCAAAAAATTTTAATATTATATTGACGAATTTATTTTTTTATATATGTTTAACTTCTTGTATTTTTGATAATGGGTATTTTGTAAGTATTTAAATTATAACTTAGAATTTTTTGAGAGAAAAAGGCTACGTTTTAGTCTGAATGTGCCTAAAACGGTTTCTATGCCAAAATTAAAAATAATAAAACTACAGTTGTGATTTGTGTTAAATATGTCAAAATTATCTATATTTTCTAATATATGTGAATTAATGAAAAAATCATAAGAAATAAAATAATATTATAAAAACTTTTTATTTTAAGTTTATTACTGAAATAATACTCTATGCCATGAATATTTAGTGATAAAATAGACCTCCTTTTGATGCCTTCCGATGCCTATGACAAGGATTAAAATCCTTTTTACCACTTCACACATCCAAATATCTATTGATATCCAACCCAAATAGTCCATTATTATAGACCAGTATTTTTGATTATAAAATTTCTAACCCATTCTTATGAAAAATATATGTGTCTAACAGATTTTGCCAAAGACACCGGACTAAAGAACACAGGTAGTTTGCGAAGAAAAAAAAGGTAAAAAATTAAAAACTCTCCCTAGTTCTTGAATAAACTATAGTATAAGAGGCAAAATCGGGTCTATTTTTCTGAACTCCAAGCTCTTGGGGGGGGGGGATTTATTTTCGGCTTCATCTTATAATTTAAATAAAAAATTACGCAACAAATCACTCCACGATTCAATTACAAGTGATGAGCGAACGCACAAGGTCAAGTTACACCCCTACCACCCGCTATCCAATTTCCCACCGGGTAATGCACTTCGATGCATCTCGCAAATTCAGCCCAAAACAAGAAAGTTAAAGAAATGTCGCAACGATGTATTTGAATCGCAACACAAAGCCATCTCTTGGCGAAGTGGGCGTTCTCACTTGAATAAGTCGATATTCAAATTGCCTAATCTAGCCTAATCTATGACATCAATGTCCTATTGTCACTTATAAAATGATCTTTTACTACATTTAAAAATAACTGAAGCCTACTATTATTAGTATTCCATATTAAAATGTGTAATAATTATTAGAGAGAACAGCGTGATTGAAAAAATATAAAAGAATTCTGTCTATCCACTTTTGTAAAAAATAAACAAAAACACCAACCATTTTATTAAAAAACACTCGAGGCAAACTACAATCAAAAATATATTCTCAGTTACTAAAAGTCACACATTGTTGCCAACCCACAGCTGATTTTTATAAATCTTTCTTAAATAGTATTTTTATTTAAAAATGTATAACTCCGTTGCAACTCCGTTAAAAACTTGCGGAGGCGGATGCGGACGCGGAAGTAGGATTCCTCGCGGAAGTTTCGCATTTGCGGAGGCGTAGGCGAGGTTCCGTTACAACCCTAAAAAAAATTTCCAAATACATGCGATTATCCGATAGCAATATAGTCGTCACGTTGATAACATAAAAAAATAAAAACGTTATTTACAAGTGATGAAACTTTTATGACAGTTACACTACTTTATAGGCGGCCACTATACTACTAGAAAACGTCATATTATATTGATATACCACACACCGAAAATCATTACATTCAGTTACCACCTTTTCCAAAATTTTGTGAAAAATCAATATTTTCTTAAAACTTTGGCGTCTGCTACCGCCTAAATGACTTATTTTGACGTCAAAAGTCTATCATCAAACGTCATACACGTATTTTCCGGACACCCTGTATATAAAACATATTTTTATAAGAATATTCGCAAATGTAGCTAATTTTTAATTAGGTAAACATGTTTACGTCATTCATCGTATTTTCTTTATTTTCAGTAATGAACAACTATCAAGCCGCCGCTGCCGCCCAGGGCTTCGGTCCACCCGCCTCTCCCCACGCCGCCGCAGCTGCAGCCGCCCAAGGCAACAGGGGATTCCCAGCTGCTTCAAGCCCCGGACCGGCCCTGGATATGTACAACAGCAGTGGAGCCGGCCCCGGAGACAGTGTAGGTTATGTACAGGCCGCGAGCCCACAACCGTCCAGCTTTCCGGCCATTGCCGTAAGTCGGGCGCCATTGAACTACAGTCCGGTGAGTCTTAAAGTAAGCACCTTAATTTGTCCTTATTATTTTTGGTGTTAGATGGTGGTAAGTGTAGTGACCTACTAGACGACACAGCGGATACTGTAAGTATTATAAGGTCGACCTTGGAGGCGCTGACTTTTACTTCGGCATGGCGCAAATCATCTACACGAGCCCACAACAGAAATGTTGACTTTTCTTTAGCTACTTATCACATGCCTTAGTACAGTACGTATCGGTTAACGAAGATTATCAAACAAGCGTTCTCAATCATTGTTGTTCAAACTAGATTTACGTTTCTGTAGCCAATCTGAGTTATGTTTTGTGAATACCATGGTAGTATTTTTTACTTTATACAATCTGCTTACCTATGCCTTTTAACATATTTCATTATTTTTAATGATTTCAATTTTAATGTGTGCCAATAAGTTTGAACTGGCCTTTTTTGCTAAATACATTTTAAGAAAAGGGGAGATATTGTTGTGTATTTCAATGTATATTTTTGAATGATCGGCCAAGCGCTTTCAATCTTACTTAGACCATCCTCAGGGATCAAACTCTAGAAGCAAGAGAATAGGCCAATAAATAAGTGCTCAGTACTCACCACCCACTCGTCAAAAAGCACATCTCAACCTTGCCATTTGAAAAACAGTGTCCAACGCCAGCGCAGTCTTTACACAGTACAAATGAAGTATACAGTTAAAACGTCAATCCCAAATTAAAAATAAAACGGTTAGAACAATGTAAATATCAATACTATTATAAACAATCAACTTTAACATCAACAACTTAGATGCTAAAAATGAGGTTATGCCACACAGTCATAGCATAATAAAACAACAAAAGGTGTCTAAAAATCAAAATATATACAAGTATGTGTGAGCTTGAATATAAATTCTCTGTGTGAGTTCTTTTATTTCTTGTTTATTACATTTCATATCATTATTCACTAGTAACGAGAAAAAGGGCAGAAGGAGGAATAGTAGAATTTTTTTAATCTACAGTGTTACTGTTATCAGCTATTCTGTGATATATTCCGAACACTTGGGTTCAGTGGCGTGAAATAATTTTTATTTTTGTGAAAAAGCAATAAAATACAAGAACATTGGCGTAGTTGACATTTGTTGAAATGTGTTAACTATTATTACATTTTGAATCAAATGTCTGAAACTGAAAAAGGTAATCAAAATTATTATAAGATTGCACCCCATGCAATCACAGCTCTCAGACGCTTAAATGGTTTAATGATTTTAAGGAAAAAGTTCGAAAATGGGTTTGCGGTCATATACGTTGTTCATTCTTACATTTAGCCAATGGTCGGGGTTTCTTTTTATCTCCCTATATATCTCAAGATCCTCTCTGTAATCCAAGGTTTTAGAGTTATTACCCCTGGAGTTGGAGAGAAAGTATGTTTGGTAAAACTAATATGGTGACCAAACACAGAAGCGTGAGGTTTGTTAATATGTTCTCTAATTCGGACTGCTAATGGTCTAATAGATTTTCCTCTGTATGTTGAAGGACAATATGGTCAAGAAAGCTGATAAACCCCACTTTTTTGGGTATGAGATATCAATTGTTTGTTATTGACTAGATGGGAACTGAATTGATTTACACTCCTAAATGGAATATAATTTGTTAAAGTCCGTGCTATTTTATTAGAGAAGTGATCTAAGTACGAAAGTGAGAATAATTTTCCCAGCTGATTTTCATTGCAAGGAGTCAAGCTGTAAGCTTCTTTAGATTTCTTTTTGTTTTTAATTTTCTGTATATATTTGTCGATGGCTGTATGTTCATACCCATTGTTTACGGCAATTTGCTTAAGAATATTGACCTCGTTGCTGTAATCCTCCACTGACATGGGAACGTTGAGCAATCTGTTAACATAGCAGTTTATTAAGGTCATTTTGTGTTGTAAAGGGTGGTTAGAATTAGAAGGAATTATATGGTCTGTTTGGATGGGTTTTTGAAAAGAACTCATACAGAGAATTTCTACTCAAGCTCCCACATACTTGTAGGTATTTTGATTTTGAGACACTTGTTTTTGCTTTATTATGCTATAACTATGTATGGTCTAACCTCACTTTTATCTTCTAAGTTGTTGATGTTAAAGTTGATTGTTTATAATAGTATTGATGTTCACATTGTTCTAACCGTTTTAATTTTAATTTGGGATTGACGTTTTAACTGTATACTTGATTTGTACTGTGTAAAGGCTGCGCTGTTGTCGGAAACTGTCCTCCAAATGGTCAGGTTGAGGTGTGCTTCTTGACGAGTGAGTGTGGTTGGTGAGTACTGAGAACGCTTATTTACTGACCATATTCTCTTGTTTCTAGGGTCTGAGCCCTGCGGATGGTCTAAGTAAGACCGAAAGCGCTTAGCCGATAATTCAAAAATATACACCGAAATACACAACAATATCTCTCCTTTTCTTGATTTCTTCGGCGCTCAACCGGTTAATAACTTATTCAAAACATTTTAGATACTAAACATTTTATATGTGCCTATAATTTTGTACTAGCGGTATGTTGTTGATCAATTGTTCATATAAATTTATGGTTACTACGCGCCGTCAGCGATAAATAAAATATTCTTATTTTACAAACGATTCCGTAAAATTAGCCATAACTTTGCCAAATTTTATCCAAAAAAGTTATATCTAGTGTACGTGTCTTATGAACATCACAGAAAAATACACTCAATTTTTTAACAACAGGAAGGATACACAGATAAAACTCTTTTTACGTAATAATTATGAAATTTTTAAATACTGACGTATAAAGATTTTAAAACTTAAATGTAAAAATTATAAAGCACTCTTAAGCATAAGAAGTTATTCTCTGACAATTTAAATATTAATGTCATTAGTATAAGGCGACATTGTGTCCCTGAAAGTCGCGTTATATTTTTTACCTTCCTTTAAAAAACACCTTCTCATTTAGTACCTGGAGTACCAGAAGATCATGATATTTTCAATCTTTTGAAATTTTCATTGTCTCGTCAGTTATATTCTCACTGTATCTACTGCAGGATTATGACCTGACATCACGTCGACTCCAAGATTTTATATCGGTTGTTCGCCTGTATACAGTCAATTTAATTTCTGACTATGTATTCTGGAGGGTCCATCGGCAACCTCCAAGTGTACAATATCCTTGCTGGTAGTTTAAAAAGATTTTAAGAACTATCAGTTGTTTTTCTGCTGCAAAAATTACGAGCCCTTTCTTTCGTTGGTTTCCCACCCCTGAACCTGTTCCGAAGTATTTCCCATTCTTCCTTTGTCTATTTTTGCGTTAAAAATATCCCATTATTACATCTTATGTTTTCTTTAAGTCAGTTAATGTATTATAGAATTTCTTCTTCACTTTTTTCTGCCATGTGAAGGTATATTAATCGGTACAGGTTTTATACTACACTATAGCAACTTTATTCTTTCTGATATTGGTGCGAAATTAAAAATGCATTTTTCAAACGTTTTTTCATAATTATTTCTACTTCATAATATTATCTTCCAATAGACATTTCCTAGTAGAAGACTACATTCTTCTATTGTTCACTGTTCGGTGTGTTTTGCCACCTTATCTAGCACATACCCACGATGTTTTTTATTTTTTTATATTGTCGTGGGCCTTCCCTGCTTGGCACAATATTTCGATGTCTTATACCTATTCTGATGTTCTGCTACTATTTTTTGTTTGTAACGAAGGGGCTTCTCTCGATGACGAACTGGAAGCCCCTGGGTTCCTTAATGGCTTTTCCTTGGCAGTGGTGTTCTCCAGTGGTCGTTTGCGAACAAAAGATTAATTGTCTGTTGTTCACTGGCCAATATTTGACAATTTCATCTTGTAGATATCAATCATTTCTATGTTTAACAGACTATCTAGAATCCCCGTGTTCTTTACCGTCTCCTCTCCTGCCGAATCTTGGCTTCCGAATGCCATGATTAACTAATTCTAATGTATGCTCAGTCCCACACAGTAAGAGGAGATGAAAATATCTAGGGGATAATCAGGATACTAGCCAAAGACTTTTTACAAAAAAGTAATTATTGCTATAAAAAACTGTGATATGAACATCTGGCACCATACACGAACAAATAATACTGTTATATATTTTAATTTTTCTTTTACTCCCTAATATTTTTTTGGGTTTTTTCGTGTCTACTGTAATATGCTGAATTCAAATTTAAGCTCGGTTTTTACCTATCACCCATAAGTTTTTAGGGAAAGAAAACAGAATATAAAATATGAGAAACCCAAACTATAAGCCATCTAACAATCATCAACATGATTCGGAGGCTCCCACTAAATCATTGGCACTTCATATTTCATAAACTTATTGTACCCAGTAGCCATCCTGTTAAAGTTCATGAGCAAGTGTGTCGGCAAATTTTGGGAGCTCAAATTTTGTCTTGATCGCTAATTTTGCATATAACTCGTAGGTCTTTCTTACAAGTATTTCGTTGAGCTGTATTCGGTTTGTTCACACAGGATCGCGACGACATCGTTTACACACGGCTAAAATAATAGCACTACTACAACGTTGTTAGTATTCTCTGGTTCTTCATACTTCGCTCGTATATCCAATAATAATCCTCCAACGATCGGCCGGCTGCTTATATACCGATTTCGTACATCTGCTGACCCTTCGACGACTACGTGGTATGATGACATTTAGAATTACATTGGGTTTATTGGATATCTTCGTTATTTCAAGCCCTAGGTAGTTGAGAAAAGGGGAGTTGCTAAATTGTGCACAACTTCCCTAAACTTAGAGAAAACATAAATTTGGCAACGAAGTACCTCGATATGCTATAACAACTTATAT
This sequence comes from Diaprepes abbreviatus, assembly GCA_034092305.1. Classification (NCBI taxonomy): domain Eukaryota; kingdom Metazoa; phylum Arthropoda; class Insecta; order Coleoptera; family Curculionidae; genus Diaprepes; species Diaprepes abbreviatus. The sequence goes on along the minus strand of JASJET010000070.1, from coordinate 14,584,409 downwards.
ATCGCATAGGTACTTCCTTACACGTGGTTTACAATCAATCAAAATATATTGTTGATGTTTTCTAGATTTTACTACTACTTACTATTTCTAAAAATAGTAATTGTTAGATTAAACCTTTGACTAAAATTTATTACAATGTTCTTTCCTTTTTCACTTAACCGACAAAAACTTTAAAACCACCCATGATCATTCTTTAACTTTTTCTAGTTCGAAAACCTTTTTCCACAGCCATTAAACCGCTGTAAAAATGCTATAAATTTGCCGTCTGTTCAGAAAATGCGGTCATAAACACACATTAAAGCTGATCTGCATAATCGTTAAATGAGACTAATTAACCAATAATGGAGTTTTATTACTTGAATCTGTTCTCCCGATCATTGTTATACATTGTTATTTATTCAATTATTTGTTGGTAATTCTGTTATTTCGGTTAATTGTTCTTATGCAAGACAGTATTTGTAATTTGCAATAGCTTTTCATATAAAGAGCATTAAAAATTTGGAATAAAATACCAAATTAGTGACCATTTTTAGTAAAATTTATTCATAAATACATTTTTATTTACAAACACTATTAAATATAACGTTTTTCATATTTACCATCAGGCATGTCAATTTTAATTCTAAATTTTTAAATTATTGCATTTTATATTTCATTAATATTACTGGACTATTATATTCTACTTTTCGAATAATTAAAAATGTTAATTTCTAGGAAAGTCTTCCTCTCAATTTCTAAGAAGATTATTTTTCTATATTGGATAAGGATTAGCTACCTCAGATTATACTTATTTTGTATAAAATCTTCTGCCACTGTTGAAGATCTCTATCCTCCATATTTTTAATCATCAGCGTGTGCCAATAAAGCAGTGAACAGTAAATAATCTCTAATTCTATTCGATTCTATTCTATTCAACTTTTTAAACCTCCAATTCTGAATATAGTTCTTTCTTTTATTTTTCCACTTACTTCTGCCCAGAGCTATGTTTGTTTATCATGATCTCACGTATTTGCTCAGAACGTTCGGCCACCTCATCTGTGGTTGTCCTCTATTTGCTTTATATACCTATTTTCTTCAATTTAGTTTAATCTTGCTTGTTTACCATTACTGATACATTGTCGGGGTCTGCCTTATCATCATACATTTCTAAATCTTCCTCCCATTTTATCGGAGGCGCAGGACCTGGCAAACCTTCTTCATGAAGAACCGGTTTTATTGGTGAGGGAATATCCGGATATTGAATATTATGTTTGCACTTTCTTGAAAAACCAAACACTTTTTTCACGCAAAAATAACAGTCGTTAAAATGATTTGTTGGTTCTCGCCAAATCATTGGAACTGCAAAAGGCATAGAAGAGAGTTTGCCATTTAACCAGTGACTTAAATTTGCTGCACAGATTTGGCAACATATGTGAGGAGCCCAGTCCAGATCATGATCGCTAACAAGACATCCAAATAAATTTATTTCCTCACCTTTTTATTAACCCTTACGATTTTATTCCTAGGGGGGGGGACCTTACATAGGCATCTTCACAAAGTGTGTAAAGTAGTGTCGGATTCTCATCGGAACCCCCCGCCCCACAGACTGAAGAGCTTACCGATTTTCCTTGGTCTACCTTTAGCCGTGGCTGCTGGCAGTCCAAGAATATGCAGTGAGGCCACCGGTTTCCAGGCAATTAAACCTTAACAAACCTTTGGTCTTCACTCAGTGTAGCTGCTTCAGATGCCGGTAGTACTCATTGCTTCGCACTCTTCCTACATTTCGCATACAATATAGAGTTGTCATATTTTATATGCACTTTAGGTTCTCCTAAGGTATTGAATGCATATTAGTTAAAAGCTTGTTGCTTACCTGCTCCTCTCAGTGGGGTCCAATGCATTTTCCTTCTGATTTGTTCATTGCGGACCAGCCAGGGTGCCTCTAAAGTCATCCTCAGGAGTGTGACTTAGGTAATGTACGTCACTTAGCACACATTGATTCATCAGCAAAATTGCTGTCAAAAGACATATCTGAACTATCAGCGTCAGGGCTGACCACCTCCTCAACATGAATGTACAAATCCCACATTCTTTATTCCTCTTTTTTAACATGATTCACACAGTTTTTCCAGTGAATGGCCGTTACATTAGTAATTACCTCGTCCAATAATATTTTGACATCTGTTAATTTGAATGTTTTGTTTTTCTGTGCAACTTCACTCTTTATTTGCACCCATGCTAATTCGATTGGATTAAGTTTACAATAGTACTGCGGCAGTCTTAATGCTGTTATATTTTTTTCCCGTGCCATTTCATCAATAGCATATTTGATATATTTTTGTTTAGTTACCATCACTATATTTAAGAACTATATTTTAAGCATTATTTCGTCAAATTCAATGTTTTTTTTTAGAGGAGCCATGGGCATATATCCGCCTTTTTAGACACAGACATCGGAATTTTTTCTTGGCGTCGACTATGATACGGAGCATTATGCATTACAATTACCGAATCGGGTTCCATAAGATTTAGATTCGAAGAAAACCATCACTTAAAAACATCGACATTCTTGTCTTCATGGTAGTCCCCTGTTTTTCTATATTCAAAAACGTTAATGCCCCCATCTAAGAAACCAGACACACTTCAAATATGAGTTATTATAAGACGATGACTTATTCCACGCAGTCCTTGCAAAAATCCTTCTATAAATGCCTGCTTCGAACTCTTAGTATTCAGCTCTTGCCATACTTTTTCAAGCTTGTGCCCTGTTTCATCAATGTAATAAAGGGTTTTCCAATAAGAGGTGTTATTTTGATATTCAAAGAAAAATGCCATTTTTTAAGATAAATGATCGGATATTTATTACATTATAAAGAGGAAGGTATGCCGTTAATGATGGAAAATAACATCAGCCAAATGACCACCACGACCATGCCTACAGGACCATATCCTTTTCATGAAATTTTCCATAACCAAATCGCAAAGTGGCTGCCCTATGTCCTCGATAGCCTCACGAATTCCATCTTTGAGGTCTTGAATCGACGCTGGGCTGTTGGCGTAGACCTTGTCTTTCACGTGGCCCCAAAGGAAGAAATCGCAAGGTGTCACATCACAAGATCTCGGTGGCCAATTGTGATCACCTCTTCGAGAGATAATACGGCCCGGAAACTTTTCCCGTAAAAGATCAATGGTTTCGTTGCTTGTGTGGCACGTAGCGCCGTCTTGTTGAAAGTAAACGTGGTCCAGATAAATACCATCCAATTCCGGCCATAAAAAATCATTAATCATCTCTCGATAGCGCAATCCATTCACCGTAACTGTTGCTCCAGCCTCATTTTCGAAAAAGTAAGGTCCAATGACCCCGCCGGACCATAAACCGCACCAAACAGTCACACGTTCAGGATAGAGAGGCTTTTCAACAATAACTCTTGGGTTTTCCGAGCCCCAGATGCGACAATTTTGTTTGTTGACGAAGCCACCGAGGTGGAAATGGGCCTCATCACTGAAGATGATTTTTCGATGGAATTCCGGATCATTTTCATGCATTTCAAGAACCCAATCAGCAAAGGCACGACGTTGTTGATGATCGGCCGGCTTGAGTTCTTGCGTTAACTGAACTTTATAAGCCTTAAAACCCAAATCTTTATGCAAAATACGGTGTAATGACGTTTGTGGAATCCCTAATTCCAAAGAACGACGAGGAATGGACAAACCTGGGTTTTCTTCAACACTTTCGGCTACAGCAGCAATATTCTCGGCTGTTCTTGAGCGACGTGCACGGGTTTTCTTCTTCACATAACTAACTTGTCCCAACAGCTCGAATTTTTTCACCAATTTCTTTATTGCGCTCCGACAAGGTGCTTCATGACGACCCAAAAATGTTCGAGTTTTACGAACCGTCTCTGCCAAATTTTCACCATTTTTATAGTGAATTTTAATAATTTCAATGCGTTGTTGAAGCGTGTATCGTTCCATCTTTATTTATGGCGTAGTTTCTACTTGTCAAACGTCAAAAACTTACAGCTTCAAAAGTGACATCTACCGAAATAGCGGGCTTTTCAAAATGACACCTCTTATTGGAAAACCCTTTACAATTTTTCCCCGAAGCTTCCGTATTTTTTCGAAATATTTTCGGTGCCATAAAACAATTTTGTTCTTCTTAATTAGAAAGCTTTTTGGATTCCATTTAAAATATCTAAAATTCATTTGTTTTAAAGTTCGTTTCGAAACTCTTAATAATATTTTAGGTAAAGATGTGTCGTTATTAATTTCTGTCTTATTTTTTTTTTATTGTTGGTATTTCATTTTTGAAAAAGAAACCATGGACTTTGTGACAAATCGCATATTTTGTGTTATCGTCCAGGCTTATTTTTTTCCATCCTCTTGTCAACTTTGCTTTTTGGGTCGTTTTCGTTATAATGACCATTTAAAACCTTGAACACCGTGCGCGAAAAAATTTTCGTTAAAGTGGTTACTTCAAGGTTTCGTTCCCGAATACCATGGTAAACATTTTTAATTATTATTCCTTCTTTAAACGTCACTATAATAATTTTTTACACAATACAATATCTATATACAACGAAAGTATAGTAATTATAATGTGAACTCCCAGAATCTATCAATGAATTAATAGTAAATCAATGAAGTATTCAAACAATGCGATCACCCAGTCGGGACACTCAACTTTATTCAAGATAGACATTCCGTGTATTTGCGTTGCCACATCCATTATATTCGCGATAATAAACTAGGTGCATCTTGGTCGGCATCATCATTCTATTTTAAATACGATCAGCTGATTGCTATTTAAGGCTTGCGAAGTATGACAACAATGCGTTTTAAGTTTTTAGTGCTTACCCTGTTAATAGAGTGGGAAAGTTTTAAATCATTTATAGTTGCATAAGATGTTTATTCCGTCGCTTCGTCGCTTGGTGGCCGGTATTAAATGAGTCACTGACAGAAATTATGGACCTTAGGTATATATCAGAGAAAATGAACAATAAATTTATATCTCTTATTTCCTTCCACAACATCGTTTAATTTGGTTCATTTATTTTTGATTTTGTTCCAGAGATATTGCAGTTTGAATATTCGTAGATTCTTGTAGCGATAGTCTAGTTAGAAAAAAGTCTTCTTTAAGTTTCTATGCTGAATCCAAATCTAATTTGCATAATACTTCTCGTTTATTTTTTTTTAATTTGCGTAGTACATCAATTTTTTTTTATTTTGATTTTTTGATATATGTTACTGTTAGGTAATGTGAATCATATAATAATTGAAGGCTACAAAAATGAACATGTATTAAAAGTGTGCTATCTCTGGAAAAAAAAAAACATAAGGTTCTTCGAAAATAGGAATGACTCCATAAAACAAAAAAATTGGTAAAAATCTGCAGGGTGCTGGCAGATTAATTTGATAAAAACTATGCTTACGTCTGGAGGAGTTTGAGAAATCTTTAAATTATATGTAAGTTGAATTTCAAGAGTATAGTCTTAAAATTGGTATTACTAGGTAAAATACCGCAAGACATGCTTTAGAGGTTGGCATTACATCTAACACCAAAGTAATAATTTAAATTGTGAGAAATGTTAATTAAAAGATGACTACCTTGAATTAACAAAAATATTTCCAGAAAAAATACATATATTTTACAGAGCATGTTAAAGCTTACGAGGTTTTGAATTTAATATTTTAAGTTCGGTCGCTTTAATTATTATTTAACGCTCGATTCACACTATAACCAGTTAACAGTTCGATCATATCCGGGCTTCAATTCGTTAAAAAAACTCCTTTGATTCATATAGCTGCGCTACTCACGATTCGATCTCACATATTATTTTAAAGGCCTAGTTTAAATTTCATTGCGAACCAGAGCAGACATGTTTTTCTTACTAAGTTTCATTCCTTTTAAGATATTAAAGAAAATGCCACAAAAAGCAAAAAACGGAAAGAAGATGAGAAAAAATTAAAGCTACTATATGAGACAAAATGCGCTACATGTAGTCGACTGAGTTGTGTCTCAAATATGTTTTCACGTTTTCCTTGTAAATCTGTTTTTACACACTTTATTAATGCACCAATGAACGAAGTGATCAGAAAAGGAGCGATGAGAAATTAAAAGCTATACATACTACAGTCGCGGTCGGGAAAAGTGCGATCTAGTTCCAGTCAAATATAATTTTCGACTGCTCCATGCCGGATTGTGATTGCACTTGAACTTGAGGGGCGTTAAAAGTATAAACATACCTATTCTGTAAGAATAAATAAGTATTTACGGGGACCAAGACAGAAGTGTGATCGGATCGTCAGCGGCTTATAGTGTGAATTAAACCTAAAGCAAACCAGATGAAATGAAACAATAAGTTAAGAAAAAAATCTCCGCACTGGTGGTGAAAATCACATAGTTTAGGAAAATACAGCCTGTTTTAAAATAAGTTGGTACTATTGCCAACTTATTTATTTTTCAAGCCATGTCATAGATCATATTTTTTCTACTGAATCCGAATCTGTGTGATTGTCAGTTCCATATATAACTAGATCAAAATAAAAATATTAAAATATCTTGTCGATTTAGGTGCTGTAAAATTTTGGGCACATTATACTTTTACTTGGGTTGCTTTTCCGCACATAATATACGGCACATTCCGTTTAGGAAAAGTACATTTAATAGACTATTTTCAAAACGCCGTATTTAATTGTTTTTTTGATTACAGATGCGCATTGAACGGAAAAATTTTTCAAGTTTAATAACCTGATCGATGGCGTAGCTTCAAAAATAAATAAGTTGCAACAGTGCCAATTTAATTTGACATTTGATTTAAAATTATAAAATTAAATCAGTTTCAGATACGAAAGAAAAATAGGAACTTTTTACTTACCTATTGTTAAATTTTATTAAGATAATATTTGTCAAACTTACTTATTTTATTATACAGGGTCATTAAAAATTTTCAAACCCCCGTCTAACTTTACTGGAACGAATTTAAAAGTTCTGGGTGCGGGGCATTTTTAAGGTTGACCTTGAGATTGATTTTGAAGGTCGTTTCAAGGTTAAGTTGATATTTTTAATGAAAATCCATGATTTTTATTGCAGAGACAGAAAATGGAAAAAATTCCTTAACCAAACATATAAAATATATAGATTGTAACTTAGGTTTTCAAGGATGGTGAAATGTGCACTGGTGTTTTTTCGATTTTCAATCCGTTCGTCAGTAGAAGAATCTTCACGACGTTTCGTCAACATCTCAGTTAGCATTTTTAAGTGATGCTCGACAAGTCGAACAGTCGTCAAGGAAGCATCACTTGAAAATGCCAACTGAGATGTTGGCCAAATTTCGTGAACGGATTGAAAACCGGAAAATCACCATCCATATATATATATATATATATATATATATATATATTTATATGTAAAAGTCATTTGAAGATCAAATTGTTTTATCCTTTTAACTTAGTAAGAAATAAGCCTATAATTCAGAAACAAAGAAATTTGGGGATAAATTTTAAATACCAGAGTTGTAGGAATTTAAATAGGACATCTCATGGTGACCTTGAAATTAAACATATTGCGGACCTTGTAGGGTATTTCTAGGAAAACTTTTTTTCTACATTTCGTTCCGTTGGAGTTGAAGAAAAGAGTCCTAAACTTTTTAGTTACTCTGTGTATTTAATTTATGGCCTGTCAAAAAATTATTACTATGAAAATAGTGGCACAAATCCTATCATAAGAAATTTATTAGCAATATTTTAATTACCTTAACAGAAATAAACTAAATACTAATATTTTCGGTCAATTTTTTATTTGGTTGGTTTTGGATACTAATCTACATTAACACACTCATATTTCAAAGTTTTTGTTAATTTTTAATAATAACCAAACTTCTCAGAAGGTTCAGTTAGGATCAGTAACCGAAATTGATAAAATAAGAATAGTATTTATTCAGTTCAGGTTAGCCAAATATTCGAAATAAATAACACCAACAAATAACACACCATGTGAATAATTTTTATATTATTTTAGGAAAAATGGCCGCAAAATTTTTATTATTTTATCACCCTATGTTTTAAAACGACATACTGAAATAATCAATAACCCCCCATCTGGCTCAATATGAAGAGTCATGAAAATAACACAAACCTGCGAGGGTCAAGAGACAAACTAGACCTACTCATTTTCGACATAATGTTTAACGCTGAATCCGTATTCGGTTTGGATTTTGAGATATCTCAACCTAAAATACCAAATAATATTTTTTTAGGCCTTTTCAAGTGAACTACAATAACGGAAACCAAACTTTTAAGAAACCATTTTTGACGTAAAAACCATACTGTTTCTTAGCATTATTGAAAATTGTACTGTGGTGTGGCCTAACACAAAACTGAGATGTCATTTCTAACATATTTTTAATTTCAGTATTGCTCTAAAGCATCCAGATCAACCACTATTTCTATTGTTAAGGTTAAGATATCTTGAAATTTATATGTCTTAGAGCAATGCTTAACCAGTCGTTAGCTCAGCGGCACAAAATAGTCAGAAATTACCTCCCCTTTCTTGTTTCTTTTTCTCAACCCACCACCAACTCTTAAAAATGCTAAAAACAGTATATTTTGTGCTTTTAGGTTAGAATATCTTAAAATTCAAATCCGTTGAGAGGATTCTGACAGCTGAATCGAATTCAGCGGCAAATACTCCAGGGATCTATGGCAAATAAATAACCAGTTGGGGACACTCGATCATCCAGCAATCCGATACGATTTTTAAGTAATATAGGCCTACAGGAAAAAAACGTATACTTTTTCTTCAGTGTATTAGGTGTTTCTTTAAAAGTTATAGACAATGATGAAGATTGACTAGAATATGATTGTCGGACTTTACGACGTTTCGATTAGGTTGTATCTCTAATCGTTATCAAGTATAAACTGAATGTTTTATCTTAAGATTACGAGCTTATTTAGAGACTGTGTCCATTGAAGTGCAAAGTTTCGCTTCACTGTACAGGGTGAGTCAACGATTGGATGAAGTAAGTTTGTGCCTTTTCGGTGAAATTAACAAAGAAACTATATTTATTGTTTGATACAGTTTATTTTTACGCAGATTTTAAAAATATTTAGGACTCTACAGGGTGAGCCAAAAAACGAGGACAGCATAAAGTTGTATTTTTTTAAATAGAACACCCTATATACGAATCGTATTTTCGATTTAGCTTATAATTTTAAATCTTTTTTATTAAGGGTTTACTATAACAAAACTTTATAGTTTCTGAGATAATTAAGTTTAAAGAAAAAAAGTCACATTTACAAGCATCAATTCAATTCTAAATAACGTTTTCAATTTTGTGACAAATATATTCAAATTTGGAATTTAGCAAGGCCAAGGACAAGTTAACATAATTTTTACCTAATATTTGCAATAAAAGCTACAGGGTGTTGAACACATCGGCTCAAATTTGAACAAGTTTAAATGAATAAATATCTTTTTTTTTAATGGTACACCCTGTATATTTTCATGTTATTTAATAGAGTAATAAAAACCCTAAAAGTTTTGTTCAATATATCCTATACCCATTTATAATAGTTTTTGAGATATTTCAGTTTTTCTTATTTTCCATACTTTTTTACAGAAATAGTCTTCATTATCATAGTAGCCATGTAAAATAATAAAAAGAAACTACAGAAACAAACAGAATGTGGCCATGGCAAAAACAATGTAAAAGAACATTTTTCTGTGTGTCAAATTTATAACCGCAATCGCTTCTTTTGGTTTTTATGTAGTGTAGTTTCGTTTTTTTTGCATTCATCTTATATTGTAAAATGAATTTTCCAAAGAATGAGTTAATAGATATGATTTATACAATAAGAGAGGCTCAAAAAAATTGCCTTCTTGCTCAAAGAATTTACAAAATGAAGTATCCTGATCGACGCCAGCCTAATACCCATACTTTTCAAAACTTAATGCAAAGATTTGATTCTTCTGATACTGTTGATTATCCAAAACGTAAAGTGGTCAACAAACCAGTAACTAATGAAGAAAAAGAACTACAAGTATTGTTAAATGTTCAGGAAAATCCTTATATTGGTAGCCGTCAGTTAGCAGCATTATGTGAAACATCACAATCCACCGCTAATCGTACTACCAAGAAATATAGGTATCATCCATATCAGATGGAATTACACCAAGAATTGCATGGACAGGATTTTGAAAGTCATGTAAACTTTTGTCGTACAATAAATGCGGAGATTCAATTAAATCCAAATTTATTATGCAAGGTAATGTTTAGTGATGAAGCTACTTTTAGAAGTAACGGTGCCGTAAATAGACGCAACATGCATTATTATGCCACAGAAAACCCATTTTGGATTAGAGAGGTGCAACATCAAAACCACTGGTCATTAAATGTTTGGTGTGGTATTCATCATAATCGAATTATTGGATCCCACTTTTTTAATGAACCACTAAATGGCCATAGTTACCTGAACTTTCTACAAGAAGAACTACCCCAACTGCTTCAAGGTCTCGATAGGGATGAGCTCGACAGTATGTGGTTCCAGCACGATGGTGCGCCTCCGCATTACCATCGTGAAGTTCGTGCGTTTTTGGACCAACGATATCCGCAAAAATGGATTGGACGTGGGGGTTTCATTGAATGGCCACCAAGGTCTTGCGACATCACCCCATTAGATTTCTTCCTATGGGGTTATATTAAAAATAAGGTGTATGTTAATCCACCAACAACAGTGGAAGATATGCGAAACAGGATTAGGGATACCTGTAGAACAATAACGCCACTAATTTTGTCAGGGTCCGAGAAAATCTGCAAAAAATACTAAATTTGTGCATTGCACAAAAGGGTCGTTTATTCGAACACTTATTAAAAAGAAATAATTAATCTCAGTATTTAATAGGTAATTTTTTTGTTTCAATTTAGTATAAAAGTAAATATGTATTTGCCTTGTCGTTATTGTCGTGTTAATTTTTTCACATTATGTTTAATTAAACTATTGCCGTAGTAATATAACGAATAATGTATTTCATCATATTTAACCACATTCTGTTTGTTTCTGTAATTTCTCTTTATTATTTTACATGGCTACTATGATAATGTAAAAAAGTATGGAAAATAAGAAAAACTGAAATATCTCAAAAACTATTATAAATAGGTATAGGATATATTGAACAAAACTTTTAGGGTTTTTATTACTCTATTAAATAACATGAAAATATACAGGGTGTATCATTTAAAAAAAAAAGATATTTATTCATTTAAACTTGTTCAAATTTGAGCCGATGTGTTCAACACCCTGTAGCTTTTATTGTAAATATTAGGTAAAAATTATGTTAACTTGTCCTTGGCCTTGCTAAATTCCAAATTTGAATATATTTGTCACAAAATTGAAAACGTTATTTAGGATTGAATTGATGCTTGAAAATGTGACTTTTTTTCTTTAAACTTAATTATCTCAGAAACTATAAAGTTTTATTATAGTAAACCCTTAATAAAAAAGATTTAAAATTATAAGCTAAATCGAAAATACGATTCGTATATAGGGTGTTCTATTTAAAAAAATACAACTTTATGCTGTCCTAGTTTTTTGGCTCACCCTGTAGAGTCCTAAATATTTTTAAAATCTGCGTAAAAATAAACTGTATCAAACAATAAATATAGTTTCTTTGTTAATTTCACCGAAAAGGCACAAACTTACTTCATCCAATCGTTGATCTCAATGTGTGAGTTTACTGGAGATTCTATTATTATTTTTATAGTAAGCTGCTTCTATAAATTTTCTTTTTTTCCTGTTGGCTTCCATATATATTGCCGCATCTTCAAACCATTTTATATGGTGTTGTTTATCCCAGGCATGTTCTGCAATACCTGATCTCGACGTCTCCCCTTTTTGTGTATGAGTTTTATGTTCCTTAATTCTAACTTCTAGTGGTCGTTTGGTTTTTCCAATATACATTTCACCACACTCACATGGAACTTTGTAAACACATTCTTCCTTATCCGTAGGTTTAAGTTTTGTTTTTATTAAATGAGCTCTAAGTGTATTTTACCCCATTTTGTTTAAAAAAAATGTGCAAAAATAAGTATTTTTTGACCTTTAATTATTAATAACTCAAAAACCACACCTAATTCACTGAAAAAAAAAATACGTTTTGTTCCTTTAGGCCTAAATGACCTAAAAATCATATCTGATTGTTGGATGATCAAGTGTCCCGGTAAAAAGGTTAGTTCTCTGATGATGATAATACTACAGAAACAAACGAAAAAATTTGTTTCGTACTCATTGACGTCTTATTCGTTTGGTCTCCATTTTTATTACACCATCATAATTCACTCGAAAATACCAAAAACAGGGATTTTTAGGTTAAGATATCTCGAAATCCTCACTAATTAGGTTAATTTTGAGACTATATTTGGAATTAACGTTGAAAATTCCGTCAAAAATGTCTAGTCTAGTCCTTGTTTCATTTTCGACATCAGATTTCGCAGGTCTGTGTAGTTAGTACCTTATTTTAGTATGGCTAAATCTATTCAAACATCTAAAATATATAAATTTAGTTGCAGACAATACCGAGCGATGGAAAGTTGGCCACAGTTTCCCTATATACAACTACTAATGCAGTTTCACCCTTCATTCACTACTAAAAGAAAAAATAATGTAAGCAATATTTTTGACTACTTTTTATCCGTATTTAAATTTTTTTAGACTAAATTTTATTATAAGTAACATAATATATGCGACACTTTTAAAAATTGGTAGTAACATTAAAATAAAATTAATTATTTTAGGCAGAAAATGTAGTTTATAAACAAAATTTAGAATTAATATCGGTATAGTGAAACTATAAGACACTTCCAATATCACACGAATTTAATATTTTCTTAATGTAAGTGATAATAAGGTATTACTAACCGAAATACAAATAAACCAATTTTAATGCATGAATATCAGGCTTTAGATGCATGTTTTTATTGTTATTTTTAAGAATCCTATAAAGTCGAAACTACTAAGGGTAAAAATCAACAGTTTCTTGTCCAACATAAAATGTATTTAGGTACAATGATGGCTTAATTGTGTTACTCCACGAATCTTAGTAATTTTGACTTTATACGACACATACAATACTCATCCAACCTTTGTGGATTTTTTTTGTTTTCTATTATTACAGCTGGTTGTTCAAAGATTCATTCATTTATTTGTTAAAAACGCAATTTGCTTTTTACCGAATCATACATATTATTTTATTAGCTGATCAATCGTTAATTTGGCAATTAGCTTTTCTCATTTGTATGATAATTCAATTTGCTTCGGCAAATTATCTGGGGTCATTAAAATTAACTCTAAAATGTTTGTTGCAAATAATTAATTTTTATTTGAAGAATACAGTAGCTAAGAGGAAAATTAGAAGTCTTCACCCTAACAATGAAGCAGTAAAGCGTTATTTTCTTGTGGCTTAACCTGGTTACTTTCAAAACCGTTGACGTCAGTACTTTCGATCACATTTTTGGACCAGAACCAAATGTTAGAATTGAGTCTGACTACGCATTTTTTGGTGCGATTATCCCTTATTTGAAAGCATGTCTATAGTAATTTTAAAACGATTCTAACGAATTTCAATGCGACGTTATTACTTCATTGCTAAAATAAACTTCAACGCCATTTGGCTTGCAGAGACCCTATTCCATCAGAAAAAAGTACTAAATGAAGTCCTACATTTTGAATTTCCTGAATAAAACGACGTCAGACAGAGTCAAATCTGAACTAAACGGTGGGTGATCTAGCTCAAAGAAGTGACACTCGCGAATAATGGGTGGAACTTTAGCTGCTTTGTGAATTCGCCCAGTGTTCTGAAAAGTCAGACATTCTTGATATATAACAGTATTATGCTATTTTGTTAATATATCACAGTAAGTATCACTGTGGTGTCATTCAACATGATTTCAATAAGAATAGCTCCCGCTTGGTCTTAAAATTCGTTGCACATAAGTTTTCCAACTAAAACTTAAGGGAGAATTTTCTTTTGAGACAGAAAACTCTTACGATCATATAGTCTTATAACTTCTTACTTCCTCAGAGAAAAGTCTACGTACACATATTTCAAATCATTTTGAAAAATTTGCTGGTAAGATTTTCCTTCACGAATCACTAATTTTGAAACTCACCTTGCTAAAACTTTCCTAATGTCTAGTTTCTTATGTAGAATTGTCAAAATGCTTAAGTCAAAGATATTTCGTGCTTTAGCAACAGTGTATATTTTCCAACGATGATCTTTGAGAACCATTCTTTTCATTTTCCTATGAGCACAAGGATTGCTTGTCTCTAAAGATATTTCATTTTTCGAGTTATCTTCAATGAATTCACTACCCCATCAAAACTGAGTTGACCAGTATTTTACCTTAATATATGATGAAGCCCCATTCCTATCTATGGCAATCATTCGTTCCTGAATATTTTCAAGACGATTGGGTTGCTTTGTTAAAAATTTTATAACTTTATCATGTTCCAAAACTCATTTTCATTAATTATTTATTTTTAAACCTGATTTTGGAGATCTAATTTATACTTTCAGTTCTTTTCTTCCAAATATATGTATTCTCGGGTATCGTAGAAATTTATTTGCATCATATTTATTGGATTTTTCCAACTTTTTGAAAACTGTATTAATATTTACCCATAAAAGGTCAAATAATATAATAATTATCCATTAATTTATTAGTAAGATAATTAATATATTTTCTCTTTAACCCGTAAGCATCTGTTTGACATTTCAGCGACACAACGTGGACTTTTCCAGCTACTATTGTAAAAATGTTTATTTTACCTTTGGAACAATCGGCTGTAGATCTTTTTTTGTATTAACAAAGGATGGATATACGCATCATAAAAGTTTTTCCAACATACTTAAGACAATCTCTTTTGTTTCAGGGCCCGTTGATTCCAGCCGCCTTCACCAATGGCTACCACTGAGCTGCCCCTAGCGGACTATTCCGTGTCACTCTGACCCCTAATTCAGTCCTCATCGGCAGCTGCAGCTGTGATTACGTCATCACAACCAAATCTGCACTTGTACATTCACCTTTATATTATGTATAATAATAATATATTACTATTTAGCACCCGCTGAGCGGTTACCACTTGTTGTTGTATATGTTTGGTGTTTGCGATTCCCTCTCCGCCATACGACGACTGCCGAAACTCAGCGACAGCATCCGGTAACTGTCTGGCAGTGAAAGGATGTTGTATGTAACATGGATCATTTGGAAGGTCAGTCAGTTTAGATATATCATTTATTTATTTATATGGTACAAAATGTGCAAGGCATTTTAGAATTGTGAAATTATTTATTCATAAATATGATCATTTAAACCCTTTTTATTTTAAAATAAAAGATTTAGAAATATATTGTCAATTTTAAATAGATTATAAATCCTAAATATATCAAAAATATTAAATATAGTCCGTCTTTCTGTCAGCTGTTGAGCAAACAATTTTTTTTATTTATATAGAAAATATTAAACATATTTAATATAGCTTGCAGCAAAAATAGCTAAAAAATTGGGCTTTTAATGAAAACTTTTACTTTAACAATATTTCCAAGTTTCAAATTTCATTTTTAATTGTAACTAACCCAAATATAAAGTTTTTTTTAATATTTTAATTAAGATAGTTGTGACTGGCTATATATGGGGACAATATGGTTTTATTTTTACAGTTTAGATATTTTTTATACTTGATCTTGATGTTTAATCGTAAGTTAGTGTTTAGTTAGTTGCACTTTCACACCCTATTAATGTTGGTAAAACTAAGATCATTTTGATTCCCCATGATCCTTTTCACATAATTTACAATTTATTTTTTGCATATACTTTTTCCGTTCGTAACGTTTCGGCAGTAGTCGTTGAAAAGCGGTATTAACCCCCCACCAAACAGAAGCACTATTGGTTAACACTTTGCGTTTCTATAAATTACATATGATATATTACAGGGTATCTTTATAGGATACATTATCCTCACATATTATTATAATTAAGGACCAACTGGGCTCTCGCCTCATATATTAACAAAATTGAGATGAGACACATTGGTAATTATTATGATTTTTATTAGTTTTTGAGGGAAGTTCTATGGCCAACACAGCTTCACAATCCCACTAACCTGTCGTGTTGTGAAAATTTAAGATTTTCCGATAAATTTGCACAATTTTGCAATAAAAACATTATATATTGCACATGCAATAACAACGTAGGTATTTTATCAGTTATTACTTTGAACCTACTTTTTCTTATTAAACAATTTAAGACATCTTGATCTGCGTCGATTTTTATGCACAATTTAATAAATCTTGATATGCATCTCCTGAAAAATGTGTGAGTAACTTTTTAGTAAGTTGTTGTATTATTCAGTACCTATAATTAAAATTATCTATAAATACCAAAAATGAGAAAGGGTTCTAGAGTCTGAAAATAGTTTTCCAAAATTTACTTTCCATAAAGATATATTTTTAAAACTATGTTTAAAAAAAATGTTTATTAGTGCAGGTGCTAATAGAGTTTCTAGAGGTCGCTTTATTAAGATGGAATAAGACGAGGTTATATCTTGATAGTACAAACACGAATTTCCAGGGTGGAAGTTTCCATGAATGTCAATTAATTTGTTTATAAAAAATAAAAATTGCAAATAGGTGCTTTTGAAAAAAAAAAAGTCCTGACAAATTTTTACGTAGATCACTTTGTTTTCGAGATAAAAATATTTAAGATTCCAAAAATAGCCAATTTCGCCATTTTTAATGTGGTCTGACAATGAATTTTTGCAATTTTTGAACAGTAATAACTTTTGACTGGATAAATTTTTTAAATTTTATTGACAGCGATTGAAAGTTTTAATCAACATGACATACGAAAAAGTTACGTCTTAATTGTTTATTTCGGCTTTAAATAGACAGCTTTTGATAGCTTATATGCACGCGCCGTCGTGTGTGGCGCGCAGGAAGAAGCCTACTTGCAGGCGTCTTTCGCAGCCAAACGCGATTAATTTATAGCCGAAATAAGTTCCACATTTCATTAGATTTTACCTGGAATAGAAAAATGAAAACTTTATAAGTATCTATACTAACAATAATATTTTAACCATTGTCATATTTTATGCGTTGTTCGGATATAGATCGTTTTAAATTCGCGTCGATGCTAATTGGTTCCCTAATAAATAATGAAGCAATGAAATTTGGATAAACAATGGTGGAACAGGCATTGCGACAACGATGAATTATCCCTGTCGCTCAGTAAGTATACGGCACCTATTATTATTTTTGTATAAAAATAAATTCATTGTATTTCATTAACATAAGCTTCAATGAAAAATATTAAGAAATTTTTATCAATTTAATGATATGGCGAGACTGCTACCAATTGATTTTTTGTTATTGCTTTATTTTAAATTTTTCCATTATTTAGGCGCGCTTTTTAGCAGGCTGTGTTTCGTTTATTTTGATTTTTCACTTGTTTCAACCTGCGACATTGTATACTGTCGCAGAATGTAATACACAGTCTTTAGTTCGTGAATTACGATTTTATCTGTATTCATAGAGTGTGTTTATTTATTTATTAAGTGTTTTATAATGAGTGACTTAATTAATTCAACCCATAAAATATTATTTCCATTATATGTCTATAAAATAAGCACGCTCAGCCGCGCGAGACGCCTGCAAGTAGGCTCCTCGTTGCGCGCCACATTCGACCGCGCGTCCACATGAGCGATCAAAATCTGTTCTGTTTAAAACCGAAATAAACAATTAACATAACTTTTTCATATGACATTTGATTTAAGCTTGTAGATGTGGATTCGAAAATTTGATCGGTGCCAGCAAAATTTAAAAAAGTTCATCAAGTCAAAAGTTATTACTGTTCAAAAAACGCAATTTTTAATTCGTTAACATTAATTATCTTGGAAACTAAATGTCGTACGTAAAAAATTGTAAGGATCTTTTCCACTTAGAATCACTCAAATAATAGTTTTAAGAAAATTGTATTTTTAAAGTTGAAACAATTATTTGTTAATAACAGTCTTATGACCACATTGGCGGACTTCTACCCAGAAAAAGGGGTAACTAAGACCTCTTTGGCCCCTCACTAAATCATAATTCGATATGTATCTTCCGGTATGTCCCATATAATGTTTTTTTTTCATTCTTATTTTTCCAGTGTTCGAAGTTGTTCAGTATCTATAATTTGCAACACTTTGCACTGAAATTTCGATTCCGACAGTCTTATAGGATAACACAAAGTATCATAATGTTGATATAAACATTCGATGCATCGTTATTGCCGATACTTGATAAATAATGTCGTTGCTTTATTGATAATAAATAAACATTTATGTGTAACGAAACGTTTTGTATTTTTTATCTATTCAAATTGTTAGATTGTCGCAATTAAAAAGTTATATCGGATAACTTCCCTACTTTAATTTAAAAAAATTGATTGGAAAATTATTTAAGGGTACAATTAAAATTAAATTCCAACATTAATATTCAAATATGGGTTTGAAAAGTTTATATAAGTGCGAATCGGAATACAATATAACAACAATTCGTAAAAGACCATCTCTCTGTGTTATTTTTATTTTTACACACATACTGTTTCATCCAAACATAAAAAGAACATGGCATTTTCATGCGAGTAGGTATGCACAAGTTTCTAGAACATATTTTACCATCGCACGGTGCTGCTAATTCGTGTGAGAAAATAGAGTTAATATTCTTTTTGGCATCAACCTGCTTTCTGGCTTTACAAATCCAAGCGATAGTGGAATCAGTGAAGTAGCATTGGGTTCAAACACTTTAAAGAACTCCGAACGTTGAAAAATAAGTACAAAAAAAGCATCATAGATACATATCGAAGCCTGATTTTTATTGTGTCAAGTTTCGTGTGACATAGCAAGCGACTATCGTCTCTATACTATGGCGATAAGAACAATTTCCTGCTCTCCCAAGCTTTTTCTCAACGAAAAATTTCAGTATTGATTTATTGAGAATCTTAAATATTTTTTATCTCGAAAACAAAATGTATACTGACTTTTTTTTCAAAATAACCTTAATGAAAGCATTTTTCACTTTGCAAAAGAGGAATTTTGCAATTTGACAACGTTAATTTGTTATAAAGAAATTAATGGATATTCATACGAACTTCTACTCTGGAAATTAGTGTTTAGTTCATTGAAATACATAAAAAAAACCTTGTTTATTCCATCTTAATAAGACACGCTACCTATTGGTCCCGACACTATATTGGTACTTTTCGTAAAGCATTTCATGCTGACTTTTATCAAAAAATTAATTTAATCATTAATAAAATTAATAATTCAGTATTATTTTAAAGCTTTTTTCAAACAGCTGTGAGCTCTAGAACATCTCTTAACAGGATAGTGTTTTTTTTTACATAAAATTTTATTTCTTTAAATAGTATCTTATAAAATATTATTTATGAAATTTTAATATTGTAAGTAATGGTTTACGTTGAGTTAATATTCGCCCTGCGCGATACGTATACAAAAATCTATTGATTATAATAATTTTAAGAAATTTGTATATATTTAAAATTGTTATTCATTGGTACGGACCAGACAGACTAACACGATTCGATTTTAAGAATGCGCAACATGCACAATGGTCAAAATTAATTTTGATTCATTTTTTTATTAATACCTTATATGCTCCGAATAAACAAAGAATCTCAAAAAGTAGATTTTTCGAGTTTTTATATTGTTTATTGTTATACAGTTTTGTCCTCTCTCTATTTTATTTATCTTATTCTCTTTTTCTACTATCAACTTTAATAATATTGATATAGTGGATCAAGACGAAAAATTCTTTTTTGGCCATTGTTGTAATTGTTAGTGTTTTACCATTTTAAATTGCACGAAACAAATTTCACGAAAAATATTTTCACGCTTACTTTATCAAAAAAGATTAGTGCTTGATCTAGATGTACGCCCTACTTCATAAGAGTAGAATAAAATTTTTAACGATAGAACTTTTATAACGTTCGTTTTTAGTGCAGTGATAAGAGCCACTTTGCAAATATAAGTATTTAGCCAAAAATTCTAATATTAACTAAGTTAATTAACAATTACTAATCATGGAACTTCATTAAGTTACTTTATATAGTGCTGCCATGATAATAGAATGCCTAATAACCGATTTTTCTTCTCCAAAAGCAAATGTCTTTTTTTCTATAATAGTCCATGGAAATTATATAAAAAAAGTTTTTTTTTTGGAAAAAAGAGTAAACTTCGATTTTATTATTGGAAAGTGTATATTTTGACATCCTGAAACATATATGTCGATGTTAACATTGGCAACAAAGTGCTGATAAAATGGCGGGCCAAAAATGGTCATTTTTTTTTGTTTTTCCAGTTTCTCTGAAAAATTAAATGTTGTATTAAAAAAAAGTTTCAAACGAAAATTGTAGATAATTGAATAACCTATCGATAAATAATATTATAGGTGGCGCCACTAGGTATCGAGATATAATTTTTTCGCAAACAACATTTTTTTGTTAAAATAAAACCATATTGTCTCAAAATTTACGCTAACCGCTCAGCACAGCATCCTCATTTCGGAGCAGATATTCGTACATATGTAGTGATTTTTTAGCATGCTTTGCCTGTCGTATATTTTCCGTGGCCGTTTTAGTACATACAATAATACTTTTTGTATACCACAGGTAAATAAATATTGTTTTATTTCGGTGCATTTGTAAAAATTCTCCTATAAATTTGGTTTTCTTACAACAGTCATACAATGACATTTTTTTTTTGTTTAAAATAAAACCATGTTGTCTAAAAATTTACGCTAACCGCTCGGCGCAGCATCCTCATTTCGGAGCAGATATTCGTACATATGTAGTGATTTTTGAGCATACTTTGTCAGACATATATATACCCTGGCAGTTTTAGTACATACAATAATATTTTTTCGTAAACCACAGGTAAATAAATATTGTTTTATTTCGGTGCATTCGTAAAAATTCTCCTATAAATTTGATTTGCTTACAACAGTCATAATTACACTATCTCCTTCATAAAACTGACAAAGTGAAAATAAAATTATAACACGTGGTTAACTGTAACGTGTATAAAATAACCGAGATGACGCAGCTGCAACGCAAAACGCCTGTAGACCGGCAGCATGCTCACTATTTGTACACGTGATTGGATATCATATTCGGATAGATTCTGCTCGCTTTTCGGTGGACCACAAATCTTAGAGGGATGCATCTCATGCAACGAAGAATTTTCCAGGTAAAGTACAAAATAAAATTGTTTTTTTTTTCAGAGATCGGAAATGATGCATCTAAATCTAATGAGTGTACTAAAAAAGTTTCTCGGCTCAGAATTAAAAATAAATCTTTTAAAAAATAGATCTTAAAAATATACGCCAGTGTTAACAATTTGCTGTAAGAATGGTTGCTTTATCTTAATTTGGAGAGTGGAAAATCAAGGTCAAACTTTCAACTTTGAAGTTAAATTTCTCAAAAAATATTTATCACACAGATTCTGGATTCAACATACTTTTTTAGATAGATAATATCTATATAAAATATGAATTTCGAACCAATAGTTCATAAATAAATTTAGCTTTATTTTAAATTAAAAAAATGTTATTTTTTGTTTAAAAAAAATATATCTTGAGAACTAGCACCACCACCTATAACTATACGTATACGGATCGATAGATAATTCAATTATCTATAACTTTTTTCATATAGCCTTTGGTTTTCGAAATAAACTGGAAAAACCGAAAATCGTAATCATTCTTGGTCCGCCATTTTGTTAGCACAGAGTTGCCAATGTTAACATCGAGATATGATATTTAGGATGCAGAAATATACACTTTCCAATTACAAAATTGTAGGTTACATTTTTTCCGACCGTTTTAGAACAAAAATATGAATTTATTTCCTTTTGATATTTAAAGAAATGAAAATTGAAAAGATATTATTGTGCAAAAATAAAATTTAAGAAAAAAAATCGATCTACTAATATAAACTATCAAAAGATGTACGACACATTTAAAATTTCTTTTTATATAAATACTTTTTGAATATACTACCTAAATATTTTCAAGTTTAAAGCTGTTCTTAACACTTCACTATAAAATGAATAATTTAAGCTTGTTGTTTTTCTGTATGGCCCGCACGACTCTGTGTAGCTTCTAGATTTTAAATCCTTATTCGTATTTTCCCTACATGTAAACCTTTAAGCCTAGATCTGTCTCAATGTTAGGAAAGACATGATCAGTTTTAACAAATATTATAATATATTAATGTTTCTTGTTATTATGTGAATATTCTATAAAATATAACAGGCGAAAAACGACATTAAATTATGATTTTGAGTAACGTGTAACCTAGTTAAGAAGCGTAGAGCATAGGAACAAAAATAACTAACAAAATATAAACGTTTCGAACACTAAATATACGAACTATCATCATCAACCTTCATAGGAAATATTAATAGTGATATGTCAATTTTGAATTGGAAAAATATGATCGTCTTAGTGCCATGAGAAACAAATTCCTAGCGTTACGTTTTTTAAACTATAAGTTTATTTTATGAAATACTTAACAAAATTGTGATTAAATAGTTAATTTTATTAAAATGTCGTCTTTCACCTTTTTATGTCATTTTCCATGTCGTTATAAGGTGTGTTACTTTTTATTGTTTTTAAGTTTTTGCCGATGTAGGCTTGTTAATAAGGATGTTTATTATATGAAAAACATATTATTTCTGTCTGAATGAAAACATGCTTGTGTAATATTTCCTCAGTACAAACCACCACGATATAATAAATTTACGTTAGGCCGAATGACTGCAGCGGATATACAGAGTGAACCAAAAATAACAGATTTTTCGGTTAATATTTATTAATTATTTAGAAAAATGTATGGTAAGGTGGCGGGTAAACTTAGCTAAGGGCATATATTGTAAATTTAGGAATTTAATCTCTACTTCCTTGATAGGACAAAAAGAAAGACCTCTTATTTTTACCACCCTGTATATTTAATTGTTACTAATGTTTCTTTTGCATTTTTAAGCAATAAGCGCACAGTAGGAAAGAAGGAAGAACATCTTTCGAAAAACGTAAGTAATTTTTTTACTTGTAGCTAGAAAATTTCAATTGTTTAATCAAAATTGACCGAATATGTACGTAATCCTTTGTACCTGAAAAAATTAAAAATAATTTTTAAAGTAATTATGTCGAAAAATTAACAGGATTAATAAATGAAAGTTAAATCAATTTTTTTTCCATGTTCGTAAATTCTGAGATTTAATATAAACCCAGTATCATCGCGAGAAAAAATTAAGTAAATAAACAAAATTATATAAATATACATATTTTTAATTACTTGTTTCTACAGTTAGAAGGTCTTTAATTTTTCAGATTACTTCTTTTTTGATTCACTTATACATAATTGTTTCACAAAAAAAATTGCAAATCTATTGCTTTCCTTCTTTTACCTAGAACGATACTAAACAGCAAAATATTTGTTTTTTTATTTATTCCTGTTTTTTTCTTATAGTGTCAATTTCTAAGAAAGCAATTTACCACACATATCTGTCTCCAGTCCGCGAAATAATTCATTTCTGCACGCTTATTTAAATCAGTCGTCACGAAGGTACCTTAAAACTTGTACAAAATCTACTTGTCTCAAAAAAAAATAATTTAAGAATAGATAGGGTAAAAAATTGATGTTGCCAAATCAACTATAAAAAATTTAGATTGTTTAGTTAAAAGAATCTTTTATTAACGTTGCTTAAGAATGCAAACGACCCTGGTAACACAACAACGATCGTCTCGTAGATACAGAACAAAAATATAATATTTGTAGTGAATAGAAGAAGTTGCATTTCCGTGAAATGCGACATATTAATCGTGACCGCGGATCTTTTGTAAAAAGCAACAAATAATTATCTGATAATTTCAATAATATTGTCAAGATGGCAAAAAATTATATTAACTAACACCGTTCAATGAAAATCTAAAGCTTAAATTTCCCCTAGTAAGCAACGTCAGTCTTAAAATATTATTGTAAAAGTAAGAATGCACAATGTTTGCACTGATATCCCTCAAATATTCGATAGTTTAACATTGAATTAACTATTACAATAAATAAATCACAAACTTTAAATTGCTTATTTGTATGATTTAATTGAAAATTATCTTTACTTATTTTCCAATTAAATTTTCTTGAGACTAAGTATATGGTTTTTTACTACAATGTAATTTGAAATCTAAAAATTAAACCTTGACATTAAAGGTAATAAATTCAGTAGTTATGCAAGCGGGATTCTGTGACACAACATAAGCTACGAAAAGTATGTAAATGGGTTTCCGTTTTGGTCATGTCGCCGGTGAGTGTTTGCAATAAGCAACGTTGGGGGGGGGGGGGGAGTGGGAGCCTGGGCTTACTGTACGGCATTAAAAGGAAGGTTTGTTATATTGTGTAACAGGGGAAGATTTTTGCCCTACAACCGGATCTATGTGCACTGACAGAAAAGAATATACTTGCCTTCGGCAGTTCATGCATTGAATGAACTGTTAATATATTTGTTGTAATAAAATAAAATAATAAAACAATACAATTACTGTCGAAATAGTCACATCACCTTAGATCATAAACCTCTTAGAGAACGGAAATAGAAGAAGTATGAATTCTATGTCATAAAATAATTTCCATTTATTGTTCTTAAACTAATTAACATTTTTATTTGCTTGCTTGAAATGTTCCAATAAAAATAAGAACCGTTTTCCAACTATTTTTAATCTCTTTCTACAAGAACATCGCAAAGAAATAATTGAGTTAGTTTTCTTTAAGCTTCTGATAACTCTTATGTGATCACAAGTTTGGTCAATTTTTTTTATCCAAAAATGAAGTAGGGTGAGACTTTTTGGTTTTTGTTGAATATAAGGTTATATACTTTATACAAAGAAGTAATGTATTCTTAAAAATGTTGTTCTCTCTTTAACGCATTATGCAAAATTACAGTGACTTTTGAAAACAATATAAAGATTTATTTGTTGCTTTTTAGACGTAAAGTTTGTGGTAAAGTCAGCTAGAAAAAACCGATGAACAAAAATAATGACGTCGAAGCTAAGAATTTCGTATTATTTAGCCAATTAGTTAGAAAATTTTTATATACGCAGATTATAAGGTATATTCCAACCTTATTTTTTTAACAAAAGTATGTGTATATGTCAATTATTGGACTTAATTTAGATTTTAGCCGCAGATATTTAATATAAATTTTAAAAATTTAGTTAGAAATGATCGAACGATCTTAGGAATTATACCAACATACCATGTATAAATCGTTTTTAATATTCTAATTCCCAAACAATAATCAATAATAAAATAATTTTCATTCCGTTATTCAAACACTACAGTATTATAGTTTTGAGGTCAAGTTAATAAATACCATGTAAGCTAAAATTAAGAAGCCTTTTTTTACTTTTTTCTTCTTAAACTGAATTTTAAATATTTCTTTTAGAAAATCTCCCGAATGCTTTTAAGACTTTTTGTGTTTTCTCTTCGGTAATCAAATTATTAGCCATAAAATAGATGACGTCCTACAAATACCAAGCTAATTGTTCGTGAAAAAAAGGATTCAGAATTTCTCTAATCCAGAAATATTTTATAATAATAATAATTTGAGTCGTATACTGAGATGCCAATGTATCTTGTTTTGTTGGAAATTTTGATAAATCGAATACAAGATATTTTAAACTGACAATGGACTTGATATATACCATCTCGTTCAGCATTTCGCTGTCTTTTTTGCTGTAATAAGAATTTGCAAATACAATAAGATATTAAAAATTAAACAAGTCATAAATTGAAAAAGGCTCTCTTATTTAGCTTGCGAAGAATAGGTCTTGTAACAAATATTTATTTGATATCAAGTTAGTACCTTGGGCTTTATTATCATGATGATGATAAAGTATTTCATTTTTTTATTAAATAAAAAAAATGGAACATAAAAATAGGATCACGAAAAAATACCTTTTTCGTTGCAATATTTGTTACAGGACATTATTAAAATCTTTTTTTATATATAAATGTGATTTTCAAACTTATCTATTTTAGTCATTATATTTGCCTGTCGGTAACCGAGAAGTAGCTAGGTAATATAAATGTGACGATGTAGCCGTTATAATCAAAATAACGGCAAAAATGACCAAAGGTATTTAAAATGTCAATACTATTGTCAATGCGGATTCCTTTTTGAGTTTTTCGGTATAGGAAAATTTTCACAGAAATAAAGTCCTAATAATTCCTACTTGTTTAAATCTTGATGTTTAAAAATTTACAAGATATTTGGTAGCTCACAATTTTCTCCTACACTCTACATTTTTGAAATTGAAATTATCCTTTTGTAACTCCTGATAAATTGTCGAACAAATTCTAAGGTTATTTCAATTTTATTTACGTCACTAGCAAAGTACTGTAGTATAAAAAATTTGTCAGTTCTGGCGTAATGATACCGGTGTCACCTGTTAATAAATATGTGTGCACATTATTTTTTTTTTAATTTAACATTATTTATTGAAAGATGAATATTTTTAAAGCACTTTAATTCTGTGAAATTCATTTTTGTTTTAGTAATATTGTGTCAATGCAGAGCAATACGTAGGTAGTCGAAAAACAAAAAAATCTATGTTTCCGTTTATATATTTTGATATCCATAAAACTGTGTTATATTTGCATTAAGTGGTATAAAGTATAAGTATAAATTTAGCAAAAGACATTTACTAGTGAGTCGGTCCAGATAGTTTTCATCGCGTATTTAAACTTCCATCCATAAGAATAAATGAAAAGTATAATTAAATGCAAGGATATATTTTTCAATGTTAAAACAGGAATGTTTTTTTTTTTAATACTTATATAAGGAAATCATTTCAATCCAATATACACTTACGTTAAGATCAAGCGTGTTAGCAGTGTTGTATCATCCTGTGACCTAAAGTAAAGGACAGGCTTGTTAATAAACTGGCGTAAGTGTATCATTTTGAGATTAGAAAAACAGGTACTAGCATACCACTTTAGATTTGCACAAAAAAAAAAAGTTAGAACGAGCATAGAAACACTAATAAATTTTAAGAACTTCTTTAAATATTATTTGATAAAATTTAGCTTTTTGTTATATTGAAGTATCCGAATGATCTCAAAGACTTGGTAGCTAGTTTGATTTTTGATACGTTAGTTAGAAAATTTTTGTAAGGCCTAAATTTTTTGCTAAATTACGGCAAGATGATGAAAACGGACCGATTCGATAGCCAAAGCTTAAAATCGCTAGGAAGCTAACGCAAGAGCCAAAATAATTAAAATGTATTAAAAGGGGGGCTATTCAAACTAACAGAAAATGAAAGTTTGAAAAAATAAGCGCGATAGAAAATTGGATTACGGTAAAAGAGTAAGGAATTCAGTTAGTAGCTCCCTGATGTGGCAAAATGTTGCGTAATAGTAGGTCCGTGTAAAAGGCAATATACTAATGCAAAGCGCCTAAAAGACGTAAATAACAACATATCAGCTAAAACGCGGACAATTCGGCAGCTAATAAAAAGAATCACCTCAAAATGAACTACGAAATGCTTTTAAAATATCGTAAATATTGAAGAATGTATTCGTCAGTTCCCACGGAAAAAGAATACAAAAATAAATAAAAGTGTAACAAAGCATCGCACGTCGATATATCATAAAAAATTTGAAAGTCTACTTTTAACTAAATAGAAGAAAGTAGTGAATAACGTTTTCTTGCAAAAGAATAAACTCCACCGTAAATCCATGTCTGTTGTGTTTTATTAATAAACATCAATTTAAGATTATTAAATGAAAATTATTTCAACTTCTAGCATTAGAAAAAAAAAAGTATTCTAAAAAATATTAACAATAATACCATGAATATTTTTGTTGTGCGGTAACTACGCTTGGTAATATATTACCTCACTTAGGGAAGTTAGTAATTTCTAATATAAACGTTTTTTGGCAAACATTCGTTAAAAATTAAATGTCAATTTTAATAACCAAATTATAATTCATAATATAAATGTTTAGATTGTATTCGCATTTATATTAAAAATATATAAATAAAAGTACTTAAATGTATATTTTCATGAAGTGTTTGATGTGATTCTTTTTTACAAAACACAGGTTTATTAAACAATAAAAATATATGGCAACTTAACCAAATTAAAAAAAAAAAGGATACCGATTTAATAAACCGCGTGTTTTAGATAATAGTCCTTTTAGAGGCTAGAAAATAAGGTAATATATAATTCATAAAAATATATTATTTTCCAAAAAAAAATATCTCGACAATATTAAATTAACTCTATATGAGTTTTTCAGTTGTATTATTAAAAACTATATCGTGGGCCTTATACTATACACTGAAGTTTCAATTGTGCTGTCCAAATTTTGATTTTTTAAGTTTTTGAAATATACCAAGTGTTTGGTTGATATCTGTTATGGTAATTTTAATTGTTTTTCGTTATCCTTATTAAACTAACGTATAATTAACTTAGGTAGAGTTATTATCAACATTAAAATATCTTTAGAAAAAGTCTATTGCAATTACCAATACACATTATGTTATCTTCAAAGTTTCTCGAAAGCTATCGTTAATAAAAGCAGATAATTATAAAATTATTTAATGATTGTTTAATAAATTGTTATCTGACATTTTTATGAATAAATCATTTGTTATTATACAGGGTGTTTATTAAACATACGGCAAAAATTCAAGGAGTTGTTCCCTGGACTAATTTAAGGACATTTTGTTTTTTGATTACTTGTGAGAAGGCGCTTTGCTTCGAAGATACCTGCGGAAACAAATTTTCCACTATAAAAACAATTTATTAACAAAAATTACATGTAATGTTTCTTAATCCATAAGAATTGTTCTAAATGACTACTTTCAGCTCTGATGCATGAATCCAATCTTCTTCTGACTGCCTAACTCTTTCAAAAACACCAGGGTCGTTTCTTATTAAGTTACACTTGGCAATAATCCGATTTCTTAAATCTTCCACATCTTCCACTGGAGTAGTATAAACTAATGACTTTAAATTGCTCCATACGATATAATGCAGAGGGTTTAAATCTGGAGATCGAGCAGGCCACAAATGAGACCAATCCAGCGATCTCCATATGTTACTGTTATAAACTCTCGAGCAACCACACTAAAATGCGCTGGCGCACCATCGTTTATAACCACACTGCATTTCTTGTAGCCAATGGTACCACCCCAGAAGATAAGGCAGCGTTTCTTCCAAAAAGTTGCGGTGTACCTCGCCGGTAAATCTTCCTGATAGAAATACCGGTCCAGTTTACAGTCATCCACAATTCCAACCCAAACGTGCAACGAGAACCGATGTTGAAAACGATCTTCAAGTACCTCATGTGAATTTTCTTTAGCTCACACATGTTTATTGTGGAAGTTTCTTATTGCATTTGAGATACTGGCTTCATCAATAAAAAGAATTAGTCTTAGTTGAGGGATTTGAACCAATGTATGGAGAAAAATCAGCAGGTATAAGTGCCGGAACGCGTTGTATGTGGTATAAGTACAATAAATTGTCCCTAAGAATGTTTCAAACAGTTCCATTATTTAGATTTAAAGTATAAGCAATTTTTCGAGTAGAAATACCTGGAACTTCTTTTATCGTATCCAGCACTCTCTACTTCTACCGTTTTTACTGTCATTAGCCTTCCTGGTCCTCCACTTCACTTCAATATTCTTGTTTCACGAAGATATTGATGAATACTTTGAAAGGTTTTTCTATCAAGAACATTACTCTTAGGAAATCGTTCAATGTATAGCGGCCTAGCTTCTAGTGAATTGCTATCAGTAAGTCCATAAATGAAATGCATGTCATCCATATCTACGTTTGTATAGCGATTCTTGATAGAAGACTTCATTGACAACTGTTTCAGTACTAAAGACTGAAAATACACGTCAAATAGCCAAACGTCAATCGGAATCAGTCTCAACAAATTCGACAAATACAAAATGATCAGTCACTTATTTAAATTCAATATCTGCAGCGGTTCCCAGTAATCAGAATGTTGTTAAAAGATAACAACGCATTTTTGTAAATCTTTTATTACTTGGTAAGTCCAATCTAGTACACCATACTTTTATTTCGGTTACATTAATAATTTAAAAAATTTGTTTCGCCCTGTATCTTCGAAACAAAATACCTTTTCACAAATCATCAAAGGACAAAATATTCTTAGAATAGTCCAGGAAATAACCCCTTCAATTTTTACCGTATCTTTAATAAACGTTCTGTATAGATTTTTGGAAAAAACTTCAATTTACTTTAGAGATTTTACTGTTGAACTTTTAACGAAAAATAATGAACAGTTTGCAATAATAGGCATTTACCACAAATAAGTGGTTAAATACATATATCCGTCGAAATGTCAATTTTAAATAAAATAAGATCTATATAGAAAAATATATAGATTTTTTAGATACCATTTGATATAAACCAAACACTCTGTAAAGTATTATACAGAGTGTCGCGAAATTAGTTAGACAAAAAGAATAAGCGGCACTCAAACTTCCTATTGAAACGCCCAAAGGCGTAGTTGTGTTAGTTTTATATATATGTTGATTTCTTTATACTGAAACGGTTATTTTATTGAATGTATACAAGTTGTATATATTGATATTATAATATAATTGATATACATATATACTCTAATTTATAATAATTACTATAATTATAAAGTAGTTGATATAAAATATATTGTGGTTTGGTGGTACCACTTTGTGTATTACCACCTCTTATGTCCCTGTGTTTTTGCAAACCCCGGTCCATTCCCCCTATTTACACCATATTGATTAAAAAATATATATAAAACAAAATTTTAAATTTATTTATTGACAATTTCATGTGAAAGACAAGAAGTATATTATTTCAAATTATAAAGTGAAATAATGAATATGTAGATAGAAAGGTAATAAATATTGAAATAGTTGACGAATTTATATAATTAATTATTTTATTTTTAAAAAAATTTTTTTTTGATGTATTATATTTATCAATTTTAAAAATACTGACGACAACTATTCGAACGTGAAATACACTGCTAATTTTCTGTCTGTATCTTCTTCTTATCATTCAAAACTCACTTGGCATTATTTCCTAACGTCACACCCCTGTTGCCCATTGTTTATTTGTGTAAAAAATTTTCAAAAAAATACCAAAATCATCAGAAAAGTATAAGCTTTCGAATGGCGCGTAGCAAAATTACTTTATTAAATCCGATCATCTTGAAAATTTCGAAAAAAAGAAAATAAATGTTGAAAAAGTTATTATTAGTTAAATCCCTTTGAAGCTCCCATTTTTCTATTAGCTATTTTTGTTTAAAATTACTCACTCGGGGGGTTTTTGAGGTCGCAGAGTGCAAATATGTACTGAGGATGTTAATTTCCCAATGGTTAAGATGGTGGATTCAAAATGGTAAACCATACTTTTTTAAACCTAATATTTTCTTCTGAAAATACTTACCTGGGGGGTTTTGGGATCGCTGACACCAATCTGTAATGAGAATTTCAATTTTTCAATATCCAAGATGACGGATTCAAAATGGCGGACTTTAATCTTTTTAGAAGTTAATATTAGGACCCTTTTGGGGACGCAGAGCGAGATTCAATTATCCAGAATCCGAAATGATATAATTGTACTCATTTACCCCAAAAATTCCTGAGCGCAAATTACCTCCGACTTCATCTGAACCCCTGGACGAGATGTTTCCTTTTATTTTTAATGTTCTATTTGCATTAATTATAATAAAAGTTTCAACGGTGAACCGCGATTTTAAAGCTATATTATCTCGTAACATATTTTTTGTAATTGTTTCTAAGGTTTTCATAGTAACTAAAACTCAAATATTGACTGAATTATTTTCTTTTATTTATAATGTTATTGATTATGAAGGAAATTTGGCTAAGAAGTTAAAATAAAGTAGATTAAAAGTGAAGAAAGTTGAGATCATTCGCCAGACCACAAAAACACCGAAAAAACACAACAAGAATAAAAAGAACAATAAAAAAACAAAAAAGGAAAAGTTAAATTATTTTGACAACCTCCTGACAATTCCAAAAACCCCCATATATTTTTTAGAGCAAATATTTAGCTTTTTAAATAAGTTAAGGTTCGTCATTTTAAATCTGCCATCTTGGATATTGAAAAATTGAAATTCTCATTACAAATTTTTGCTCAGTGACCCCAAAACCCTTGGAGTAAGTATTTACTGAGCAAAATATTAACTTTTAAAAAAGTTAAGGTCAGATTCATACTCAGCGACCCCAAAACCCCCCGAGTAAATATTTTCAGAGGAAAACATTTTTTTTTAATTATGACCCACCATTTTTTAACCGCCATCTTGGATATTGGAAAATTAAAATTCTCATTACGTATTCGCACTCTACGACCTCAAAAACTCCCGAATTAATAATTTTAAACAAAAATTCCGAATAGAAAAATGAGAGCTTTGAAGGGATTTAACTAATAAGAACTTTTTCACCATTTATTTTCGGTTTTTCGACATTTTCAAGATGATCTGATTTAATGAACTAATTTTGACACACGCCATTCGAAAGCTTGTACTTTTCTGATGATTTTGATATTTTTTTGAAAATTTTTTAATCAAATAGAAAATGGGCAACAGAGGATAATATATGGACGCTCGGAGTATAGTAAGCTGATTATATATATATATATATATATATATATATATATATATATATATATATATATATATATATATTTAAATGATCGATTTTATGCTACCCGTATATTATCAGATATGGTTTCGGTTACCGCAACAATTTCAAATCTTGGTTTTTTACTTAGACAAACCTTAGCAAAACGACTCTTTTTATTAAAGTTTTTACAAGTAGCACTAGCTGCAGGTCTATTTTTTCCACAAGAGTAGCGTTTTCAAGATTTGAACATTACAACTAAAAGAGCTACATCGTTAGATTAAAATTCACATTAATTCGAATTAATAACGAATTTTGTAAGAATGAAATTGTGCCATTTCAACTGAGTGAGCTTACTCACAAGCCTCATTCAATTCAAGAATGTTATTTTCCAGAAGGCATGATCTTGTTAATGAAGCATCATTTATATAATTTTTTTGTTTCCAAATACTGCTTTAACGTTGTATTTTACTAAGTAATTTTGTTGATTCACTGGTTTTGTCGAGATAGTATATAGAAGTTTTTTAATCTTCATAGTCATTAATGAGAGAACATAAGAAGCCAAATGCTTAAATTTAGTTTGTTATTCTTATAACGACAGCTATATGTACTCTGTGTTACACAGAACGCAAGTCCACTCTGGTAAATGGTCTTAATTCGAAGTTAGAGCTTAATTTCATTTTTCATTTCTTCTGTTTTTGTTACTTTTATATTAAGAAAGTTTTCAAATGATTTCTTCTAATAAGTTTACAGAGCTTTGTACTGTACGGTGTAGTTCTTTACAATTAATGCTACTTATAAGCACTGTACAAAGAAGTCATTTCGCTCAAAGTGAAAAGCAAATAACTGAAATTGTTGGGGTAACAGAAACTAGAGCTGAAATTTTCTTTTTGTTTATAATAGTTTTCATTGCAATATGTTAAGCAAAAAATACAACTGACATAATATTCGGAGAATGTCAATGACAAAAGATAAATTTACACTTTAATATTTCTTTACTTAAATTAAGTTTGAGCTTTTTTGGGTAACATTAACCTTTAAATCTTAAATAATCACAACAGAATATGAGTAATCTTGATTATTGTCTAGAACTCATTAATATGATTAAGAACGATGTGAAGGACTAAGATTGGATATGATTGAAAATATTCATTTTAACTGTCTGGGAAAAAAGGTAGAAATTACAAAATAAATAATTTTAAAATTACAAAAAAAAAAACAAAATTAAATAAATAAATGGTGTAAGTAAGGTATCAATGTTTAAAGTATTTCATGTGGCCACTTAAGGCTTGTATATGCAATATCAAAAAGCAATAACCATACTCCTTCTGTGGACGCTTTTGACTTTTAAAATTAAGAATTATATTAATATTAAACAAGTTATTGTAAGTAATTTTAATGATCATAAAAAATTTTACACTATATTACGAATACGGAAGGTAATTAAAGAAATTTTTGAAAAACTGTTAATAAAGTGAGAATTAATGGAAAATTTATGTATAAAATTTTACATATTCATAACTTGGAAACTGCTATATTGATTATTAAAAGAAAAGAATTTCCGCAAGAATAATTTTGGTAGTGTCTTATGCACAATATATAAACAGATTATATTTTAAGTAAATTTATTTAAAAACAATTTGAAATTGAACTATTTTGGTGATATATATCCTAAAGTAGAAAGGAGCGTTTTAAAATGTTTTGAAAAGAAAAATATCGGTTTAAAGTGATATTATAGTAGAGTAAGACTACAGAAATAACTCCCGAGAATATGACTTTTCAAACAAAACGTAATATTCCACACGATGAGTAAAACCAAATTTCAAAAAAAGCCCCAAAATATCACTTTATCTTTTCTTATCTTGAATTCAATATAGACATGTCTTAAATTTAATCTGTTATTCTTATACCAACAGTTATCTGCACTTTGCACAGAAAGTGGGTCCACTTTGATGAATAGTCTGAAAGTGCGAAAAGTCAATCTGTGTAATATTTTTTAAATTAGGCATCCAAATAGGCCTATTTGGGAAATTTACCCGGCAGTTTTATAGTTAGAAGTATAATATTTCACGTAAAATTTTTTCTTAAATTTTTCCATTGACGATCAGTTTAAATCCGACTGTACAGCTAGGAGTTGTAAAATAAGAATTTGTTGTTGAAGGCCAAATGGACTGGAATGTGGTCGATTTTTGGCAAATTAAATGCCCCTTCATGGGCCTTCATGTATATCTTATAACAATGCGTTCTACAATGTACATACATATTATTATTATTACAATTATAAGACATGAGGTTCACAACGTGCCGTGTGTGTATGTGGGAATTAAAATATAATATGGACATTGTTCAAAATATAATTGGTTGTTTTATTTCTAAGCCCTTAACCCTTCCTTAAAAATTGATACATTCCTCTCTCCTTGATGAAAAACTGTTGGATAAATTATTGTAAAATTAAAAAAAAAATAATATTTACTAAATTTTAAGTCTTTAGTTTGTTTCTTTAAAAAATGAGGAAAAGACATAAAATATTTAGGAACTCAGATAGCAGCTACTTGATTCTTTAGTTTAATGTGGATTGTAATCTTTGTTAACTCAATAAAGTGTAACCTTACTCATAATTTGATACAGTTTCACTGATGAGACTATAATGATGTCGAGACGCGTATGCAGAGAGAACCAGAGTGTTTTTCGCAGAGAATAAACCGAAACTTTTGTAACATTATTATGATCTCTCTCCTTATATATATATATATATATATATATATATATATATATATATATATATATATATATATATATAGGAATTAATTTTTCTTGAACCATTAAATATTTTTTAGTTGGTTATTTTCTTAGGAATATGATTCATTTTTATATTGAAACTACATATATAAAGTAGTCATACTTATTGTATATATAATTTATATTTCAGAACGTTTCGATTCTTTCGAATCTTTTTCAACTGAAGCTTTCGGCGGATTCTACAAAAATGTACATTTTTATATTAAAAATGTGGAACCCAGATGGTGTATGTTTTAGGTACTTTCAGTGGCGTAAAAAGTTTGAGTCTTTTAATTGAAGTGATATCTTTCTGAAAAAATATCGTGGAATGGAATTTAGAAGAATTGAAAGCGGAGAATTATTTTTATTTATTGTTTTCTTTATTTTAGAAATTTCAATATGTTGGATTATTTTAATGTGTTGAAATAAATTTGATTTAGATTATTAATGTATGTTTTATCGTTTACGGCATTTGGATTTTTTTGATTGCGATCATTTCGTAAAGTTCTCGTTTTCCTTTGTTGGTTTAAGTTTTCAAGATTTTTGTATTTTTGTGTTTCATTTCGTGTTTTTTTCAGGGCTGTAATATTTTTTTTGTCATATTTATGTCCATTTAGATGATTTTGTAGATACTGCAAGGATTGTCCATCGAATTATATCGGCCAAACTAGTCAGTATCTGCAAAATCGTCTAAGTGGACATACATATGACAAAAAAAATATTACAGCCCTAAAAAAACACGAAATAAAATACAAGCACACCTTTGATTATGAAAATACAAAAATCTTGAAAACTTGAACCAACAAAGGAAAACGAGAATTTTACGAAATGATCGCAATAAAAAAAATCCAAATGCCGTAAACGATAAAACAGACATTAAAAATCTAAATTAAATTTATTTCAACATATTAAAATAAACCAATATATTGAAATTTCTAAAATAAATAAAACAATAAATAAAAATATTTTTTCAGAAAGATATCACTTCAATTAAAAGACCCAAACTTTTTACGCCACTTAAAGTACCTAAAATATACACCATCTGGGTTCCACATTCAGTCAAGTCAAGACAATAATAGGGTTAAAAATGTAGTGTCCATTCTTCTAGCTGGACTTTTAAAAATACTATTGAAAAGTTAATATACAGAGAATGTGTGGTTATAATTGGTTTGTGATGTAATTAATTTTTATTTAAAACAAAAATCTCTGTTCTTAATGGTAAGTTTTTAACCCGTTATTCCGTATATAATAATAATAAAAATGTACATTTTTTGTAGAATCCGCCGAAACCTTCAGTGGAAAAAGATCGAAAGAATCAAAACCTTCTGAAATATAAAATATATATATATATATATATATATATATATATATATATATATATATATACACAATAAGTATGACTACTTAGTATATGTAGTTTAGATATAAAAATGACCTATTTTCCCAAGAAAATAACCAACTAAATATATATATATATATATATATATATATATATATATATATATATATACGAAAGGTAAAATTGTGCCATTCTGGTAGCAGAAACTTATAATCGTTACAGTTGGCTAATGAAAGGGAGTTAAGTTATCGCTTACCCCATTTTTGTTCTTTTTCACAAAACAGGAAATGCCGTGTAAGGTAAGTATATCTTGTTTTAATAGAAAAAGAAAAAAATAAAGGATCCCTGAACTAAAACTTGAATTTTAAATATATTGATAAATATATTTAAAGTAGTTCACCCGTGAAACGGCTTTTCATAGCAATGTGATCGAATTTGAATATATGGTTTACAAAAGTGTCTTTTATTTAATTAAAAAAAAAAACAAATTTTTTGTTCGTCTGTGAGACGAAATATTATCAATTAAAATATGCATAATCAACATGCTGGAGATCACTACATATAACAAAATGCCGATACATTTTGTAATTTCTCAAAAACAATTTTTACCATATTTTTTAAAAACTAATGCAACGTAGATCCAGAAATTATGAATTTTTTAGAAAAAACTCGAAATTTATTGACCGTTTTGTTTAGAAAATACAGATTTTTTAAATAAAAATAATTTAAAAACATCTGACGCGTAGTGGGGTACAGTTATCACAACTTGACAACGCGCGATAATTCATACCTAAGTTAGTTAGGTTAGTTCTTCAGAATGTGACATTTTTAAAAATATATTTCTCGATATTTTTATTCATTCTCAATGTGTTGGGATGTCAACATAACAAACTGTATAGGTATGAGACTCACATTATTTGAACGTTACTGTTACTATACACACATTTACTCTATAGACCATTTACGGTGCTGCCAGATTTATTATATTTAAAGTTATTACTGTATAAGAATGTGTCTGTATATTGAAAGTTAACGTGTGTTGGGTACAGTCTCGTACAAAAACAAAATTCTTTAGGCCTGAGAATCTTTAACTTTTGGTACTTACTTAAAGGTTATTCTTTTGTCTACGATTGTCGTGAGTGAACTACCTTAAATGAAGTTTTTATAAATTTTTATAATAAAAACTTTTTACAAAACACTAGTTCAAATTCCTGAGGCTAAACTTTACTTTGGTACAAAAGTTTATAGTTTCTGAAATACTATGTGTCAAAGTTACAACTTTTTTGTAAATATTTGCGTTACTAATAGCTCGATTAGCACTAAATTTGGTACGTTGGGATTTTTAAGAATAAGAAATCAAAATTTAATTACAGTTTCCAACTACATTGCAGAGGACGCCACTACCATCACTTCGCCTACGGCTAAAGCTTTTAACTGTTCTGTGTTTTGTCATGTTAAATCTTAAATCAAAAATTCCTTGACATTATTTATTCAAAAGAGTTATAAATAGGTGTCGCTTAGCGTGGTCGTTTCAAAGATAATCGAATATAAATGTTGTATTGCGCACTAAAAACTCATCGTCTTCGTAGCCCGCTTCACATTTTATCCAGGTTTAGGACGGATCCAAGCAATGTGGAGTTTGGGATGTGTTTAATAACCAACAGGCCAAAAACAATAACAATTTACATAGCAACACGTTAACAATAATTAATATCGTCATTACTGTCTTGTCAAACGATTCAATCTGACCAATCTTTTGTTTCGTTTAATTTTAAAATTTTTAATTTAATTTTTAAACGTTTTCCTAAGGCTGAAAATTACACTAACGCAGAAATGAACGAACATTATTAGTTTACAGATATTGCCAAGGAAATGGTTAGGAGTTGGTCAACAAACATTTATCGCTGTAGAAAGTCGTCTTGAAGAAAACGGTAGTTTTGTTCCTGCAATGATTGATTATATAGGTTAAGGAAGAAATTTTAGAACGAGTTAAAGAAAATTTGAGTCTGAGCACCAGATAATTAGGTTTGAGAATTAGAGTTTCTAAATATACAGAAATAGATCTTTAAGAGAAGATCTGTTGCATCCATTCCACCGCCAAACAACACGGACTTTTACTTCTCGACCTCGAATTGAGACTTAGCTTCTGTTGATTCATTAATGAATGAAGAACACATGATGTAAATTTTCATTAAAAAAATTATTTATCGATGAGTCTTGCTTAGCAAGAAGGGGTATGACAAATTTACATAATAAACATGTTTATTCTGATGAAAACAGGCATGCAATATAGATTGTGCATTATCAATATGAATTTAGGAATCATATATAGATTTATTAATGATCGTATTATCTTACCACCTAATTTAAAGAGTTTGAATTACCTAGAACACCTCGTAAATTTGTTAGATTTATTGGAGGGTCCTCCACTGGCGGTGCATCCCACACTTCACATTATATGTTAGAAATCATTTAAATGAGCATGTACAAAATCTACGGCTCGGAAGAGGAAATGATGCTCCTACAAACTGGTCACTCCACTCACCGGATTTAAGGCCTATGTATTATTTTTTATGGGGAACTATAAACCTATAAACACCAAAGAATTGTGGGCAGGATTTATAATTTATTCGTATCAGAAGCATCATGCAACGTACGGTTTAAATACGCTCATAGTGTGTAGCTACAATAACAATAAAATAAAATATACTTACACATGGGGATATATAGCATTACACACTTGTTCGTCAAGATTTGGCTACGTATAACACATTTGGCTGGACATATAGGATGTTCCATTGTGGCCTGCTCTTCTACACGGTCGCGCCGGACCGACTCACAAGTGTAGCCCAATTTCATCTGATTGGCTCTAGGTCTTGTCACTCCATGCGAAATCTATTCTGTGCTTTCCATGTTATCCATTCAAATTTGTGTCCTGGTGGGAAACCTTCGGTCGGCATTATCCATTCATTGTTGTCATTTTGAGCTCTCCTGGGTTGGTATCCATATAGTGTACCTAGAAATTGGTGCTTTTTATTTTTCTCTCCTTGCTCCTGTTTCACGCCTAACAATAAGTGGTACTTTGCTTACTAACTAGTAACTGTATGTATGCTATATCAACTAGTGGACAGCAATACAAAATTCCAAAAACACTCTATGTCTAGATACATTTTGAATATTAACTTAGAGTTTAATTAAAAAATTAAATAAATATTTTTTTTTGTTTTGGTTTGTTATTGACTTGGGGTGTAATTATTCTTTGTCAGTTCATTCTTACATTGTTATCATTGTTAATTTGTTGCTGCTTAAATTTTTATTGTTATTGGTCCGTTGGCCCTTAAGCACGCTCCAAATTTATTGTACCAGACCCAAGCCTAGATAAAGTGTGAAGAGGGGTTACGACGAATCTCAGGGCGCAATAAAATATTTAAATTCGATTATCTCAAAAACATAAACAATTGTATTCAATACGAAATATTTCCACATCAACTAAAACGGGCACTGATTGTTCCGGATTTTAAAAAGGGCGAAAATCAAACATAGAAAATTACTGCTATTACCATCATTTGCCAAGATAT
This sequence comes from Diaprepes abbreviatus, assembly GCA_034092305.1. Taxonomy (NCBI): domain Eukaryota; kingdom Metazoa; phylum Arthropoda; class Insecta; order Coleoptera; family Curculionidae; genus Diaprepes; species Diaprepes abbreviatus. The sequence goes on along the minus strand of JASJET010000070.1, from coordinate 14,543,957 downwards.
TAGAGCTTGTTGTTTTTAACCGAATAATTAGCTTTTTGAACAATAATAATCTTGTAAATAAAACCCAATATGAATACATTCAAACAACCCAAACTGCGATTCGATTTCATAACAAATATCACTGAAACAACAGAGGATGAGGAGATCCTTGTAGGTCTGTTTCTCGACCTATCAAAAGCAGTGTCATACACTCTAGACTAGGAAATATATCAAAAACTATATTTATATAGTGTACGAGAAACAGCTCTGAAGTGGATCAAATCATATTTAATGTCCAGGCAACAAAGAGTAGTGATAGGAAAAGGTATTAATAGAGTATATTCAACAAGATAGTGTAATTGGACCTATATTGTTCGTATTATATGTAAACAATCTAAATAAATTTTGTGAGAAGAATGAAAATTGTAAAATAACAAACTACGCAGACGATACTAACATTTTGTTATCATATAAGGGCAGGACCTCTCTTGAACATGGCATACAACAATTTATGATGTTGGCTGGTAACTGGTTTGAAAAAACAAACTTTTATTAAATAATTCAAAAACAAATGTCACAATTTTTAAAACGAATCGTTCCAGATTAGTAGAACGGAAGAAACTGACTAAGTAAGTACAGGGTATGAACAATGTAAAGTCCTTAGGTATGTTTCTAGATAGTTGTATGAATTAAAATTATAAGTAGATAGTTCATGGAAATTAGACTCAAAAAGAGCCGTTTTGGGAAAAAAATGTAACTAGCGATTTTATTGCTGAAAAGAATATATTTTGGCATCACTAAAAACATACTTCGATGGAAATTTATAGGGTCCATGACTTACAAAATGACGGCCAAAATATGGTCATTTTTTCAGTTTTTTCAGTTTATCTTGAAAAATAAGGGTTGTATAAAAAATGTTTCAAACAAAAGTTATAGATAATTGAAAAACCTATCGACTGATATAACTAAAGTTATAGGTGGCGCCACTACTTATCGAAATATAATTTTTTTCTCGGAAAATTCCATTTTTTTTATTTATAATTAAATGATATTTATTAATTAACTATCGCTTCAGAATTCTAGGAAATGATAGATATTTTTGACTCAAAAAGGTGTGTTTAATCTAAAATTTGTGAGTTGAATGGTTTCCGAGAAAATCGAGCTCAAAGTTGAAAATTCGATGTCGATTGTTATCCTTCCTGATATACAGCAATCAGGTTGAAAATTATTTGAAATGACGTATGTTTTCAAGATATATTTTCAAAAAAATTTTTCTTTGATTTTCCGTCGAGAAAATTGCGAAAAACAGTTTTTTTCACTCGAGAAATTGCAATAACTTTTTTGTCAGTGTACTTACGATTATTCTAATACGTCTATTAGATTTAGATATATCATTTCCGGAAAAAAAAATTGTTTTACGATAAAATTGACCTTTTTTTTAAAAAAAATCGCAACGTCGCGGTTTATAAATATTAAGGGCTAAAATTTACAGAAAACATTATTGAATACTTGTAGTTGATCGAGAAATTTTTCGGTTTCACGAAAAACATCCCTGTAAGATCTATGGACCTCTGAAAACTACCCACAGAATCTATCCGACGGTAGTCAAATCGCGTGGATACAACTAGACAGCGGGTTACTATGCTGCACGCTTGCCGCTCAGCTACGGACTACACGCACATATCGCTTTGTGCGACTGGTAACATTTTGGAGTAAAGTATATGGTAAAATTGTAAAATTTAGATTATCTTATTAATATGAAGTTATTTCTGATTTTATTAGCAATCTATCATTTTATTAAAAAAAAATACAGTTTGAACAAAAAGTTTACATAATATAATATAATAATACAAAAGTTATATCTTATTTTATTAGTAATACATTATTTTATTACAAAAAAAGTTTGAACAAAATGTGTACATACATAATATAATAATACAAAATATAAAAAATATACATTAGTATAGTTCAGCCGTCCTTACATTTCATTATTTTCATCGTCAACATTCATATCATTCTAGTTCATTAATAACATCAATTTCAGCCTCATCATCATCATTCTTTTGAACAATATCTTCGAGAGTAATGATTTCGGAACAAATATCACACTGACTATCGCAATTCTTACATAAATCAGTACATTGTGCAAAAAACTGTTTTTCGTAATTTTCTCGACGGAAAATCACAAAAAAAAAAAATTTTGAAAATATATCTTAAAAATATACGTCATTTGAAACAAATTGCTGTCAACCTGGTTGCTGTATCTTTATTAGGAAGGATAATAATCGACATTGAATTTTCAACTTTGAGCTCGATTTTCTCGGAAACTATTCAATTCACAAATTTCGGGTTAAACACACGTTAATCATCAAAAATCAAATTATCACATCCTATCAAAAATATCATTTCCTAGAATCAAAAATATCACTCCCTAGAATTCTGAAGCGACAGTTAATTAATAAATATCATTTAATTATAAATAAAAAAATGGAATTTTCCGAGAAAAAAAACTATATTTCGATAACTAGTGGCGCCATCTATAACTTTAATTCTATCAGTCGATAGGTTTTTTAATTATCTACAACTTTCGTTTGAAATATTTTTTCACACAACCCTTATTTTTCAAGATAAACTGGAAAAACTGAAAAAAGTGACCATTTTTTGGCCACCATTTTGTAAACTATGGACCGTATGAATTTCCGTTGAAGTATGTTTTTAGTGATGCCAAAATATACTCTTTTCAGCAATAAAATCGCTAGTTACATTTTTTTCCTACAAAAGTTTAATTTCCATGGACTAAGATATGTGGGAATAAATATTAAGAAAATGCTTTACTACGCAAATTTTGAGGCCCGGTTAAGAAAACGGCTACTCGAAGCTACATCTGTATAAAAAATATCAAAGAATAAGAATTTTTAAATTAGAAATTTAATATGCCGAGGGAAAAAAGGTTATGAAACTTTAGATTGCAGAAGGCGCCACCAGCAGCACGGTGGCGCCCTCTGCAATTTGCATCGAAACTGTTATCAACTCTTGATTTCTCGTCTTAAAAAAACCCAAAGTGTTAAATTTAGTAGAAATCAATCTGTTAGATAAATATTGACAAAGAAGTTTAAAAGAACTATAATTTTAACATCCTGTATTTCAAAAACCATCAACTTTTCATATTTTCACCTCAGGAATGTAAGCTAGCGTTTTATACAGATAGAGAGATCTTGTATAATCAATGAAAATTATAACGGTTAAGTCACATCTACTAAATTATGGAATAAAAAAAATTTAATCTCTAAAGTCTTCTGAAAAAAAAATTTTACTTTGGAAATGTCGGTTTGTATGAACATGCTTTTAATTATCCTTACAACATAGCCGGAGCGAAATTATTAAAAAAGGTTAAAGTAACCTCCTCATACGTATAAAATTGGGGTGATTTTTTTTTTTGGTTTATCTCATCGAGCGAGGTATCGTTGAAAACTCAATTTTATTTATTCTTCGAAAAAACAAAACATTCATTTAAAGTTAATAACCTTACATTTCGGACAAACCGACGTTTAAATTCGCAGATAAACATTTTAAAATATACAACATCCTCTGGGCTAAGTCCCATAAAATAAAATAGCGCACATTTTGACAAAAACATACAGGTTAAAACAGCTTTTTCCAGTGCCCATCGCTTTCCGGTAACAGGCTTTTCCCCATAAACCGTGCAAAAAACAGCCGTTTTCCGCGTTAATTTCACCTTTTCCTTGCTTTCCGAGGGAGATAAACGCCGCGGGCCAATTTATATCCACCGCTCCGGTGTGATAATCTCCACTTCCGACTTACTCGACCGGAAGTCCAACGGCTGAACATAACGCCCTCTGGTATGTTGAGCCGAAGGGTAGATAAAGCTTATAGAAGAATATAGACGAAATAACACAGAAAATTGGGCGTTAAAGAGTTATAATATGTGTATTACGGCTTTTGTGAATATTTTCTGACTGTGTGTAGCTTAGCAACTAATTAAATGTGGTCGTTCTTCATTATCCCAACTTTCCTCAAGTCCTCATACCGCCATGTCTATATTCGGCCTGTTTTTCCGCTGTAAATCATGGTGTAATCACATATATATATATATATATATATATATATATATATATATATATATATATATATATATATATATATATATATATATATATATATACAGGGTGATTCAAAAATCGATCACGAAACTTAAGGGGGTGATTCTACTTGACAAAATAAGGGTAGAGCTTCATATAATTTTTTTTCAAAATGTCATTCGTTTTCGAGTTACAAGCCGTCCAAGTTCAAGTTTTTATTTTTTGTTTTTTGAATTAACTGCTTACAGGAAAACCGATTTGACTAATATTTGAAAGATAGGCTAAGTCTTCTGCGCTTCATCATTTTAGTAACAATTCACATTGATTGTTTGCCGCTAGAGGGCACTTTACCTACATTGAAAATTGTTTTTTTGTCATAATTTTTTAGTGTTGACAGCTACAGTAGTTTTTGGCATAATTTCTGAAAGACTGATGCCAGGCCTTTAAAAAAGGTGCTCTTTATTTACATCGCTAAACCCAACGGTTTAGACGTAAATCACCCTTAAAAATTAAGTGGTAAATTTACTTTTCTCATTTCATTACCACCAGCTACCAGGTAAATAGCTATCAAAGTTTACTAGAGCTGTCAGTTTAACATCAAATAAATTCGCTTTTTAATCTATTTAATTTATAATCTTAAAATAATTAATAATGGCTAATCACCAATATTCAAATATCGAATATTGTGATATCCATTTTTGTTATGGAAAACCAAATGGTAATGCAGAGTTGGCAAGAAGATATTATATGGAGAGTTATCCGGAAAGAAATATCCCTCATGCTCAAACATTTTCCAGTGTGCACAGGAGGCTTGCGGAATGTGGTTCCTTTAAAAGTTATAATGGAAATAGGGGAAGACCTAGAACTGCTAGAAACGTGCAACAAGAAGAAAGAGTGCTTGAAATTATTGAAGATAATCCAGGTATTAGTACTAGAAAAATTGGGAATGAAGTGCGGCTCTGTCAGGCTAGTTCATGGAGGATACTAAGAGAAGAACAACTCTACCCGTTTCATTCAAAAAAGGTGCAGGCTCTTTATGACGATGATCGGCCGAGACGGTTGGAAATGTGCAATCAGATCCTAGCTAAGTATGAACACGACAATCGATTAATTGGCGTCATATTATTCACTGACGAAGCTGGTTTCACTCGTGATGGCATAACAAATCTACACAACATCCACACATATGCTTACGAGAACCCAAACAATGTGGTAGAAACGAAACATCAGCGTAGATTTTCACTAAATGTGTGGGCAGGGATAATAGGAGATTACCTTATTGGTCCTCATTTCTTTGATGGCCCATTAACTGGTGACGTATACTTAGATTTTATCCAAAATCGTCTCCCATTGTATCTGGAAGATGTGCCATTGGAAGTAAGGGCCAACATGTGGATCCTCCAAGACGGAGCTCCGCCCCACTTTAGTATACGTGTCCGACAGTATTTGAATGCAACGTATCCTGAGCGATGGATAGGACGAAGTGGACCATTGGCATGGGCAGCGAGGTCACCAGACCTTAATCCTATGGATTTTTTCTTTTGGGATCATTTGAAACAATTGGTGTACGATATTCCAGTAATCAACGTCGAGGATCTTCGCTTCAGGATAATCGAAAAGTGCCAAATTATTAAAGAAACACCAGAAATTTTTCATCGAGTTAGGCGACATTTTTTGAAGAGTGTTAGGAAATGTATTGAAGAAAATGGGGGACATTTTGAGAATCTTTTTTAGTTTGTTTAGTACTGTTTCATTAATTTTTATCAATTAAATGTATATCGCAATAATCCATAATATGAATATTTACTGATTAGCCATTATTAGTTATTTTAAGATTATAAATTAAATAGTTTAAAAAGCGAATTTATTTGATGTTAAACTGACAGCTCTAGTATACTTCGATAGCTATTTACCTGGTAGCTGGTGGTAATGAAATGAGAAAAGTAAATTTACCACTTAATTTTTAAGGGTGATTTACGTCTAAACCGTTGGGTTTAGCGATGTAAATAAAGAGCACCTTTTTTAAAGGCCTGGCATCAGTCTTTCAGAAATTATGCCAAAAACTACTGTAGCTGTCAACACTAAAAAATTATGACAAAAAAACAATTTTCAATGTAGGTAAAGTGCCCTCTAGCGGCAAACAATCAATGTGAATTGTTACTAAAATGATGAAGCGCAGAAGACTTAGCCTATCTTTCAAATATTAGTCAAATCGGTTTTCCTGTAAGCGAGTAATTCAAAAAACAAAAAATAAAAACTTGAACTCGAAAACGAATGACATTTTGAAAAAAAATTATATGAAGCTCTACCCTTATTTTGTCAAGTAGAATCACCCCCTTAAGTTTCGTGATCGATTTTTGAATCACCCTGTATAGAACAGAAGGATGATTACACAATGATTATTATGATATTTTAATATTATTTTACATGTTTTATGATCACAATACAGTTTTACCTGAGGATCAAATAGATAATATTCAAAAAACTTTTAATAATTTTCACAACAAATTGCAATTTACGCTGGAAATTGAATATAATAACGAAATTAATTTCCTCGATTTGACATTAATCAGAAACGTAAATAGCGAGAAACTTAAAACTAAGTGGTGTACCAAAAACGCCTTGTCAGGTCGATATCTTAATAGTAATTTACACCACCCTACATCTAAAAAAAACAGTAATAATAGGATTAACGGATAGAGCACTAAGTTTAACCTCACCAGAATATCGGCCAGAAACATTGAAAAAAGTAAGCAAAATATCCAAAGCAAATAATTTTTTAGATGACCAGATAAATAAAATAATTAAGCAACGTACTTATAGATTTTACAACAAAAAATCGTCCCCCATAACCTTCCTAACAACTAATTATGGTAAAAAATATATCGCAATGCCTTACGTTCAAGAATTGTCTGGAAAAATCAAGTATATTTTGAAAAAAACACGATATTGTTGTATGTCACAAAGCCCAAAACTGCCTATCCTCACTCTTCACACCTTTAAAAAGTAAAGTCCCTTCTAAAAAAGATCAAATGTAATTTACTCCATACCATGCAGGCGCGGATCCAAGGGGGGGGGGGCGATCGCCCCCCCCCCCCCACGAGCTTTGAGTTTAGGAAAATGGATCCTATTTTTCCTTTATAGTTTATTCAAGAACTATAGAGAGTAATAAATCATTTTTACACTTTTTCTCTTCGCAAACTACCTGTGTTCCTTAGTCCGGTGTTTTTAGAAAAATTTGTTATACACATATATTTTTCATAGGAATGGGTTAGAAATTTTATAATCAAAAATACCGGTCTATAATAATAGACTAAAATGTAGGATTATTCTTTCAAAAAATTCTAAGTTATAGTTTAAATACTTACAAAATATCCATTGTCAAAAATATAAAAAGTTGAACATATATAAAAAAATAAATTCGTCCATATAATAATAAAATATTTTTGGGGTTATCGGTCATTTTATTATTAATTAAAAACATTTTTAGGGTATTTGACGTTTCAGTTTATTTATTTCTTAAACAATCTGCAGAATTACAATTAAACACTAAAAAGGGATTCATATGTAATTACTTTTTTTTATGTTGTAATTAAAATTAGACCTACTTATTTTTATTTCTATTGTACTGATATCTTAATTTAATTTACTTTTATATATGGAAATACAATAGCCCCAAAAAAATAAGATAAACATGTTAATTCTACACGCTTAAGAAAAAGACACAAACCCAATAATAAAATAATAATAAACTTACGGCTAATTAAAATTAAATATATATAAATTAAAGAGTGTGACACACTAAAATAAAAATATATAAAAAAACATATAAACAACATTAAACAATAAAATACAACAAAAACAAAAATTTAAATTGTGTTTACACTAGTAAACATTACGTATCTAATTCCTAATCAAAGTCAGTGAAACTATCTTCGCTAAAATTAATTATAATTGGTTCCTCTATCTCACCGATTATGAGATCGAGTTTTCACATTTTGTTTTATTCTTTTATTATATGGATTCTTCCCAATTTTCCGCAGTAACTTTATTCAAAAAAATCTTTAAAAATTTAGTTAAATTACTAATTTTATTAATTGTGTTATTTCTAGCAACTCTACCTTTTACTTGAGAAAGATATTTACGTCTCCAATGGACAATTTCCGGACGATTTATAAGAACAGATTTTCTATCTGGTTTTTCCAAGCAAAAATTAAGTTCTCTGAGCAATTTTCAGAGATCAGGTCTTTTAATTTTAGGTAATTCAATCTTCAATGATTTTAGTTAGAATTTTGTAGATGGTTGGGATCTGCTTCTCATAATAAAATGTATATACAACCCCTTTAATTGCAGTTTTTATTTCTTCTTCCAACGAGGTTTTTCTTTTGCCTGTGATCGAATGTGGCTTGGGAGTACTAACAATTCCAGTCGTTTTTTCTCCTTCAGTATTCGGTACATAGTAGATTTTCCAACTCCTGTCATGTTGGAACATATCTCAACAGAGCTTTTAACATTATTATCTAGATATTGATATCGTAAGACATCATAAACATTCATCGTAATAAGTTTTTCGTTGAGGAAAAAATGCCCTGGTTTAACGATTTTGGAATAAATATAGAGGTGAAAGCCATATCTTTTGAGTATCTCACTAATCTCAAATAATATATAAAAACAAGCACAAACAAGATAAAGCACTAAGAAAAAACTGTAAGTTGTACTTTGCTCACTGACAGAAATTAAATTAAACTATCAGAAATTCTATGTTGCAGTAAATTTATAAAATATATTTAAATATAATGAAATATAATTAGATTTACGGTAGTTCTCAGTTACCTGCGGCACTGCAGCAGGTACGTTAGTGGTTTCGGTAACAGTTTTATTACTCTCTCTAGTTCTTGAAGAGAGTATAGGAGTCTGTATGCTTGCGATCGCCCCCCCCCCTCCCAAAAGATTTGAGTTCAGGAAAATAGAACCCATTCTACCTTTTATATTAGGAATGAGTATGCTGCTTGCACTCCCCCCCCCCCCCCCCCCGTTGACAACTTGTTTTTCTTGCCATACTATACTTTTGTGATATAACTGCCCCCCCCCCCCAAAGAGAGAGGCTGGATCCGTCCCTGATACCATGTATGAATTGCATAAAAAAATACAGAGGAATAACGACCCAATACCTAGATAATAGAATAAATGGACACAAATATACAAAGAACGGCTCTACACAAACATGAAACTAATCTTAAGCATAAGTTTTATTTTGTAAATACTAAAATTTTAATGCAAGATGAAAGCTATCATAAACTTCTAGTGAAGGCAATGATTCCTATAAAACGAGTACAACATGTCGTAAATGACAAACAGGACATAAACAATTAAGCCAAATTTACCACAATTTAATCCGCTGAAAATAATTTTAGACAATTGTCAAAACTTATAACTTACCTCTGTATAATCACCAAGAATTATTCCACACCCGCTACACATTATTACAGACTGCAATGGCAGTAGGTGATCGAAAATGAAATCTCGAAGTGCGTACATTAAGTTTTATAAAGATGTTGTATAGTGGTTTTAATTATTTAGACAAAATATATTTTATCGTTAGTGATGTTAATTAATTTTAATATTTTAAAATAATGTTCAATTGAGATCTGTCTCTTTTTGTAGGTGGTAAACAATACTTAAGGTAGTTCCCTCGCTAAACGGCTTTGCTTAGGAATGTGATCGATTTTGAATATATAGTTTACAAAAGTGTCTTTTATTTAAGTAAAAAGAACGACTTTTTTTATCGTCTATGAGACGAAATATTATCAATTAAAATATGCATAATTAACAAGCTGGAGGTCACTACATATAACAAAATGCCAATACATTTTGGAATATCTCAGAAACGGTTTTTACCATATTTTTTAAAAACTGATGCAACGTAGATCCAAAAATTATGAATTTTTTAAAAAAAAAACGGAATTTCTTAACGGTTTTGTTTAGAAAATACAGATTTTTTTTTAATAAAAATAATTTGAAAACATCTGACCCGTAGTGGGGTACAGTGATCACAACTTGGCAACGCGCGATAATTCAAACCCAAGTTAGTTAGATTAGTTCTTCAGAATGTGACATTTTTTTAAATATAGTTCTCGTTATTTTTATTTATTTTCTTAATGTGTTGGAATGCCACCATAACAAAATCTATAGGTATGAAACTCACACTATATGAACGTTAAATTTCTGAACTAAATTTTTCGTAGGGAAAGTGAAAATAGAAGTGATACAGAGGAAATACTTTTAGAGAAAATAGTATTTGCGGGAAATTAGAAAATACCCCAGGGAAGGCATCTGGATGTAATCTGTCTCAGTACAGGACTCATAGTACAAGAAATGTATGAAGATAAGAATATAGCAATATTTCGTGAAGCATTCTTAGAAGGGTTATCGACCCTTATCCGCTCAGGGCCACAAACTCATTACAACTGATATTGGAGGGAATTTACAGGAGTTTTGCAGCAGTTTGAACCAAAATCTACCAAAGATTAACATGAATAAATGACGCCGGATATCTTTCAAAGATATTATTATCAAATGATACAAATGATTCTGGAGAGGTCAATTGTAGATTTGGATAACACCAGTTATCATTCTAGACTGGTGAAAAAGTTGCCAATAACATAGTTGAAAAAGCAATATTATAGATTGGTTATGAAAAAAACATATTTCCTTTATGAACGGTTTACTAAAGAAGGAACTTGTAAAAACTGCGAATGAGACGGAAGGACAATTTAAGAAACATGTGATAGACGAATGGGCTGAAGAACATGGAAATATTGTGCTTCGTTAAAATCCATTAAACTTATATGGGCACAACTAATTCGTAACTCAGGATAACCCAAAATGTAAACTATAAGGAATACGTTAATTTCTTAATACATTAAAAAATATATCAGCGAGGACTGGTGAAACGGCATTAACTATGTTATTAAAGAAAAACTTACTTGAAGTTCGCATCGATACAGCCACACTCGCCGCGACAATCATCGTCAAACAAACTAGTAAACAAACTGGTTAAATTTCGCTTTTTACTTTGAAATATTAAAGATAATTAGAAAATAACACTCCTGAAAAAGTAGATTATTTTTTAACAACCTGAAAACAGCCATATTGAACCGTGAACAGATTACTGACGATCTACATATATGCTAATTTCAAGATTAATTAAGTAATATTTCGAAAATAAGAAAAACTACCTCTTATTTATTTCAGAATATAATGATATAAGGAAAATATGATAATAAAAAAAATTTCAGCCAATTTGACATCATGAGGTATTGTAATATTGACCAGTGAACGGGAAAACACAAACTCGTGTAAAGGCTGATTTCCAAGATTTAACAATAGATCTTGTAAAAGTACGACAAAAAGGTATCTTTTTTATTTATAAATATAAGAGATAATATGTAAATAAAATCACTTAAAAAATTAGATTTATTTCTAATGTCCCGGCACCACAGTTATGTTGGACCCCATATAAGCTAAGTTCGGGATTCATTATTAAATATTTGGAAAATAAGAAAAAATTAACTAAATTTCATTTCGGAATATAAAGAATATAATCAAAATTTAAATATTTTTTTTCTTTACCTTTTATTGGTTTACACCGTCCAGACGCTAGAAATCTCTTTTGGCGCCGGGCGTCGAAGAAGGGTTCGAACTGACAAAGATCAGTTCGTTACAAGCTCGTCACGCGCTCGACTCGCCGTATTTATACGCACCTTTACCTCTTTTCAAATTTGCTGACGATGACGCCCGATAACAATAGAAATCGGCAAAATTTCAAAGGAGTCTCGTTGGAAGTTCGAGGCATACTCGACACGCGCTCAACTCGCCATATTTATACACACCTTTAGACCGAAAACTAACATCCCCAAAAACGAAAAATTTTTTACTTAAAGTTTTTAGATAATTATATCTTGTCAACACGTTTTTGTGACAATAGTTGTAATTCAACTGGAATATAGTACAGGGTGAGTCAACGATTGGATGAAGTAAGTTTGTGCCTTTTCGGTGAAATTTACAAAGAAACTATATTTATTGTTTGATACAGTTTATTTTTACGCAGATTTTAAAAATATTTAGGACTCTACATTGTGAGCCAAAAAACTAGGACAGCATAAAGTTGTATTTTTTTAAATAGAACACCCTATATACGAATCGTATTTTCGATTTAGCTTATAATTTTAAATCTTTTTTATTAAGGGTTTACTATAACAAAACTTTATAGTTTCTGAGATAATTAAGTTTAAAGAAAAAAAGTCACATTTTCAAGCATTAATTCAATCCTAAATAACGTTTTCAATTTTGTGACAAATATATTCAAATTTAGAATTTGGCAAGGCCAAGGACAAGTTAACATAATTTTTACCTAATATTTGCAATAAAAGCTACAGGGTGTTGAACACATCGGCTCAAATTTGAACAAGTTTAAATGAATAAATATCTTTTTTTTTAAATGGTACACCCTGTATATTTTCATGTTATTTAATAGAGTAATAAAAACCCTAAAAGTTTTGTTCAATATATCCTATACCTATTTATAATAGTTTTTGAGATATTTCAGTTTTTCTTATTTTCCATACTTTTTTACAGAAATAGTCTTCATTATCATAGTAGCCATGTAAAATAATAAAAAGAAACTACAGAAACAGAATGTGGTTAAATATGATGAAATACATTATTCGCTATATTACAACGGCAATAGTTTAATTAAACATAATGTGAAAAAATTAACACAACAATAACGACAAGGCAAATATATATTTACTTTTATACTAAATTGAGACAAAAAAATTACCTATTAAATACTGAGATTAAATATTTCTTTTTAATAAGTGTTCGAATAAACGATCCTCTTGTGCAATGCACAAATTTAGTCTTTTTTGCAGATTTTCTCGGACCCTGGACAAAATTAGTGGCGTTATTGTTCTACAGGTATCCCTAATCCTGTTTCGCATATCTTCCACTGTTGTTGGTGGATTAACATACACCTTATTTTTAATATAACCCCATAGGAAGAAATCTAATGGGGTGATGTCGCAAGACCTTGGTGGCCACTCAATGAAACCCCCACGTCCAATCCATTTTTGCGGATATCGTTGGTCCAAAAACGCACGAACTTCACGATGGTAATGCGGAGGCGCACCATCGTACTGGAACCACATACTGTCGAGCTCATCCCTATCGAGACCTTGAAGCAGTTGGGGTAGTTATTCTTGTAGAAAGTTCAGGTAACTATGGCCATTTAGTGGTTCATTAAAAAAATGGGGTCCAATAATTCGATTATGATGAATACCACGCCAAACATTTAATGACCAGTGGTTTTGATGTTGCACCTCTCTAATCCAAAATGGGTTTTCTGTGGCATAATAATGCATGTTGCATCTATTTACGGCACCGTTACTTCTAAAAGTAGCTTCATCACTAAACATTACCTTGTATAATAAATTTGGATTTAATTGAATCTCCGCATTTATTGTACTACAAAAGTTTACACGACTTCAAAATCCTGTCCATGCAATTCTTGGTGTAATTTCATGTGATATGGATGATACTATATTTCTTGGTAGTACGATTAGCGGTGGATTGTGATGTTTCACATAATTCTGCTAACTGACGGCTACCAATATAAGGATTTTCCTGAACATTTAACAATACTTGTAGTTCTTTTCTTCATTAGTTACTGGTTTGTTGACCACTTTACGTTTTGGATAATCAACACTACCAGAAGAATCAAATCTTTGCATTAAGTTTTGAAAAGTATGGGTATTAGGCTGGCGTCGATCAGGATACTTCATTTTGTAAATTCTTTGAGCAAGAAGACAATTTTTTTGAGCCTCTCCTATTGTATAAATCATATCTATTAACTCATTCTTTGGAAAATTCATTTTACAATATAAGATGAATGCAAAAAAAAAAAACAAACTACACTACATAAAAACCAAAAGAAGCGATTGCGGTTATAAATTTGACACACAGAAAAATGTTCTTTTACATTGTTTTTGCCATGACTACTATGATAATGAAGACTATTTCTGTAAAAAAGTATGGAAAATAAGAAAAACTGTTATAAATAGGTATAGGAACAAAACTTTTATGGTTTTTATTACTCTACATTAAATAACATGAAAATATACAGGGTGTACCATTTAAAAAAAAAAAGATATTTATTTATTTAAACTTGTTCAAATTTGAGCCGATGTGTTCAACACCCTGTAGCTTTTATTGCAAATATTAGGTAAAAATTATGTTAACTTGTCCTTGGCCTTGCTAAATTCCAAATTTGAATATATTTGTCACAAAATTGAAAACGTTATTTAGCATTAAATTGATGCTTGAAAATGTGACTTTTTTTCTTTAAACTTAATTATCTCAGAAACTATAAAGTTTTGTTATAGTAAACCCTTAATAAAAAAAGATTTAAAATTATAAGCTAAATCGAAAATACGATTCGTATATAGGGTGTTCTATTTAAAAAAAAATACAACTTTATGCTGTCCTAGTTTTTTGGCTCACCCTGTAGAGTCCTAAATATTTTTAAAATCTGCGTAAAAATAAACTGTATCAAACAATAAATATAGTTTCTTTGTAAATTTCACCGAAAAGGCACAAACTTACTTCATCCAATCGTTGACTCACCCTGTACATTTAGTTTATGGCAAACTATATCAGTTTCGACAATAAAGAAACTAAGAAGACATAAACCTACAGTTTCCAAATGCAAATGTATAAAACTAAAATTTCCACTCTAAAAACGGAACAAATGTACCGTGAAAGATAAAAACAAGTTCAATTGCAACGTATAAGTAATCGAGTGATATTGCCGTTAAAAAGAGACATAAGTGTCTAGAGTTGGTGCAATAACGAAAAGGTAAGATCAGCCAATGCAGCCACTTGAAAGTTTTGAGGCACCGTTCTGACCCAGTTGTTTGATTTATTTTGTTCCGAAAACAGTGACGGTTCGTAAGGGAGGACGTTTATGGTTTTGTGACCTTTCTAAGAATTAATTGGAATTTAAAATGATTTTCCCTTTCTAAATCACATAGTATTATGTTAAAATTACTGTCTAACTAATCTGTTTTGTCCACTGTGTGGTTATAACAAATAAAAGAAAGATATTAGTTTTTTCTAAAAGACCCCGCACCAATCAAATGGAAATTTGATCCCGTTGAAAATTCAGTATGTTGTAGATATAAATGTCCTGATCAAAAGTTCCTATAGGCACAAAGTCCAAAAGTTAATAGTTCTCGAGATACAGAGGGATGACTTGCCCCCGCATCAATCAAATGGAAAATGGATCCCTGTCAAATTCGTTGAAAATTCAGTATATTGTAGGTCTAGATGTCCTAATCAAAAGTTTCTATGGGCCTAAAGTCCAAAAGGTAATAGTTTTTGAGATACAGAGGGATGAGTTGCGCCCGATTCACCATTTACATAGGTAAGGAAATGTTAAGGGATGAAAATAGATTACCAGAATCTGGTTTCTTGAGACTTCGTGCTTTTTCACGGTTTCGTAATGCTACTAAATATCAGCTTTGGATGACTTATGTATCAACTGATGAAGAAAATGAACAAATAGAGTTTGAAGAACGGGAAGTTGAAAATCATATCCTGGGTTATTATTGTTCATGCAAATCTGGTGCTCGTTCTGTTGGTACATGTGCACGTGTTGCTTGCGTTATATGGTTTTTAGGATATGCGCAACATCAAGAACACATCAAATATCCATCTGAAAGAGTACTGAAACTGTGCTTGCTGCAGGCAATAGACCACTTCATTAAAACATAAACTATCAACCACAATAAACTATTAAAGATTAAAGGCCTGTAACAATTCTAGAAAATAATCAGCACATTTAAGGGCTATATATATATAAAATCCGATCGCGCAACCTTCACGTGGTATACATCGGGTAATGCTAATGCCGACGGTTCATAAAATCATTTGTAAAAATCCGTATTCAAAAATTATGGCACCGCTGTTCCTTTACTATGTTACCATGATCTTCGATTAAGATTAAATCGAGTATTTTAATATAAGTGTCTAAATTCTAACCTATTGATGATTAAATTATAATTTAGTATAAATCACTAAATTGTAACCTTTTGATGATTAAAAATAACATGAATAAGAAAACTACCAAAAAATAGTTTAAAAATGGACTTTTGCATACAAAAAATCATCCAAACTACAAGCCTCACCTTGATCATTGACCTCAAGATTATATAAGGTTCAAATATTACGAAAATCTAAAAATATCTCAGAAAAAAACGTTTTTATCTTTATTTAAAAAGTTTTCCATAAAAAATGACATCTTGACAATGTTTGACCTTGACCGTTGATCTAAAGGTCATAGTCAAGATTACAATTGGTGATCTTCATTATCCTAAACCTATCGATAAATAAAGAAAATTGACCTTTACGCCTTGCCTATGTAAATGGTGGATCAGGCGCAACTTATCCCTCTGTATCTCAAAAACTATTAACTTTTGAACTTTGTGCCCATAAGAACTTTTGATCAGGACATCTAGACCTACAACTTACTGAATTTTCAACGAATTTAACCGAGATCAAATTTCCATTTGGTTAGTGCAGGATCCTTATAATATTTAAATATAATTAGATTTACGGCAGTCCTCAGTTACCTGCGGCACTGGAGCAGGCACGTTAGATATTTCGGTAACAGTTTTATTACTCTCTCTAGTTCTTGAATAGAATATAGGAATGTGTATGCTTGCGATCGCCCCTCCCCTTTCCAAGAGCTTTGAGTTCAGGAAAATACAACCGATTCTGCCTTTTATATTAGGAATGTGTATGCTGCTGGCACTCCCCCCCCCCCCCTTCGTTGACAACTTGTTTTTCTTGTGATAGCCCTCCCCCCAAGAGCTTTGAGTTCAGAAAAATAGACCCGATTCTGTCTGTCTGAGACTGTGGACAGCGATGCAAGAACTTGGCTTTCCTAAAAAACTAGTCAACTTGATACGGATGAGTATGGAAGGACTACGATGTAAGGTAAGAGTTGGGCAACAGTAGTCGGAGACATTTGAGATTAACAATGGACTGAAGCAGGGAGATGCACTCTCACCACAACTCTTCAACGTAGCTTTAGAACACATAATCAGAAATGCAAGAATTGATACACCGACTTCCATATTCCATCGAGAAGGACCAAACTTACTGCTGGCATTTGCAGACGATGTAGATCTAATAGAAAACACAAGAATAAAAATGAAGGAAACTTTTATCAGGTTCGAGAAGGAAGCAGAGAAGATGGGGCTACAAATAAATGAAAACAAAACTAAATATATGTACACGAGCCGCAATATTCGAAACAGGGACAGAATTGGACAGAACATCACCATCGACGACTACAACTTTGAGCGCGTCAGAGAATTTAAGTATCTTGGAACAACAATAACTGAAGGTAATAACGGATTACAAGAAATAAACAATAGGATCCAAGCTGGGAACAGATGTAGCTACGCCCTTCGAGACCTGATAAAATCGAAACAACTAACAAGACGAACAAAGATAAATCTATATAAAACAGTTATAAGACCAGTAGTGATGTACGGCAGCGAAACTTGGACAATAACAAGGGCAAACGAAGAGCGACTGCGAGTTTGGGAGAGAAAAATCCTAAGGAAAATCTTTGGCCCGTTACTGGATGGGACAACGGGACAATATAGAATAAGAACAAACAAAGAGTTAGAAGAGTTATACGCAGACGCCAACATAGTAAAAGAAATAAAGTCTAGAAGACTCCAGTGGACAGGCCACCTCATAAGACACTCTAACGAAAGAATAGTGAGACTGGTGTGGGAAGAAACCCCAAATGGAAAAAGACCACTTGAACGACCCCGGCTCCGTAAGCGGGATAATATAGCAGGAGACTTTAAAGCTATGGATGTAGAGAACTGGATGGAGCTAGCAAAGGATAGAAACGAATGGAGGCATATTGTCAAGTCGGCTAAAACCTACACGGGGTTGTAACGCCACTGAGTAAGTAAGTAAGATTCTGTCTCTTATACTAGGAATGTGTATGCTGCTCGCATCCTCCCTCCCTGTCGGTAACTTGTTTTTTCTTATGATTGCCCCCCCCCTCTTCAAAAGCTACAAATTTAGAAAAATAGACCCGCCCTGCCTTTTTTACTACAAATAGGAATGTTGCTGATGTCCGCCCCCCTCCCATCTACAACTTGCTGTCGCTTGTCATACTGTACTTTTGTGATATCACCGCCCCCCCCCCCCAAAGAGAGAGACTGAATCCGCCCCTGTTTGCAATAGTGGCGTTTGTCGTTTGTTTATATACTGTCATATTAACGGATGATGGGTGTTTTTTTTTTTAATTTTAATTTTGAATTTACCGAATTTTAAATAATTTTTTCCAAGGTTCTCTTTCAACTACCCTTCGCAATTATTCGGTATTTTTGTACTCATCTCCGAGAATATAGACCTATTTACGCATTTACCGGTTTTATCGCGCAAGTCAGCCCTCTGTATCTCGAGAACTATTAACTTTTGGATTTTGTGTCCATGGAAACTTTTGATCATGACATCTAGACCTACAACATATTGAATTTTTAACGAATTTGACCGAGATCCAAATTCCATTTGATTGGTGCGGGGCCCTTTAATAACCTTTATAGATGTATGAGTTATTTAATGCTAGCTACAGTTTCCCGGGCTCGTTTTAAATTAAAGAAAAAAATAACTAAATGTTAATCATATACAGGGTGGGGTATTTATCTTTAGACAATGAAATATCTCGGTGGAAACACATTTTTTTGAAAAATATTTTACGTATTTAAATTATAGGGTTGCTGAAGGGCTAACTAGTAGTGACCTTAAAAATTACCTTGATCTTACCTTTCAGGGTCATTTAAAGGTCAACTTCAAAATTCAGAGTATAAAGGGCGGGAAATTTTACCTTGGATATGACCTTGACGTTAAGGTGAAGGTGAACTATCAAGATTATTTCAAGTCAAAACAAAAAGATCGCAGTATTTCGTGAAATGTTTCGTATAAAAGTTGTTGGGTGGCACGGACGCTAAGTGATAGTGACCTTGAAAATAACTTTGATTTTGACCGTCAAATCCATTTAAAGCTCAATTTCAAAATTTTGAAAAGAAAACCCTCAATATGACCTTCAGAAATAAAAAGACCAGTAATTTCATTATCAGATATGGCCTTGTCCTTAATGTTAAGGTTTGATATCAAGGTCATTTTAAGGTCAAGCGAAGATTTTCAACGTTATTATTTTATAAAATGTTTCATACTTAAGTTATAAGATTGTAAAGTTGCTGTAATATTATCTTTATTTCGACCTACAGGGCTATTTGAAGAAATTCATTCGTGCAGACTTGTTAGCAAAAACTGTACTTAGTACGACTATGTGCATGATTAACTACTTTTAGCACTACCCAGGAACAACGACGTGGACGTAGTAATTTTTGATCTCTTCGAGGGACTTACCGAAAGTCTCCTCGCCTCTCACTATGGGGATGCTTGTTTTCGGTGAATTCCCCTCGCTTCTCCCATAGGGGTGCTAGTTTTCAGTAAGTCCCCTCACCTATCACCATCGGAGTGCTTGTTTCCTATGAGTCTCCTTGCTCCTCATCATTTTATATGATCATGTTTCATGTTTCATAAGAATGTATTTCAATAAGTGCTTAAAATGGTTACCTTCAACTTGACTAACCTTATTGACCTGCACTTCAAAAGATTGCACACAACGGCGGAGCTTTTCAGCTGCTATCTTAATACAAGCATCTCTGATTGGCTGTTTCATGTTTTCACGAGTTGTCGGCACGTCTTTATAAACTTCGCTCTTCAAATGACCCTATAAACAAAAATTTGGTGATGTAAAGTCTGGCGATTTTGCGGGCTAATTTAATAGACCTCCTCTACCAATTCAGCGTCCGTTGAATTCGCGATTCAACATTTGACGAGCTAATTGAGAATAGTGCGCTGGACATCCATGGTGTTGAAACCATATTTGTTGCTTTACATCTAAGGGTATGTCTTTAAGCATCACGAAATTTTGCGCAGATCAAATTACCTTTAAGAAAGTATGAACCAACAAGCTTCTCATCAACTATTTCACACCAAATGAGTTTGAAAGCCAATGTTATTTTCATGGTCACTACCACTTAGCCCCCGTGCAACCCAAAAACCTTTGTACGAAATATTTCACGAAATACTGCGATCTTTTGTCTGACCTTGAAATGATCTTGATATTTAATCTTCACCTTATGCTCAAGGCCATTTCTGTTGATAAAATTTCCATCCCTTTTCATTCCCGGGGTCGAAATTGGGAGGTTTCATTTAAAATTCTGAAGTTGACCTTTAAATAACCTTGAAGAGCAAGGGCAATCGCTTTCAAGATCATTACTAGTTAGCCCCCGTATAAAACATTTTTCGAAAAAATGTGATCCCATCATGATATTCTGTTGTCTCAATGTAAATGTCGCACCCTATATAATTGACCGCTATGAATCTTTCTAAAACTAGACAAAATCTGTACCTTAAGGTTTGTGCCCACACAGAGTTCTTTATCTAGAGTAAAATACCCGCGACTTTCTTCATTCACACTTCTGCGTCACAACTGTGGATGAAAAAGTCGGGGTATCGACCCTAGAAGATAAGCTGGCTAGCCTGATATCGCCATTAACCTCATTTTTTTAATATTGTTTCGTATATACAGGGTATCCGGTAAGTACCTCCTAATTTCTCGGGAGCGTATAGGAGAGGTGAAAATAACCCTACTTTGTCATATAAAAGAAATTCCTAAAGTGCCCCTTAACGGAGGTAGGGGTAGGAGAAAGGGGTACGATTTTCTTTATCCTCTCGTTAAGTTTTAACCGACTTGTATTATTTAATGAAATTTTAATATTTATAGACGTCATAAAGACTCATTAAACCACACTACAGTAGATGTTTTAGATCATCAGAGAAGTCAGGAACGGACTTGCAGCCACACTCGTTGGGCCTAATTTTTGACAATGTCTGAGCTGGAAATCTTTTAACATAACATATTCTTGCCTCCAAAGAGTGAGACAGTGCTTCTCCATAAATTAAAGCACATCAGCACATCCTAAGTATTTTATTTTTACTTATTTGTTTTTAGTATTAGTAATTTTTGAGTTTTTCGCATAAAAACCGATTAATCTCGCAAGCCGCCAGTTTTGTCGAAATACATTAAGAGTATCTTTTTTATAAAGGAATTACCAAAGTATTTAAAAAATCATTTTTCCACTCAGTAAAATGACACGTGTCAAAAATTAGGCCAAACGAGTGTGGCTGCAAGCCCGTTCCTGACTTCTCTGATGATCTAAAAGATCTACTGTAATATGGTTTAATGAATCTTTATGGCTTCTATAAAATATTAACATTTTATCAAGTCGGTTCAAAATTTAAAAAAAAGGTAAATCGCTGGGTGCCCCTTTAGGGTATCTCCATTAAGGGGCACTTCAGGATGTCTTTTTCTATGTCAAAGTAGGGTTATTTTGACCTTCTCTGTATGCTCCTGAGAAATCAGGAGTTACTTACAGGACACCCTGTATCTTTTATTGTAAACGTTTTGTTTTAAAAATTTGTGCGATGGCAACAAAAGAAGGGGGGTTCATTTGAGACAAGGAGGCTGTGCTGACTCTTATAGAATTTTATGAACACCATCCGATCCTATTTAAGTTGCAATATATTGATTACATAAATAAAGTGAAAAGCTTTAAATACTATAAAAAAAAAACACAATTATTGAAGCTACATATATGTCATAATTAATTTCAAAAATCAATATTTTCTTGAGCCGTAACCACGAACTTGAGATATAAAACTGGACTGCTCGTGTTCCATATCTCCCTTATAAAAAAATGACCCCACCGTGCTCCGTGCCATTTGGTGCAAATAATTGCTTTGGCAACAATGCATTTCCTAAGTTTTTATGATATTGGTGAAAGTGTATTTTTGACGTTGATTGAATACTTTTCATTTTGACAAAAATTTATTTTTGATTTTGCTGTTTTGTGGATTTTATCACATTTTATGTAACGTTTTCCTGAAAATTTCAAACAGGAATGTGAACTTTAGGTTTTTTTTTTTGTATTTTCAAAAATGTGATTCTTCATCGTAAGACGTGCAAGTACCTCATCTGGTAAATTGGAATTTATTTAATTGGTAAGTTATAAAGCATTCAATAATAATTATATAAAATTTTACCTTAGAATCAAAGGGTAACAAGTTTAATCTTATGGATATGATATATGATAATTATTAAATGCTATCAATATTTTAGTTTTCTAAGAGAAAAGAATCTTCAAATTCAAGAGCTGAAGCAAATTGGTCATGATCATAATTCTTTTATACATCAGATAAGTAACTCTGTTCAGAGCATTTTTCTGGAAATTGTTTCAAACAAGAAGATGAGCAAAAAGTTTGTGTTGTGCTTCTTACAAATAAACTGCCTGAAAAAAACTACGAAGCACTGTTTGATGTAAACATCTTGAAGCTACTAAACTTGGACTTAATATCATACACTGGCTCTACAAAAAAAAGTCCTGAATTAGGTGTGCATTAACCAACAACAATATCGTTTTACCATAAAGTTAATGTTCCACTGACATATAAAGCTGAATATCGAACCTGGTATGGTGTTAAAATTTAAAATGATAATACATTTAAAAACCAATATGCCATATTAAAATAGAAATAAATGATTGCATATAATATGAAATTTTTCAATATTATTAAGAATGTTTGGAAATTACATAAATTTTACTTTGATGTATTTGTTTGTCTATAAAAATAAAATAATAACCTTTTGTTTGAATATGTTATTAATTAATAAAACAAGAATTCTTGATTTTAGCTCAGATAGGAAATTTGTATCATGAAAGTCCTTTGTCAAAGTAGTGAGAAGCTGCGATTGATTACCATTTCAAAAATTCAACTCTAGGAAAGGTCAATTCTAGATCCTTAAACATTTAAGTAAATTGAAAGTTTGACCTAGTGTAAAAATTAAAAGTTGCTAGTAAATCTTTATGTATATATTTAGATTAAAAGTGATTGTATTAATGTAAGAATTCTCTTGTACTTAGAAGCTTCTTTATATTTAAAGTGTCTTAATAAATATTATTTTGTTTACAATTAAATATAAACTGTTTTAACACTATCCCCTTTAGAGTTTAATTATTTTTTTTTATAAAAATGGTTTAGTACATAATGTTACTTTACTTCATTTAAATTAAAGCTCCGTCTTTATGAAGGAAATGTCAACATTATTATGAATATTGTTAACTCTATATAAATACCTAACGATATCAGTTCCCTAAAAGCATCGAGGAGAAAATAATTTTAACAAAGACCTAATCGAAGCTATTTTTAAATGATGAAACTATCTTACTTTGCAATATATTATGTGGACATTTCGAGACCTTACATTAAACGATATACTATATTAATTCATGATATAAAATTTTTAAAAATAAATGCCTTAATACTTTTTTTCGTTAACTTCTTATACTCTACGTCCGAATAAGGATGTTTCTAAAACAGATAATTCCAAAAAAAAATTAGTCTCGATTTGTTTTTGGCGCATATTTCACATTTTAGCTATTTTGCTAAATAACAGTTTTATTGTAAAAAATAAAATATGTAAACAGTCATAGAAAAGCATTTTCATTTATTTATAAGAACTGACATTTCATGCTTGTTATCTAAAAATAATAAAATTATTACATATTTACGCTGTTCCAAAGAAGTTAAAAAAAATTGCTTTATTGGAGTTGGTTTAAACAGAAAAATTATAATTTTGAGGAAACTAAAAGTAGAAATTCAAGTTAAATACTGTTTTACAGAAACAATTATCCTGGGCTGCGATTCTATAAGAGTAAAGGGAAAGAGAATGTCATAAGAAGGATCTTCTATATTTGTTCAGTCTGTATTAACACAAGTATATCACTGTCCTAAAAGAGATAAGGAAAGAGAATGTCAAAAAGTAAGTAAAACAAGGAAGAGCGATTTATTGTTTAATATATAGTATAGAAAGAGATATTTATTGTCTAAACCTGTTAGTTAGAATAATAGAATTGACATTCATTCACGTCAATGTAAGAAACTAGCAGGGAATTCAATGTTGCCATACAAATCATTGCACCGAATGGCGACCAATAAGGGGAGGTCAAAAATTATTTTCATGAGCAGTCCAGTTTTATATATCAAGTTTGTGACCGCAACAGTTACCAAAAATCTGCCTGCATTTTAGAATTTGCATGAAATTCTAACACACCGAAATTCACCGTATCACTCTTTCGCAATGCCATAAGAAACAGCCTGTTCATGCGAAGTATTATTCAAGTCCTCTCCACTATTTATCTGAAGGGATTTTATGACTGTTCTTTACCCCCCACATTGCATGTTGATACTAATATACTTCACTCCTCAATTTACCCTTCCTATTATGAAACCTTTTACCTCATATAATCATTAACTCCCTAAAATAAACTTCTGTAACAGTTTAGTGAAAATAACCTTTTTTCTACAGAATCAAGTCACAGGACACTTTTCTGTTGCTGTCTGTATTTTTGCTAATATTATTTATTTTCTATTATACCAACCTTAAGCGGACAACCACTACTCGATTCTTTATATAAGAATATTTCAATTGAAATTGTTTTTATCTCTCGCATTTATTCACAGTACATTTGCTTTTTATTTGTTGAAGCCAAAAGCTAAAGACTATATCCTCTTTTCAAATTTATAGATATGGTTCTTGATCTAAGTGCAAGCAAATAGGTATAATATATCTATTGGCAAAAGTCTTGCATCTCCTGTAGTTTTATTTATGATATTACCATTTTACTGAAAATATGTAAAGATATTATACGGACATTTCATGTCATAAATCTTGCAAAATTTTTAGAACATAATTATCATTTATTTGTTTTAAATCAAAGGTATATCAAACAACATAACAAAACCGAACAATCTCAAAAGATATTTAAGAAATTGGCTTGTCCAGAAAACGAAGCCTCAGACATAAAATTTAAAGACGCACGGTATCTTTGGAAAAAGGAAATGGACGAGAAGAAGTTATTATTTTACCATACCTTTCATGTAAAAAAAAAAACAACAAAAACCAAACTAATTTCAGTTTTATACGAATATTTTAAAAAGTACTATGAATGTTTTTAATTCTTTTAAAACCGTAATAATAAAAGTAGATACAGAATAAACTATTGTGGTAAATCTTTGGTAAAGTTGGTCCAGTAAGATTATACCCATGCGTCATCAATCTATGAGCATATCAAACACAGTTTAGAGACTTGTTCATCTTAATTTGTATAGAAACAATGAAAAGACAGAAAATAAAACATTATTTTTCCAATTCAAGCCATACGTTGTAAAAAATCTGACAAGATTTTGACCAAAATAAAAAGAGACAACCGAGACAAACGATTCATTTCGTTTAATGAATATAAACTTTCTTTGGACTTCATCATCTTGACAGTTATTGTTCAGAGTTTTATTTACATTGTGTTTTTGAGAAATTTTCATCATTCGATTAGATTTAAGAAGATTGTTTTGTATAAAATCTGTTAATTATTGTTTTATAGTTTATTACCAATAAATATGTATTATTTAAAATAAAAACTAAACCTAGACATATAAAAATTTCTAACCTTCAAATCTGTCATCGGTGTCTAAATACCCGACCAGGCGCGGATCCAAGGGGGGGGGGGCGGTGGGGTCGATCGCACCCCCAAGAGCTTTGAGTTCAGAAAAATAGACCCGATTTTGCCTCTTATACTATAGTTTATTCAAGAACTAGAGAGAGTAATAAATCATTTTTGACCCTTTTTTTCTTTGCAAACTACCTGTGTTCTTAAGTCCGGTGTCTTTGGTAAAATCTGTTAGACACATATGTTTTTCATCGGAATGGGGTAGAAATTTTATAATCAAAAATACGGGTCTATAATAATGGACTATTTGGGTTGGATAACAAGGTATATTTGGATGTGTGAAGTGTTAAAAAGGATTTTAATTTTTGTCATGGGCGTCGGAAGGAGGTTTATTATCACTAAGTATTTATGGCATAGAATATTATTTCGGTAATAAACTTAAAATAAAAAGTTTTTATAATATTATTTTATTTCTTGTGATTTCTTAATAATTCACATACATTAGAAAATATAAATAATTTTGACATATTTGACACAAATCACAACTGTATTTTTATTATTTTTAATTTTGGCATAGGAACCGTTTTAGGCACATTCAGACTAAAACGTAGCCTTTTTCTCTCAAAAAATTCTAAGTTATAATTTAAATACTTACAAAATACCCATTGTCAAAAATACAAGAAGTTAAACATATATAAAAAAATAAATTCGTCCATATAATATTAAAATTTTTTTGGGGCTATCGGTCATTTTATTATTAATTAAAAATATTTTTAGGACATTTGACGTTGCAGTTTATTTAAAACTAAAACGGGCATCAAATGTAATCAGTTTTTATATGTTACAGAAAATTTAAATTATAAATTGTGTTTACGCTAACATTACGTATCTAATTCGTAATCAAAGTCAGTAAGCTATTTTCGCTCAAATTAATTATAATTGGTTCCTCTGTCTCATCGATCATGAGATCGAGTTTCCACATTTTCTTTTATTCTTTTATTATATGGGTTTTTCTCAATTTTCTGCAGTAACTTTACTCAAAAAAATCTTTCAAAAGTTCAATTAAATTACTAATTTTGTAAGTTGTGTTATTTCTAGCAACTCTATTTTTTACTTGAGAAAAATATTTCCTTCTCCAACGGACATTTTCCCGACGTTCTATAAGAACAGATTTCCTATCTGGTTTTCTCCAGCAAAAATTACGTTCTTTGAGCAATTTCCAGAGCTCAGTTCTTTTTTGATTTCAGGTAAATCCCGATTTTCATTGATTTTAGTTAGAATCTCTTCTTCCTACGAGGCTTTTCCTCTGCCTGTGATCGAATGTAGCTTGGGATTACTAACAATTCCCGTCGTTTTATTCTCCTTCAGGATTCAGTACATAGTAGATTTTTCAACTTCTGTCATGTTGGAACACATCTCAACAGAGCTTTTAACATTATTATCTAGATATGGATATCTTAAAGCATCATAAACATTCTTCGTAATAAGTTTTTCGTTGAGGAAAAAATGCCCTGGTTTAATGATTTTGTAATAAATATAGAGGTGGAAGCCATATCTTTTGGGTATCTCACTAATCTCAAATAATATATAAAAACAAGCACAAACGAGATAAATCACTAAGGACACACTGTTAGGTGTACTTTGCTCACTGACAGCAATAAAATTGAACTATCAGAAATTTTATTGTTGCAATAAGTTTATAAAACCTTATAATATTTAAATATACTTAAATATAATTAGGTTTATGGCAGTCCTCAGTTACCTGCGGCACTGGAGCAGGTACCTTAGTGGTTTCGCTAACAGTTTTATTACTCTCTCTAGTTCTTGAATAGAATATAGGAATGTGTATGCTTGCGATTGTCCCTCCCCTTTCCAAGAGCTTTGAGTACAGGAATTAGAACCGATTCTGCCTTTTATATTAGGAATATGTATGCTGCTAGCACTCCCCTCCGTTAACAATTTATTTTTCTTGCGATAGCCCCTCCCCCAAGAGCTTTGAGTTCAGGAAAATACACCCGATTCCGCCTCATACTAGGAATGCTTATGCTGCCTGCATCCTCTCCCCCCCCCCCTCCAACGGCAAGAGCTTCAAATTCAGAAAAATAGACCCGACCCTGCCTTTTGCACTAGAAATGGGAATCTTGCTAGTGGCTCCCCCCCCCCCCCGCCGACAACTTGCTTTCGCTTGCCATACTGTACTTTTGTGATATCTGGATTCGCCCCTATGTCCGACACCCGTATATAATTTTAAAGTGTTTTTCGCACTACTTTAATCAGTTTTAATAATCAGGCATTAAAAATTAGAATAAAGCAGTGAGATTCGATTTGTCCTTTTAGATAATGCATGGTGAAACTCTCCACCTGCAATCACAACAGCTTGTGCTTAATTTATGTGAGTATTTCGAGTTTGAGAAGAGAAACAGTGGTCCTGAACATTTTGGCGAGTTGACATATTTATAGAATATGGTTCCGTCCACACATTGTAACGTGTATGCGTATCATTTCTCTGGAACATACTTTGATGGTTTAATGGTGATGCTCAAAAAGGCGTCTACATGTAGCATAACTTGTGAAAGTGTTACGCTACGAGATTCGCTTTTATAGCTGGATGAGGTTTAATATTTCCGTATTACCCGACTCAACCAATTTTTAATATATTTTTAATTTGTGCGACCAAAACTGAAAAACTTGTTTCAACATAAAAGATTTTTTTAATACAAAATCTTTGTCCTGGAAAGCAAATAAAATTTGCGGAATTAAATACGTTTGCTACAAAGAAATGCTTTTTTAATCAGTTCTAATGAATTCCTTTTTTGGAAGTTTCATTAATTTTTGATTTAAAGTATCTTGAGTTGTAAGTTTAATGAAATTTGCGCAGGTGTTGCACCATTGAACTTAACCTTTTTTTTAATTAAATACGTTTATTGTCTCCTCTCCTGTTTTACGAACATGCCGGAATAATTTGATCTCATCTTGGCCAAAAATTAAACAATAGTTATGTTCAAAATCTTTAATTGGCAAAACTATTTTGATCTTTAATTAATTATTGCTCACTATATAATACTGAAAATTTTACAACCATATTTAATAAAAAGATTTAACTTTTAGATCTCTTAGTTGGTAACTTTTCTTTAGTTTATCATATTGCTACACTTTTCATTATACACTGTAGGACAAAAATAGGGCAGTACTTTGGAAAAATATACAAATCACGATATACAATGAGGACGTAAGAATAGAAGAAATTTAAAATTAAAAAAAAATGTTTTGTTTTTTCAAAAAGTTTGTCACTCATTATTAATATCGGTGACATCAACAGAAATTGAAATTGAACGAAATAGAAAAATCAGAAACAATATTTTTTTTTACGGCACAATGCACACAAATAAAGTTGTAAAGGTTGAAGATGCAGTGCCAATCGCGATAGGTGATCCTATGGATCCGTTAGACTATGTAACCTCAGTAAAAAATGATTATCAGTAATTTCTGTAAAATGTACTCCTTCCAAATTGTGTCCCAACTTCTCTACAGTCCAAATAAAAAAGATTTGAAGTCAGTGCTGAGAACAGTAGACACTATATGTTGCCTAGCAGCTGTCTAAACTAATAATGTCCTGTCCCTGGGACGGTGAATGCAGTATATTCACATTTTGCATTGATTTGAGTCATTGGAACTTAGATATCTGGTATCGCTAAGGCGATCTAAAATAGTTGAGATGTACGGGATGGGATAGGCATCGAAATTAGTAACTGCATTAACTTTCCTGTAATCGATGCAAAATCTAAAACTGTCATCCTCACTAGTTACACTGGACTAGACTTAGCCCTCTTAGAAGGTTCAATGACTCAATCTTCAAGAATTTTCTTTAGCTCTTCATCGAATATCTTTTGTTTGAATAGAGATACGGGGTAGTATCTTGATTTAATTGGCCTTGTGCCCATCTCTACTAGGATCACGTGTTCAGCTACTTTACTTAGGATTTACTCAAGCTGTCCAGTGATCGTCAGTAAGTATCGATTCATTCTGAATGCTTACCATAAATGCGGAATTCGAGTCAACTGCAAAATGCCAAATATCCTGGTTCAACTTTGGAACAATCTGTCGACTTAATTTATTTGGTACGAATTTTTTAAAATATTGCATGGTTACTCGAAAGAAGCTATGCTATAATCAATTTTTATTTTGTAAATAGTGACCTTCAGTTTTTTATACACTTTTAGACTACCTGCAAAATTCTGAAATTTTTTTCTATTTCAAGTCCTATACCTAAATCTAACTATTTTCAATTTATCGGCAGTCAAAACTCGAAATGAAAAACAATAATTAATTACCAGCATCACTATTTCAATCACTTGTTCATTTTGTCACGTTCTGTCAAATTATCACTTCGAGTTAATTTTAACTGAAATGATGTTTTCGCAAACAAGTTACTTGGGAAAAGGAGCCCTATCGAGTGGCCGCCAAGGTCTCCAGACTTAAATGCTCTAACTACTTTTTGTGGGGTTGTTTTAGAGGTAAAGTTGTCCAAACTAAGCCAATTGACATAGAAGATAAACAATTGGCTTTTTCCGGAAATACAGTTAATTATTCCAGAAGTAGACATAAATGTTGAACATGAATTTATAAATGATAAATTAATTGCTGCTACTTCATTTCGACTTTTAACTACTGATAAATCGAAAGCAGTTATATTTGCACTATTCAAAAAATTAAAGTTGATTGAGCGCAGCATCTTTCTTCATTCTTTGTGATTTGATATATTGAAAAAAAAATTCCTATTAAAAAATAAAGTCGACATATACGAATAATTTTTTAAAAAACTAGATGTTTTTTAAATTATAATTTATATACTCCCCTTAAACCTCTCAATATCGATTTTGAAAAAACTTAATACATGTAAAATTTTTCGTCCGACATACTTTATCCAGCATATTGAGTCTGAAGAAATTAATTTTAGTTCCGTAAAGTAGACCCATGAAACTCCTTAACCACATTTTGGGAAAATCAGGAAAAAAAAATTCAAGTTGTAATTTACGCTGCTAAAAACTTTGCAATATCAATTTTGGACAAAATCGGAAAAATATAAAATTTTAGTTCTCCATATTGTAGCTGACATATTTAGTTTAGGAGGTTTCCCTGAATCTTTCACGAAATATTACAGGGGGATTCTTTATGGAATTTATTCATAAGCTTTCTAGAAAGTGATGGAAAGCTTTTATGAAATTTTGGTAGGCAAGTCTGTATGCTATGTAGGATATTAGATCCACCATTTTAATTTTTTTTTAAATTATTCGAAATTCTTAATTTTACCTCAATCTATCTCCTCGATAACCCCCAGTATCAATTTTGGACATAATCGAAAGATATAAAACTTTTTATAGATCATATTTGATCCGCCAAATTGATTTTTTCAAAAAATTGTTTAATTTCCTAATTTACACCCCCCTAAAATCCGACAGTACCAATTCTAATCAAAATTGAGAGACACGTAAATATTAATTTTCCACATTAAAGCTGTCATATTGTTTTTTTTTAAATAATTTTAAATTCGTAATTTAAACCTCCAATTTTGAACAACATCGAAAAATGGAAAATTTTAAATCCTCCATACCGGATTCGCCATACTGAATTTTTTTAATTTAAATAATTTTAGATTCATTAAGTGGGGTACCGAAAACTCTCCTATATCAGTCTTGAAGAAAATCGGACAAAATTAATTTTTTTGTCCGCCATATTTCATGTGCCATCTCGGATTTCGATCAAATTGATATGGGACCCCAAAGCAAATTCCAGAACATAACGCGAATAATTTTATTCAATTCGGTAGAGCTGTTCTAGGGTAATCCGCTACATACATAAAAAATAAATAACGATCAATTTTAGAACCTCCTTCTCTTTAGAGGTCCGTTAAAACACACTCAGCTTAAAACCCTGCAAATTTGTATTAAATCCACTATATTTCTTGAGCATATTTAAAAGGGGAAAGAAAAATGAATTTCGTTAAAATAAAATTAAAAAACTATAAATACAAAGAAAAACATAGAAATTCAATATAGATCTGGGGCCCTATCCTCGTACTGGGGAACGTGAAGTGAACGGTGAAAAGGTGGCGAACGCGTATTCTTGAAATGTTCATCGCTCATATCCTCGTTCGCCCGGTGAAAGGCAAGCGAACGGTGAAACATGCGCAAATGAAATGTCAACCGCAAAATGACATACTAAACGCACGAATTTCAAAAAATTAAATAGTATTAAAAATTTTTATTTTATTTTTGGTTCTTCAAAATAACTTGTCAAAAAAAAATAATATGTTGACGAACCGTTTCTTTAAGACGTTTTATTTTTTGAATAAACAGTTGAAACGTTAATTAGGTTGTACCCAGATATTTTTAATATTTTCAAACTTTTTAATAAAATATCCTTAGAAAGTTGAATATGTCTCGCAAATATTAAGTAAATTTGAGATTACAGGCATATAAAATTATTACAGGAGATTCTGTTCATAACTCAATTGTATGAGTGTGCTATTTAAAAAAAAAAATTCTAGGGCCAGTTCTGCTTATGGATTTAACATAAATACTTGTGTCTATAACAGCTGAGTATCTTAGTTTTAAACAGTTAAATCTAACATAATTCTTTTCACGATGCGACTTATAACAAATTTGAGAAATCATAATTTGTAAGCTATCTGAAACTTTTATTTATATAAGTAACAAATTTTATATTTAAATTATGTTAACTACAGCACTTAACTTAATTAGACTGTGTTAAACACTATACGACACTACAATTAAATAAATATTATGATTATAATTTATTGAGACATATAAATATGAACCCTACAGACCAACGAATGTCCTTCAGCATAAAAACCTTATTTATGGTACATTTTATCTTCAAGCCTCTACAAATCTTTATAAAATAAAAAAATATATATATTTAAAGTTAAATGTGAGATCCGCCAGTATCTTTAATGGACGTATTCTGTCATGCCTTTGGTTTCGGTCCCTGGTCATAAACAGTTTCACTATCTTCGTTGAAGTTTCAGGCTTTCTTTCAAATTTACTTGTCAGGACAGAACATCTTGCAGTAAGAGGCTGGACACTTTGTGAATTCATACAATAAATAACTGATTGGATAGTGTCCATAGTGCATAGGGATGATGGCTCTTAATCATACTACGTAGAGTGGTAATTTCCACCGTTTCAAGGTTTATCAGTGCTGACTTTCTGCAATTACTGTCAGTATATTACTTTGTATATATGATTGCTGCTTTTTTTGATATTCCCTTATCTTTATATATTAGAATCTTCGAGTACTTGGCTCTTTGTATGCATTTTTGTTTAACAGTTCTAAGAGTGTCAATTTAAGATAAATTTAATCCAGGCAAAGTACAAATATTGTAATGACAATCAATAACTTCACAAAAATAACAACAGCAGTATTTTTTTTTACTTTTGACGATTAATTTAAAGTACCAAAACTACTTTTTGCCTAAAAAGGCAACAAAATATACTACGAACATTTTCGGTCTGACAGCTCAATTCAATCTGTTATCAATTTTATTTTTTGAAATTCTCGGGTTTTAGCACGTTCATATTTGGCAACATTGGCTTTTTAAGAATACGGCTTTTACTGTCAAAAAGTTCACATCGCCATTCCCATCGCCGTTCACCTCACCTTTCACATCACACTTGCGAGGAAAGGGGCCCTGGACTCTAACAATCTACTTTGAAAATACTTTTACGGAACGCCCTTGGAGAACTCCTTCAAAATATTGAAAGCTGCTTTTAAGAACCTCTCATTAAATGTATTTTTGTTTGCAATCCAGAATATTTAGTTATTAATCATCAAGCTATGGTCAATTTTCGGTAATTAGATCACTAAAGAAGATAAACTAATTATTTAATTTTTCCCATTTGTTACGATTTAATTTTGTTTATATTACCGAGGATTATTTTATTACCCTATAATGTTTTTCCTAAGTAAATTCCCTAAATAAACAGTATAATAAGCTTGCCTAATCTTTCCTTCTGCCACAGGCACCGTTATAATATCAAACCGAATAGAATACCGTCTTAAATTATCATTGTGTTTCCACATGGTTTCCACACGATAAATGTTTACATATATTATATCTACTTTTGTAAATATTTTACGTTTTTTAAATTTAAGATATCTTTTTCATTTTCTTTTTGCTGATAATATTACAATATATGTACAAAAATTTTAGGTATTACTTTCTAACTTGAATAAAAAAAAAATATCGCTTAAGAACCAGTCTAAACACGATCTTTTCCACTAGGTGATTGTATTTTACTTATTTATATGCAATTAAATATTTATAGGATCTATGCATCTGCATCTGCGTCTAGACTGCCAAATAACCATCCAACATAAAAAAAAAAGAGCCGAGTGTAAGAAAAGATTTACGTGAATAACTTCGTACGCAATCAACTGTTCATATATTCGACCAATTCACATATAGTAGACCTAACCAACCGCATGCGGAACGAACAGGACGTTCAGTCGTGGACCGAGAATTCGAGAATATCCGTATCTTAAAGAAAACGAAGCACTCTGTTCACTGATCACTTTAACAGCAATGGAGAGATTTGTAGAAAGACCTGAGATAACCCGTAACGTTTGTAAATATGAGCAATGAACTAAAATATATTTATGGCAAAAAAAGAAAAAGATGTGTTGCAGTATTTAAGAGTTGAATAAAAATAAAGTGAATTTCGTAGTTAAATGTGACTACTGACAGGAATAAAGTAAGTATTTATTTTCCGGAACAATACAAGATGTATAAAAGATAAGGTTTAAGTATTTCAATTTCAATAGAAAGTGAACTTTTTCTGTAGGACATATATAAAGCAAATATAATGCGGTGTTTTCATGACTCCGAGTGCTGATGTCATATGCCAGAGCAATGTTCTTGTATTGTAGGTGTTGTTGACTGAATACAATTAGAAAGCAATTTAGACAACACGTTAATTGCGCTGATAAGTTGTAACACTTTAGTTTATACAAAAGCATCAAATGATGAAACTTATCGAGAGCTTTAGGTGTACCGATGTAGATTACAACACTCCATCGAATTCTATCCAAGCTCTCAGTAATATCCTGCGTTAGATTTAACCAATTTGATGCACTAGACTTGTGATTGCAAATATTTACGATTTGGGTAAAAAGAAACGCAATTTCGTAGTTAAATGTCACTATTAACAGGAATAAAGTAAGTATTTACTTACCGCAACAATGGAAAATATTAAAAGATAAGATTTAAGTATTTCAGTTCCAATAGGAAGCCAGCTGTAGAGTTTCAATCGACCAGTATTGATATTAATGTACAGTGAGTAAACAAATACATCAATCCATCAAAAAGCGGATATAGTGTGGGTGTTCGTAACTCTGAGCGCTGACGTCACAAGTCAGAATTGTGTTCTTGTATTGTAGGTGTTGTTGACTAAATACAATTAGAAGGAAAATTACACAACACATTAATTGCGCTGAAAAGTTGTAACACTTTGCTTTATACAAAAGTATCAAATGATTAAATTTATCGAAACCTTCAAATATACCCATGTAGATTACATCAATCTACTGATTTATATTCAAGCCGTCAGCAACATTTTGCATCATATTAAACCAATTTGATGCACTACACTTATGAAACATGAAACAGAGTTGGCGAGCATCAATAGCTATATTTTATATTTGACAGTGATCATAATGATCAGGAGATTAACGATAAACATTACATACAAATAGTTTAATATTGTAACGAATGACTAAGAGAACTTTTTAATACGCCCTGCTAGATGAATATTATCTTGATGCGATGAGTAATCATTAATGTACCGAAAGAAATATAATATCAATGAGTCATCATATTTCTAGGTAATTCTCAACTTTTATGGTAGTAACTTCTAGATTTGTATAGTAGGTTGTATAGGTATATAAACAGAAATAGGGTAAACGTACTTATATAATTATATAGTGGTATTGATATAGTGAAGGTATTAAAAAGTTGTAAATACAGAGTTATTATTTAGCTGTATTAAGAAGTAGTTAATAGAGTATTGGACGTATGTTAGTAAAAAGTGTTGTGTTTTATTCTGCGGATCCAGTGAACTATTTAAAGAGATAATATCGTAATAACATCTACAAAACTTCAACTTTTAAATCAAATCAAGCGCAAAAAAATCAATTTTGCTATTTTATAAGTTACTTTAATAACTTAATATATATGTAAAATTTTACATTAAAATTATTATATAGAATACATACATATAATATAATATTTTATAGACAAATAAATTTAACAAAAACCGTATTATTTATTCACCCAGAAATAATATAAACAAAAATATCGAAACGTACAACATATCATTCAGCCAATAAATCTAAAATAATGAACTGATAAAGTATCATATTTATTGACATCCGAAATCGAAATGAAATGAAAATATTCGCACTTCCATTTATCAAAAAAACAATTTCCTGCGAAGGCCTGTCAGGGAGCAAATTTGAGCTAAATGGTACCTGCGGCCTTTCCTAATTTAATCGGGGCCTGCATTTGCCCAATTTAAAATCGGAAATTATACCAAGACCCATAATTTTCGCTAAAAGAGGGGATCTGCGTACAGTTGGAAAAAAGATGATATATTTAAATTGAGTTGGAAAATTACATTTTGGGTGCAAACGTTCATGAATTAAAAATTCGTTTTTAATCGGTAAAAAAAAGTAATTTAAAAGTATGTAGAGAAAAAAAATTATCTATCTGATCTATAAAAGAAAATACTATTGTCCTATTGCCAGACTGCCGAACCGTAACTAAAAGATTGGTATCTTGACGCTACAAATTTGGTGGATTTCAGTAAAATTCATATTATTTAGGTCAATACATAAGTATTCTCATCCAGTCACGAGATTCTCAAAAATGTTGATAAGCGTTGAACTTGTCTCTTTTTAAGAATACCAGAAAGATAATTTTATCAATTTAAACGTAAAAAATTTAATCTAGATGATGACTTAAAGTTCTGTAAAACGGGGTGACTGTTGACAAGAACGTTGATGTTGTAAGAAAACTAGGAGAAGGAGTCAGACGTCAGATAGAGGAGACAATCAACTTGAATGCACGAAATGTTCACTGCATTTTCCATAAACATAAAGCTGGTTCATTTGAATACCAAGTTTCTTTACTTAAGCTCTAAGTGACGACAAAATGACACAGTACAAAGGAATGCTAAAAAAAATAAAGTAAAGTGTGAGTATTTCAAAATGAGAAAACTCCGACATCAGTCAAAGAGACATCAACAGTGGAACAAAGGATGCTTTGGTTATTTTTAACCTTGATAAGTAAAAAACTGTCATAGCTTTTTGGTATACAGGAGAATATCTTCCCCGAGTTACTACACCCTTGAAAAGTGAATACGCGAACTTGAGACTATATAACAAGCTTCTTCATTAGAATAACGCTCCTGCATATCAAATTATTAAATCCTTCTCCTTATAGTTTAGACTTGCAGCAACGTAACGTTGTACCTTTCTCTTGTATCAAGGAATAGCTGGAGTGTTTTACAACCAACCTTGCACTAATAAATGCATTTAGGGAGATATGTATCAGAATTTCAAGGACGTTCTGGTACGATATTTTTAGTACCTGATTTCAACATTGTGGCAGCATTTAATGGTGGACTCCTGCTAATAGATTATTTTGGAAGCATTACGCCCACAATTTACTAGTGCCTCATAGTAGTAATTATTCTAAAAACCTACAAATAAATATCACACTGACAAAGGCACTCTGGAAGTCTGGTTGTTCCTCTTGGCTCTTGCAGTTTCAGTACTAAACAATTTCAGGTTATTTAGAGCTTACCAATATCAAAACATAATTTCAGGAGTCAGAAAAACTGCTATCTAGCTGGTTAGATCTCACCTCTTGTTTTGAAGCTCCCTCATCAGTATGTTTGCGAGTTTAATCACGTGAAAGTTTTTATAAAATTAAACAAAACGAGTTTCTCAAAATACTTAAACCTATTGATAAAAATAAATAGATAACGAAATTATTTACACGTAATTTTCGAAAAACTGTCCTTAAAATCCTGCCACCCCTAACGAATTTCATATTGTAATTAAAACTTATTATTTCTAGAAGAGATCACTCGAATTTTAATCCCCGGACTCCCCGCGGCGATTCCCATTAGTAGCTATCTCAGTTCGCACACCCTCTAAGGGTGAAATCTATTCCCGAGACTCTCGGTCCTCTCATTCATAGAGGGTGTCAACCATTCTATACCGGTTATTCCCGGAATTCCCGAATTGGTCTAGATCGAGGTATCTTACTCTTACACAAGGTTATTAAAAGTGTTCTAAATCTATCTATAGTTAAAAGAAAACGATATTAACGATTGTAAAAAACAATTAATTCTTTTTAAGTATTAAACTCATTCTTTCTTGGGAATCGAAAAACAATCATTATACGAATTCTTTGTACAGGTAACCAAACGAATATATTACATTATAGTGATTTTATTTGAATATTCTTTTGTTTTCCAATAATGTCTAAATCTGTCCAGGATCAACAAACATAGACGTGGCAAGTGTCTGATCTTTATGGGTGTATGTTAACCATTAAAGAATAACACGGTGAGTCTTACGAGTACGGCATAATCATAACTGAAACCAGACTTCACAATTGGGTTGCACACCGAGTTGCTATTTTTCCTTAAAGAAAGGGACAAATTATTTTCTGCGAATTCTATTCTAATTCTCTCTCCATACTAGTTTCAACCAATATACTGTGTACATAATACACATACAATATTCAACCCAATACAAGTTAATAAGATAATAAGATAAATCAGTTCCAAGGGTGTTAAGGAGCACGACGTTTCAGGTGTGGGTATGTCGTACTCGTAATTCTCGCTGTGTTGTTCTTTAAAAGTTAGAACACATAAGGTAATGCAGAACAGAACAGAGTGCTGTTCGGTTATCCACCCGCTAGGTTTGGAAGATGAGTTTGATTCTAACGGCATTTAGGGGGATGAAGTCTTGTTTTGCGGGGTTGATATACCGTGCTGGGGTAATACTTATCGTGCGTGCGTGGGTAAAGTTTTTGAAGATATGTAGATTAGTTGTTTGCCTTTATTAAAAACTTTTAGAACATTCACTTGACGCCAACGAACTTTTCCATTCTGGGGGGGGGGGTTGATTTTTCGTTCACAGACACTTTATTTCGAAAATTGTTCATTTATCGGGGTTGTATCCACGAGTTTTTGTTAAGCACCAAATAAACTGCCTCTCTCGGAATTTGGACAGATTAGTCGTTTCCATTGGTTTTGTGTGAGATTGTTTGTACGAAAATCATATAGCACAAAAATGGCTACAATCCGGTACTATTGGTTTACAAGTGACGTTGTTAAGCCAAATAAGGAAGTCGATTGAGGCGAGGTATATGACTGACCGATGTGCATAAAAGCATTTTTTTCGTCCGCCTTTCGCCATTTTTAACTTCAATAGAGTGCAATCCGAGTCCATTACGGAAGTCAGTGGTACCAGCTAATTGAGATCATACGCCGTTAACTGAATGAATTTAGGAAAGCTTTGCCATAATCATTTTTATATTTTTATGTCCATTTTTACCTTTTAATCAAATTCTTTTTTTTTTTTTAATAATTTATTTATTATGCGGAATAGTTTATAATAAGTATAGCTATCTATACACCGACATTAAAATTATTCCCATTTCCAATAATACATGACCTGAATGATAAGTACTTTTTAAACATCGGGGTCCAATAAAACATTTCCATACAATTTGAACCTTATCGTTATTTCACCATTAATAATCCGACACCTCCGGAAAAAATTATAATTTAAAACAAATATGGCTGATACGACTCAATTGGGTAAAATATTTTACAGCACACAAAAACCCCCTGAGCAACATTATTGAACTTTTATACAAATAATCGGTACAATATATTGAGAGAAAAAATGACGAGAACGAATATATCATACCGCCCGAATGCGATATTTCCGGAATTTTTAAATCCAGTGGTTTGGAACAGTGGCAGAGTATTTAACAATATCCAGAAAGAAATGGTGTAACAGTACATTTTAATTTTATTATATATATATATATATATATATATATATATATATATATATATATATATATATATACTAGATGACCCGACAGACATTGTCCTGTCTTAACTATGAATATTCAATTCGAACTGGAATAAATTTATCTATCATCTATTTATCTATATATTTATTTATCTATATATTTATCTATTCATCTTTTATCTATCTATATTCTATATTCTGTTTATTCTAGCTGACCCGACAGATGTTGTCCTGTCTTAATTACGAATATTCAATTCGAACTGAAATAAATGTATCTATTATCTATTTACGTATATATTTATTTATCTATTTATTTATCTAGGTGATTGGTCAGGAAATAATTCTTGTCGAATTTCTATCCACTGTGGATTGCGCGTGAACGTGATAAACAAATCTGGTGTGCCATAATGACGTACATACGACATAGCATCTTGGGCATATTCATGCATATGTCGCGGACGTATGTTGCATTCTGTGCGTTTCCGTCAGTATTGATGGCATCCCGAAGATGATTGTATTCCTCGGAATGGAGTTTTGCCTGGTTCAACCTGATAAATGTCAATCGCTCAGTTTCAAATTTGACGTACATATCCACAGCATATTGATGAAATAGACGCCGACAAGATGTCATTATCCTCATATTCCCGAACCATCAGTCTATATAAATAATAATTCATTGAACTAATTTTTTTGTCAATTTTGGCGCCTGTAAATAAATTTTTGTGTTAATAAGATAAAGTAACGTTGTGTATAAGGAAGATTAGTAAAAGAAGGTTAGTTACTTACCTGTAACTGGATTTATCATCTTGTTTGAAAAATGATACCCATCTTCACCTTGCCCAAATAAGATAGGATACTGTAATGCATCATATGATCGATATGTTTCGGACACACGCTGCAGTTGATCGTTCCATCGATGTAAAGCAATATCTCGGTATTCTAAATTTTCACCAATGACGACAATAACGACTTAATTAATTGTTTGCACATTAAAACGTCTTGCGTGCAGGTGTCTTATCGGCCCTGATGATAATTTTGTGGTTATCAGATGGTATGCTATCTAATGCGGTCTTGAATAATGCAACCAATTCGTTGTATTGATGGAAAAATATTTGGAGTTGTTCCACAATTTGTCTTTTCACCGAATTGTTGTGTGCACAACGCTGATCGACTTGTCTTGCTGAATCACCCATAAAATAAATTTGCAAAAATTTGTAGTTACTATCCGGAGCTGGCAATAAGGAACCTGTTCGATGATATATTTGACCCTGAATCTGCAAGAGTAAATAGGTGTAATATAAGTAATTGTATAGCGAAGTGTTTGTACCGCCATGTGGCTGGCAAAATACGTTGGCAGCATTGCTATTCCCCCATTAACCTCTGTAAACACACTCATTTCTTGTTACTTTTGGCAATTTAGATCTACCAACGTACTTTACACCGTGTTAATTGAAGGCTACCAACGCATTTTGCACCAGCCACATGGTGGCAAAAGTTTGTTTTCTATTATACTTACCTTGAAAGTAGGCATAAAATTATCTCGAATAACTTTTGTTGCACCAAATGACGTCATTTGAAAGCAATTATTGTACTGCTGGATATGAGTCAAAAAATGTATAGAATCTGGCCCATTTCCAGAAACCAATGAATGTAGTAGCTCTGATGGCGATACCAATGGCATCAATTTGACTTTGCCACTGGCGCAACACAATAAAGGGGCTTCATTTTTAAACTTAAATGCCTTGCATTGTGGACACACAACGTTCATTCGTTCAATAGCAACGATATGCTGTGAACTGTAATCGATTGCCACATTATAATTGAATGCAGCTTGATGGGAATTAAACGCGATATTTCTACGTTATTGATTTCCATTCCATCGATTCCGTTCAACTTCATTTCGCGCTTCGCGTTGCTCGTCAGTTTGACTTGCTCGTATATATCTTTGACTTGCAGAATTACGAGTTCTGCGACCTATGTTGGTACGTCTAATTGGTGGCATTGTAGACCCTCTTTTCAAAATAACTCACTGAACAAACTGAAAACTGGATAAATGTTCCGATCGAATGAACTTTGCACTAAGAAATGAATAAAAAAATTTTTGGTCGATAGATACCCGCGATCGATGCAGTTGTTAAACGATATACGGCTGCGAACTGTCAATTGCAAACCAAATTTATATTGTGTGATTTGTGTTTATAGTCTTTTTGTATATATTTATTCTTACTCTATGTTAACCTTACTTGTCTTTACCTCTGTTATCACTAAATACCAAAAAATCTAAATTTTTCACAGTATATCTTTCCCTACAGCTCAAACCGTCTATTTTAATTTAATCTACAGTCCACACAAAGCTCTCCGTCGACTATATTTTTTTACGGCGCTTGAACTGTCAAACGCAAGAACTGTCATCATACGCTTGAAGTTTAAATAGTCGTCAACTTTTCGTGTAATTTTCCAATTTTATGCGCGATTTTCTTTAATTTTCCAATTTTATGCGTAATTTTCTT
Source organism: Diaprepes abbreviatus (assembly GCA_034092305.1). Taxonomy (NCBI): domain Eukaryota; kingdom Metazoa; phylum Arthropoda; class Insecta; order Coleoptera; family Curculionidae; genus Diaprepes; species Diaprepes abbreviatus. Next base: position 14,501,504 of record JASJET010000070.1, on the reverse strand, counting down.
AAATTTTACCCGAACAATTTTACTCGATAGGGAATATCGTCGAGGATGAACAAAGTATATATATATATATATATATATATATATATATATATATATATATATATATATATATATATATATATATATATATATATATATATATATATATATATTATACAGAATGGCTCTAAAAGGTCTGTAAAAAACGCTAGTGCAAATTTCTAAGGCTCAAATATGAAGATCTAGCCCAATCTACCCTAAGGGCTACATATACTTTGTTCATCCTCGAAGATATTCCCTATCGAGTAAAATTGTTCGGGTAAAATTGTCACAAAACTGTGGTGAATGGGAAAAAAAATCGATGTGTCGAAATATAAGACCAGATACAGTTCGTTTATCCTCGACGATGTTACTCATCGAGAAACATTGTTCGGCTAAAATCGTTACGAACTGAAATGTATGGACAAAAAACGACGTTCACGTCAAAGTAGCATGTCAGATTGGAATTCCGACCGCCTTTGCTCTACCTAATTTCATTTTTTATTTCAAAAATCTTTATTATTGCTTTTCAACTTCAACAAATCAGTGACCTAGTGACGTAAGTAAATATACAGTATATAGTATAGTGTCGTATTTCGCGCCGGGACGTGCTTATGCACCACGAAATACGCTCTAATAATACCACTAAAATAGGATGTTTCGTCCTCAACGTCGGCGGTAGGACTCATCAGTGGGTCCGTCGACGCCTTACCCAGACACCATTGACACCCCTGTGTCTACTTTCCATATACTTGAAACTTATATTAGCACTTATTTTTGATCGGAACATACCGGTGAGATGTACCGATATGTCCGTTTCTACGACATGCCCCCCCTAAGGCAGCCGCTCTCAGATATTGAGATTCCACAATCTCGATATAGAAAGCGGGTGACTGAAAGTAACTGTAGGAACGGACATCCCGAGTGGTTCCAGATTCGGGCGCTGCGTTAACTGCCTGACGGTGCGAGCAACCCTATGCTGTGCACCGTCCTGTCACGGTCGCCATGTCGTATTTCGCGCCAGGCCGTGCTTATGCACCAGGAAATACGCTCTAATAATACCACTAAAATAAGATGTTTCGTCTTCGACGTCGACGGTAGGACTCATCAGTGAGTCCGTCGACGCCTTACCCAGACACCCTTGACACCCCTGTGTCTACTTTCCATATACTTGGAACTTGTATTAGTACTTATTTTTGATCGGAACATACCGGTGAAATGTACCGATAAGTCCGTTTCTACGACAATAAATACAGATAACAGCAATTTTAGTTACATGCTGTGTGTAGCATTTTCCACCTAAACAGGACGTCAACTCCAGATTGTCTGGAAAAAGACATAAAAATTTATAACAGATATCTGAAGGTTTTTAATTATACTTGGGGGGAGGCGGGGAGGTCTAGTAAAAGAAAAATACGTTAAGGGGTACTGCCAGATCGGATCTATTTTTTTATAAACAACTGCCAAAGTGGGAAAATTCGATTTTCCGCCTTAGTATTTTCCGTAGACATTTAAGAGAAAATTTGTAGTTATGAAAATTGTAGGCATTGAAAAGACCTTTACTTTCGTGTTTTATACGTCAAAATTGATAAACATTTTATCGACGTCAAAATTGATAAACATTTTATCGAGATAATGGGGAAAACCCCCCTTTTTCGCATTATTTTATAAATGTTAATAACTTTTACAATAATTGCCGAAATTGACATATAACACCTTGATGATGAGACTTTAAAACTGCTCGAAAATTCAGCCAAATCGGTTGAATAGTTTATCAGTAATGTCAATTGTTTATTACAGATACCAAAGCTTAAACAATTGAAAATAATGCTTCTAGAGACATTTTTAAAAATGAAATGGATTCCTGAAAGGACAAACTACAAGGAAAGGTAAAAAATAAAAAATACATTTATTCCAAAATTGTTAAAAAAATGGGTTAAAGAAGAGATGTTTTTACTTACAAACAATTAGAATAACTTTGGTATTTTTCATGGTACAGACTTGTTATTAGGTGTACTGTAAAGGTAGTGGAAACCTCCGGATTTTACCAAAAAAACCGTTCAATGATAAATAGGAGCCAAGACAGACATTTTTTTAAAAATTATTTGTGTTGTTTATAAATATTAAGAGTAGAAATTTTTAAAGAATTTTAAACGAAGACCTATATTTTATGATGCAATAAATAAGTTTACAATTTATGTATCGTGAATGAAATGATGGCTCTTTAAAGTGAAGTTATTTGCAACTGGTGGTGGAGGAGCAGCTTGGAGCTCAGTTTTTCGTGGCAAATTTTAACAATATCTTAGGTTCTAAGCAACGTAGAACCTTAATTTTTTTAAACTGGGCTAACCCGACGAAATATGAACAACTGGTTAATTTTCAGTACCGAAAAATCGGGAAATCCCGGAAAATTTACAAGTTTTACTAGCCATAATTTATTTACAGCGTAAATACTTGAATTTTGCAACATATTGTTACTTCTACTTTAATTTTGGTATAAACATTACATTCTTATAATAAAATATTTCCTTATTAAATTTTCCATCATTATCTAGTTAAAATTGTATTATCTCAAAAATGGGAAGAGCTAAAAAGCTACACAACTTTGTCCAAGAATAATTTTATAGAAGTTGTAAGTTTGATATGATCAACAAACTACTTTCCGTATGACAATAAATTTTACAGACAAGTTGATGGTGTTGCAATGGGTTCACCTATTTCATCCTCGATCGCCCAGCTAGTCATGGAATATTTGGAGGATTTAAAATCTAAATTTAGACTTAATTTTCTTTAAACGTTTTGTTGATGATTGTTTAATAGCAATTTCTCATGACAAAATAAATTATTGTTTGTTTGAAGGTCATAGACAATGATGCTTCTTGCGAATGGAAGTCCAACAGATATCTACGACTTCGCGAAATAAATTATGTCGTACACCAATTTAATACTTTCCATAGCAAATTAAAATTTACATCAGAATTTGAGATAAAAGGGAAAATAAACTTTCTAGATATGACTCTAATACCCAAAAATAATAAGATTTTTAACACAGTGGTATACTAAACCAATCAGGTCGGGAAGATATCTGTACAACTCTTCAAATCATTCAAAAAAACCAAAGAAGAAGTGTAATCATGGGCTTGGGTGACAGAGCCATTTTATTAACGTCCCCTGCTTTCAGACCTTCAATTCTAGGAAAAGTTAAAGAAACAATTACACAAAACAATTTTAGTAATAAATATATCGAGGAAATTATTAAAAAAAGAACATACAAACACAATAACAACCTAAGAACCAAAAACAGGAAACACAAAAACAATACATATCACTACTTTATACAACAGATCCTTCAGAAAAATTAAAATATATTTTAAAAAAAACACAATATTGTTGCATGTCACACGAGTTTAACAACTAAACTCAACCTTTACCAAAATGAAAAACAAAACACCAACTATGAAAACTTCCAATATTGTATATTCAATTGCATATGCAAACTGACCAAAAAAATATATAGGAAAACAAGTCAGTTATTGAAAAATCGATTAAATGAACATAAATATACCAAAAACGTTACTACAGCATTGACAAAACATGAAAAGAACGAAATGCACTCTTTTAACTTTGAAAATACAGAAATAGTCGATAAAGTCAAAAATTATAAAAAATTAACAATAAAGGAAATGATAGCCATCAAAAAGGAAACTCATACAGTAAATGACAGAACTGACATAAACAAACTTAGTCAAATCTACAACGATATAATTTAGACGCAGTCTATTCCTTAACAACAATAAAAATGTATATATTTCCTTAAAAGCAAAAACAAATTCGTTTAATTTTTTGTTGACCATGTCCTCAAATATAAAATGCAATTCCTTGGTAGTTGTTGATTGTAGTAATAGTTTAGATGAAATCTCAAGTTGCGTAAAATTTACTAAAAAGAACCTTTTAAATAATCATTGTTATAATTTTTAAGGCAGAGTTGTAGTCTGCCTAAAAATGTAGTTAAGTATTTTCTACGGCAATTTTACAATTGCTCTCAACTACGACAAAGTTATCCCAATAAAAAAAAATCTTCCTATAAAATAAATTTTAGAGAGACCGGAACACAAATCATTAAAAGTTTGTCGTGTATTTTTTAAAAATATCAGTAAAAAAGAAAAAAGTATTTTACCGCGCTACTGGTCTTCGTTTTATTTATGGTCCAGCTTTGCATTATCACCGTTTACCACCGAATATAAAACTCGTGGAAGCCAAGAAAGAGCAGTAATAACAATAACAATAACTCTTTTAATGTACACGCCAAGCCGAATTATTTAATAACAGATAAATCATTCTTTCGAGCTTTCTGTCTAACTTTTCCCGAGATGGAATTTTTTTACTTTTATTGGATATTAATTTTTGTTACTTGGTGACCTACATAAGACACTGCTAGTTGTGTATATCGGGGGAGATTTTAGTCGCTAGAAAATTATTCCAGAGTGGTGCATATTACAAAGCATACTCTATAGATTGACCATAGAAACTATATTGCTTGAATAATAGTTAATACTTTAGTGCCGGCGTGGATGGACTTGCAACTAACTATTGGAGGTGGGCTATTTAAACTGTGGGTAATAAATAAATTTTAAATATAAAAATACATTTTTAGTTTAGATGTGTCAAAGTCTGCTACATATATATATATATATATATATATATATATATATATATATATATATATATATATATATATATATATATATATATATATATATATATATATATATATATATAAAATAAAGCTTTTAGAAACATATTTCAACTTCTGTACATTAAAATTAATTCACATATACCCTAGTACTAAAGGAATTTACATTATTATTCAATATGCGTTGCATGAGATTCCAGGAGATGGAGCAACTTGTATTGAACTTTTTATTTAGTATGATATAAATTGTTCAAAAGGCTCAATTTTCTTATAGTGAGGTGTATATGTCTGCTCCGTACTGACAGGAACCAATGAGTTTGAAACTGCTCTAGATGCATTAAATGCATTTAATAAACGTTTATGAAATTTCCTTCCAGAACAGTTACCTTAAATCTAATGCATTTCGTTTTTACAGTGTATGTAAAGCTTGCATTATTTAAAGTACAAAATCATTAAGCTTAATGTCAAATGGACATTAAATTTGCATTAAATTTAAGGTTATTTTTAATAGTGTATGCATTTGTATTTCTGCGTGTGTATGTATTTTAGAGTTTCCAATACGCAAAAATCCAAACACTACTTTCTGTTTTGCATTAATTTTGAATTTATTCTGATTGTAACTACAAAAATACTAAATATTACAACATTTATTCATATTTGTACGTATTTTGTTAATTAGACTCTATAACTAGTATTATATTCTACGATCGAAAATGTGCAGAAGGGTTTGACTGCATGGGAAGTTAAAAAGTTCTTGGCTGAGATTCTATAACAAAAATAGGGAGAAAAATCTCTTTAATTCCTTAAAACTGTCGATTTTCCTACCGAATAATGTCCGAACTTAAAAGAAATTTACGTGCCTCTTTGGCTTCCATCCTTTCCATGACTCTGTGAAAAGTTTTTTTTTCCTTTTCTAGTATCGTTATGTCAACTTGGAGATCAATCATTTTTTAACTAGACAACCAGATATGTTGTTTAAAGCACATCTACATAGTTTTATCTGCCTAGTTAAAAAGTTTTCTGAGATTGGTACTGTCACTGTTGCTAGTTGAGTTCACAAGTGCCATTTTACCGAAAACCTGTCCTCTTCTAAGTCCAAAAATCATGGTTCAGGTGTCATTCAATTAGTAATTGCATCTAGAAAGTTTATGAAAATTTTGGAGAGGGGCCGGCAAAAATTGTAAAAGTTATAAATAAATTAGTAAAAAAAGGTACTTTGGTTTTCTGCAAATATCTCGAAAATTATTTGAGATATCTGAAATTTGAAAAAAGATCCTTAAAGAGTAGGAAATTTTCTAAAAAAGATCCTACCTCCAGGACCTGTACCGACAATATTAATAGTTTTAATTGTGGGGTGAAAATTAGACTTGAAACGGGTGGTGACACTCCCTCGCTCGTTGACCGAATCAGACAGGTTAAAAATAAAAATTATTTTAACCGATTAAATATGAATATTAAGGGAAAAAAATTGGATATTATCTAGACACATAAATAAACAATAGTCCGTTGGAAAAAAAATTTTACCCCAATTTTTTAATTAACTATGCTTTTATTAACTAGTTAATTTTTGCTAGTTGAAAATTAACATAAAAACCCAGATAGTTTGTAAACTAAAAACCTAGAATTTTTTCACTTCTTAGAGCTATTCCTTGAAGGCTTTAGAAAAGATTTCCTTTGGAAAAATTTAAAAATTTTAATTTTTCACTTTTTTATTAACAATTGATGGCATCAAAAAATTACAAATGTAAATAAAACAGTCTAAACATTTTTTTACAAATCTTTTAACAGATGTATTTGGGTATAATAATTTTATAAACAATAACAGTTAAAAATTAAAAAAATATATTATGATGTAGCTTTTAGCCTTAAAAAAACGAAATCTGTAATTTTTTGATGCCTCCAATTGTTAATAAAAAATAAAAAATCAAAATTTTTAAATTTTTCTAATGGGAATCTTTTCTAAAGCCTTCAAAGGATATCTCCAAATAGTGAAAAAATCCCAGGTCTTTAATTTACAAATTATCTGGGTTTTTATGTTAACTTTCTACTAGCAAAAATTAACTAGGTAACAAAAGCATAATTAATGGGAAAATTGGGGTAAAAATTTTTTTACAACGGATTATTGTTTATTCATGTGTCTAGATAATACCCAATTTTTTTTTCTTAATATTCATATTTAATCGGTTAAAATATTTTTTTGTGTTAAAGTGTCTGATTCAATCAACGCACGCGGAAGCGTCACTACCCGTTTTAAGCCTAATTTTCACCCCAAAATTAAAATTATTAATATTGTCAATACAGTTCTGGGAGATAGGATTTTTTTAAGGAAATTTCCTGCTCTTTAAAGATCTTTTTTCAAATTTCAGATATCTCAAATAGTTTTTGAGATATTTGCAAAAAACCGAAGCACTTTTTTATACTAATTTGTTTATAACTTTTACAATTTTCGCCGGTCACTCCAAAATTTTCATGATGCCATTACGAATCGAATGACACCTCAAAAATAATTTTTGGGACTTGGAGAATAGGTTATCGGTAAAATGGCACTTGGGAACTAGACGAAGCTTGACGTGGATAGACTCGTCCCTAACATATTTAGACACGTGCGCATTTAGGAAGTCGCGAAATCCAGATTAAAGTGATATGTAGCAAGATACAAGGTGTACTATGATACTTTAAGAGTCAGTGATCAGCTGAAAAGCTATTGTAAAAATATGCGTTTCCAAATTTTTTAAATAATTGTGGATTCCCAATAGCCTTTTTCGGAATTAACTCCGATTTATTTAATGTTAGCTTTTTAAAAAAAAAACTATTAAATTCTATTAAATTACACTGGATTACCGTCACTTCCAGCAAAAGTTTTTCTAGGTCCTGATGTGGTGGTTAGTGTTCGACCATCTTGAAATGATGAGTCAAATGTGCTGTCATCAGCATATCCGCAAAATTATTCCCGGATTTTTCAAAATAATTGGGACACTACCATTCTCATCTTCGTTGTAATGTAAGAGACGCAGTATCAATCAAAGTTACTACTCTGCGAAACCCCAGATATAACCATAGACTTCTCAGACAGTCTACTGCCAGCTTGAGCACGGTCAACCCTGTCAAATGGCTTTGTCCGGTCATCGATATAAATTTTTTTTTATTCATACAATTATCACAACTTTTAAGGAATAATAAGACTCTGCAAATTTAAAAAGTGTAACTTTAAGGAGGCTGGAAAATGCTTAAAATATAAGTAAAAAGAACAGGAAAACTTTGTTGTCTATTTATCAACCTAATCAGGTTGTATAAGAAGGGGGACACAAGCACATTCTAGATTACTTTAATATATTTATAAGTAATAAGTTGGAAATATCGTGCCACGAGTTTTGAGACATACTGTATAATGAAAAGTAAATTACGATTTAAATTATAATAAATCTCAGACATTATCAGTGATTTTCTCGTTATAAATTCTTTTCACAGTTGTATCATACATTTGACAATCCAATATCTAACAAATACTTGAAAATATTCAATTTATATTTTCCATTGTCACTCTGAAAAGTGTAAAAGATAGGGCGAATGTAGAATATTCAAGATATCAGCGGGTGTACTTGACGTCCCTTACCAACGAAGCAGGCCATGTCTTTTTCTCACAGCTGTTCGGACTATCGTTTTATATTGGAACGATTTCTGAAGTATATCGGTTTATAAATCTTATTATATCCTTCATCAACGTCACCGAAAGGGAGAGGGTTGATATATTTGTAACAATTTTTATAGTTAAATCTTTAAGAAAAATAAGTTTCTTACTGGAAATATGATTTCTCCCCTTTTCAGTCATTTATTTTTATAATAACTATAATTCTGCTTTTTATATGGATATATTTTCAAAAAAAGGGAAATATTCATATACAATTTGTTTCATTCAGCCCATGATTTCCAACGGAAACGGAAATGTCCCCCAAAAGGCGTTGCAGTCTTACAAGATGGTGGGTTCTAGGTCCACTGGGGGGCTATAAGGTGATCAAGGTGGACGGCAGCGTATTAAAGAAATTATATTAATATAATTGTTCCAGTTAAAGAATCGGTTCTCGGTTGGTTATAACTCCACTGATAAGACCATTGGTGTTCGAAACTACAATGGAGAGAGAACCAGGGAATATACCGTCTGCTCCCTTTCTTAATGGTTGAAAGGAGAATTAAATAACTTTTTCAAATACATAAACCGTAAAATTGTTTATTTTTAATAAGTTCCTGCCGCTGCGGGGTATATTTAGATGTTCCTTTGTATTAAAGATAACAGTCCGGTATCAAGTTCTGTGGGTAATATCTTGCCAACATTTTACGAAATGGGGCTTTTAAGTAGACAGTTGTGTTCGATGCATTATGCTTTCGGTTTGTTGTAACTCTACTGATGAGACCATTAGGTGGCCGAAACTAGTATGGAGAGAGAACCAGAGCGAAATTCGCAGAGAATATACTCTCTGCCACCTTTTTCAGCAGTCGTAAGTAGAATAAAATAACTTTCCCAAATACATAGACCATGAAATTATTTATTTTTAATATATATAGAGAGAGTAGTCGCGACTGACTAGTCAAGAAACAATATTCCAAACTAGGGTTGTTGGGGATGCAGCCTATTTGAATTTGTAGGCCCTGGTACTGAAAAAACTCTTTTTTTGACTCTGTCAAGTTTTGGAAAATTTATTTTTCTCTTCCTCAGGACACCTCTACAATTATTAATTAAACAGTTAGATTATTAACCTAACCTATAATTATTAAGTAACTCACCAATGTGGTTTGAATATGAAACAAGTATATTTAGAGGCATATTATGATAGGATTGTAAAAATTCGTTCACATTCTAGAAAGCACAAAACAGCCAAACATCCTACTCGACTATTTCACCCTTTTCTAGTGACGAATGTCATGTGTCAACCGAAAAGTAGAACGGGTGGCCTAAGTAGTTGAGTAAAATACGGAAAATGCGACCCATTGTCTCATCAATTAGTTGTCCAAATGGTTCTATAGCTAAATATCTTACTAACATCCTAACTACAGCCTACAATTTTTCAACCAATTTTATGGAAAGGACTCCTCATTTAGCACTTTCATTAATAATTTTCGGTTCCCTAATAACTACATAATTGTTAGTTTTGATGTAGTTTCCCTGTTTACCAATTTACGACATATCACAGCACTGTGGGATCGATTATGCCTTCTTTGAGCAACTCATGGAATTGATTTTTGATAGCAACGTGTTAGAGTTCAATAATAACTATTATAAACAGATTTTTGGAACACCAATGGGGTCTAAAATTTCTCCCATTTTAGTTAATTATGTGCTGGATGATCTGGTTAAGGATTATCTTGAATACATGTCTTTTCACATTCCATTTGTCAAGCAATATGTAGATGACTTATTGCTTGCTGTACCTGCAATTCACAGTGGAGGAAGAAACTAACAATATTATCCCATTTTTGAATATATTAATTATATATACACTTTAAAAACTAAATGGTGCAGAAAATCATACTGTTCTAATAGATTCATTAGTTACCATTCTTACCATCCTATAAGATCTAAAATCAATCTCATCTTAGAGCTATCAAACTGACACACCCAAATTTTAGAGCAGAGGCATTATGCCAAGCTCATGATATACTATTAGAGAATTCTTACCTTGACAACGTTATAGAAAAATGTCTCTATAATACCAGAAATAATATTCCTGACAACATCTTTGAAATACCTTCTTAACCGTCTCTTTCGAATACTCAGTTTTTAGGTCCAGTCAACACTTTTTCAAATGTAACAGTACAAATTCAGTTTTTCCACACACTACTTCATATAGAAAATCTTACTGACAAATTGATGAATATTTTTAATAATACAGATAATAAAATAGCTAGAAAACAATTACTTACTCTCTCTAAAATTTATTCTAATACCAAACCACTGTTGCAGCTGAATGAGACATCCTGCATAGTATATAACGTTCCCAGATCCAACTGTCAATTAATTTATATATGCCAGACTTCCAGAAGCTTCAAAGGCAGACTGACTTCCCATCGTAGTGATATTAATAAAGGTTTGCCCTCTTGTGCTCTGGCTGAACATGTTTTTCAACAAGATCACATTATTAACTGGGATGGCACTGAGATTCTAGAAAGAATTCCTGCATATCACAAAAGGATCTTCCTTAAAATGGTGCATATTAACGAAGATAACAACACCATGAATAAAAAAAGTGACAGAGAGTCTGAGTGCCATTTACAGTCATATTTTAAAGTTGGAAAAAGAAAAATATTCGAGCCTCCTGGGCAGTCCATCTCCATATAAATAAGTTTCTCCAATAAATTCTCATATATCATGTAAAAAATATCAAACAAGTAATTTTTAAAATTTTATATTCTATTTTTGCTAAATCTCTTACTTGACTACGCCACTGTTTTACGGATCAATATTTTCCTCAACTACTTAGGCTACCCGCGTTACTTCTCAGTTGACACATGACATTGTCACTACAAAATGGTAAAGTAGTCGAGTAGAATGTTTGGCTGTTTCGTGATTTATAGAATTTGAAAGAATTTTTACAATTATATTTAGAGGCACATAATGTGCCTCTAAATATAATTAAAAAGTGCTAATGCTGTTTTTTTCCCATGTTTTTCAGATATTTACTTGTTTCATATTCAAATCAAATTAGTGAGTTACTTAAAAAGTCTGCGGAATTTATATTTTGTAGACAGTTGATTCCTGCAAATGTTGTTGTTGGACCATTACAGCTCCACTGATTAGGCCATTAAGTGGTCGAAACATATATGAACAGAGGACCAGAGTTGTATTTGCGGGAAATAAACTATCGGCATATATTTTTCCTTCAAATGCTTGAAAGAAAAATGAATATAGGCAAACATATTTAAATTCTGCTAGCAGCAATCGAATGTTTCAGTAAAGATTACATTATAATAAAATACTTTACCAAAAAGTTATGTTTGAAATGCTTTTTGCGGCTGTAAAAGACAATCTCAGGACACTACATTATATAATTCATTTCTTAATTTTTGGACGGACTGATATAAAGTATTTTGGGTTGATTTTATGTATCTTTATATGCTAAAATAATAAAATCTTATTATATAAAACAAATAAGGCCACACCATTTACGAGATATGTGCAGTTTAAACTTTCTTAGCAGTCATAAATCCAAAATATTAAAAACATGTAAATACGTTTAAGTGCAAAATAAAACCATGGACTGGAAAATTATGTTTAGTAGTTAAAATGTTCTTTTGTCAATAATAACGCGTCCTTCAGATTTTTATTAAATATTTATTAATTTCCAAAAATACTTGTACATTTATACATATTATTTTTCAACACAATCTCCCCTGATTATCGTCTGCAAAAGATATCTCCTGAGGTGCTTTTTAAAAGTTTTAATTTTTTAAAGCAAAAACACTTTATAAAAAATATAGAAATTACATTTGACACACAAATAGGAAAAACTGCTGCGCTTCCGTTAAAAATTTTTTATATTTCGTTAAATCATCTTTGACTGATTTCCATAATTTTCATCAATAGAATCTATATAGTTTAAAATCTTAATAAGGAAACTAAATTGAGCCAGTGACTGACAAAATAAAATAATAATTAACCATTAGTTACTGGAAAATTAGTAATCAACAAATCGAAAATATCAATTACTCTATCAATTAATAATTCCGAAACTAAAATTATCAATTATTGAAGTAATTGGAGATATTTTTCCTCAGATTATCAATTAATTAAGTAACTGGGAATTTAATTCCCAAAATTATCAATTAATAAAGTAATTGGTAATTTTACTCCTACAATTATCAATTGACGAAGTAGTCAACCTTTTTAGAGATAAAATTACCCGTTACCAGAGTAATTAAAAATTTCATTTTTGAAATTACAGATTACAAGAGTAAATAAAAAAGTGAACATTCCAAATTATTGAAATTAGTAATTTTTTCTGAATTAAATCAAAAAATAATTTAATGACGTTTTTTCTCAGATAATGCAGAATCATATAAAATAGCACCATAACTACGATTGTTTATTCTGCTTGTGTAATTATGATGATTTACTTTCAACAAATAAGAGAATCTGTATGAAATAACCCCTTTTTCACTTTTTTTGACCTTTTTTAGTTAAATCGATAAATTTAAATCTTTTCGGCTATTTTGAGTCCTATTGTTCATACTAAAGTATATCATGATGGGTAGAAGCAGTATAATTTTATTTTTAATTATCTATTATTTGTTTTAGCCTGGAATCAAAAATGTTTCAGCGATATAAAATACGTTTTTGTTACAATTTTTTCCACCATCATTTGATTGATGCATTTGAAAAATTTTTCCTAGTGTTAATTTTCCATTACTTTATCTAAAAAGATGGAGAGTGTCAATAAAAAATAATTATTTAATTTATTTCTGGTAAATTACCAATTAATTACACAATAATTTGGAAAAATTAATTATTAATTATTCTTGTAATGGGTTATTTGAAAAATGGAGTTTCCTATTTCTTTGATAATGGATAGTTTTATTTCTAAAATTATCAATTACTTCGTTAATCGATAATTAGAAGAATAAAATTACCGATTATTTTATTAGTTGATAATTTTAGGAATGAAATTACCCCTTAGTTTATTAAACGATGATATTATTTTCAAAATGATCAATTACTTCGTTAATCGATAATTAGAAGAATAAAATTACCGATTACTTTATTGATTGATAATTTTAGGAATGAAATTACCCCTTAGTTTATTAAACGATAGTATTATTTTCAAAATTATCAATTGATGAAGTACTTGATCATTTTATTTTGTGAAATAATTATTATTCATTAACTAATATTTCGCTTTGTGAACTTATCCATTACAAAATTCATTGATGGTATTACCCGATAATTTTTCCAAAAAAAAACTATTGTCTATCTCTGACTGAAGCAAATTAACTTACCTAATATGTTTCGTAGACAATTATGTAGTCATAAATAAGCGAATTAAATTATAGAGGTAATATCGTTACAAGTTTCGGTTTTTCACATTTCAATTGCTACCGAAATTGAAACAGTTTTGGTTAAATATTTATTGCACTGTCAAAATAGGCATGATTTTTAGTCAATTATAGCAATTAATTATTAACTGCATTTTTCAGTGGCGTAGATTTTAATAATTACGGTTTATTTAAGGATAACTTTGTGTTGTGTTACTGAGATCTCCGATCATTCTCCATTTTCTTTAGTTAAAAAAACAGGATTTAACTTAAAATATACTGACGATCTGGTCATCATGGGATTTGGAGGGACCGATGTTGCAAGCTCTCCGGATCGCGGAACAGGGATGTCAAATGGAAGTCTCGGAATAAATTCGGTCAAAGTCGAGGTGGTACTTTTTACAAAAAAAGAAAAATGGGAGACTATCCACAATTACATTATCGGGAAGAACCCTTCAATATAGGAGAATTAAGTACCTATGAATAATTATAGATTCACTATTGAGCTGGAATAATCATATTGATACTTGAGCCAAGAAGGCTTTATGTGCTCTGGGCTTCTAAGCGAGGCTTTGCCTGCACATAGGGGCTAACATCGAAAGTGATATACTGAATGATTCATCCTATGATTAGTACGCCGGTATTGTATGTTGCCCTAGTACAGCCAAGCACAAACATAGTCTTTAACTTGACATGAGTCAAAAAGTAAGTTGTGATAGATGAGGACTACTCCTACTTAGACACCGGAGGTTCTAATAAATCTCCTTCCTCTCCATCTATAAATAAAATAAGGCCCTGGAGGTAGTTTATCGTCTCAGTTACTTAGAGCATCTCAGAGCAGGAAATGGCAGCTATCCGTCTAGCTGGGGGAATGAATGAATGAATGAAAAAGGGGTGGTGATACTAGATCATCGATGCCTAGGCCTCCATTGGGCCCTTTACATCACACCATATCTGCAGGTTATTCGAGGCCGATCGCCTTTGCGAATCCAAGCAGCCTCGTTATTTGAACTTGCCTAACTGCTTCCGGTAACAAAACTATATCTCCGAAATATCTCTGTCTCAGTCCGTTGAGTGTTGAGCACCCTCTGAGAACATGGTCAACAGTTTCATCCTCCTCCAAACACCATCTGCATGTCGGATCGCCCTCGACACCGATTCTATGAAGATGGCCCCGGAGGTGACAATGTCCTGTCAACAATCCCACCACAATTCGCAGCTCTTTCCTTCCCAGGGAGAGAAGCTCCTTAGTACGCCGTGCGCTAGGCCCCGTTATATGTTCCTCTCCTCATTCCAGGAGCTCCCCCCCATGATTCAATAAATTTGCTTGCCAGCAACGATTTCAATTCCCTTTTGCCAATAGCAATTGGAACAGGTAATATTGGCTGGGGTCCATACAGTTCGATCGCCGAACCCAACTTTGCCAGACGGTCTGCTTCCTCATTCCCGCGTATGCCCGAGTGACCCGAGACCCATACGACTCTGACTGTGCAGCCTTTCTTTATCATACCATTTAGTACATCCTTGCACTCAGACACCAGTCGCGAAATCACGACACTTGACTTCAGTGCCAATATCGCAGCCTTACTGTCTGAGCTTATATTTATTACTCTATTTCTGTCTATGTCCCTCTCACAGAGATGAGCATACTGCAGAATAGCATAAATTTCCGCTGTGAAAATTGTCGCACATTGTCCGAAAGCGTAGTACTCTCTGACTCCTATGGTCTTGCCGAATACTCCGGCTACAGCTCTTTCATCTTGTCGAGATCCATCAGTATACCACCAGGATCCATTTTTCGGAAGATTTTGTTCTCCCTCCCAATCCTCTCTACTTGGCATAAGTATCTCCAGGGAGAGGTTGGATTTTAAAAACGGCATCATGTAGTCTGTCCGCATGGGGAGTGATGGACACCTCTCTACCACGCTGTCCCAGACACCTGAGTCACCGCCTGTTTCAATTCCAAGATGTCCCAGGCAACTGAGATGATAAACAGTCCTCAGGGCCTCGTTCTCTAGCTGGGGGAGCATTGTAGAAATCTGTCGGTTGCTCCTATGAAAATGGACTACGTGGAGCCGGTGTTGAAATCAAACCCCTCTCTTGAAATATTTTTACCATGTAGAGAGGATCTAAAAATTTTAAACATCTGAAAATGCTATAATTTGTAAAAAAAAAATGATTTGATTTCTATAGATATTCTAAATCAAAAGTTTGGAACAAAAATTTTAACTTTTATTTTTTCGCATATTTTGCAAAAAAAACACTTTTTCAAAAATAAAAAAATATTATCATGAGGTTCACCGATCATAGAAAAGACCCTGCTCTGACTGAAATGCTGCAACTTGTCACATGTGTCATATTTAAACTGTAAAACCAAGATTCATTAAAAAGGTTTGAGACTTACACCAGGTCTCGTTACCATGGAAGTTAGATCTTCTAGTTGGCCAGTTTTGTTTTGCTTATGGTTTTTGGCATCTTACCAATCGACAGATTGTTTTTTTTTTAAATGCCAGCAAATGTGTATATCTTTAAATGTCAATATTATTTTTTTTTCGCTTGCTTCGAAATATGAAATAAATTACAAAATTTTAGTTCTTGTGTTTCAAAAAAATCAGCCGAATTAAGTAGACCTAGGTAATTTACTCATTAAAAGTAAGTATTTTTGACAAAATTAGAACTAATTTTGAATGAAACAAGTCAGGTCATTTCCTAACTGGTTACATAAATATTTCCATATAGTGCAACATGTCTGCGGTTCACTTTATATACAAAGTCGTACATAAAGTCGAGAACACATAGGAAATAATTTTATTTAATAGAGAAATTTTATTTTTGCCATTAGTTCTTTGCTTAAAAAATAATATGAAAAGACATGCATACAAGAAAGCATGTGCATGAAGAATTTGTCCCACAATTAATAGAATTCTAAAAAAAAAGTCACCTTGTTTTTTAATACAAATTTTTCCCACATGGTGCAACATGCCTGCCGATCAGTGTATACTCCTCATATGTTAAGGAGTTCAGTGTAACAAACATAGAAATGCGATAAAGACAACAATATGTTCTTGTCTGACAGATTATGAATGCAATGTTAACACTTTATTGTTACATTAAACCCAATTAAGAATTTTTTGTATTGTGGGCTTTTTCAATAAAAAACACTTTAAAAAAATCTTATTTTTTGAAACTGTCTGAACAACCAAAAAAATGTAACAATAAGAAAAAGTTTAAGAATAATATTTTACGAAAGTGTCGCATTGTACCAATATGAAATGGAAGCCTTTATGGCCGACTTCTTGGATTTGGACTGCGTCAAAATGAAATTACTTTCTCCAAGTAATCTTTAGAATAAGAAGAAAGATATTGTTTTAAAAAACTAAAAATGTTTCATCAGGACGTGAATTTAGGAGAAACCTTATTTTTCTAGTTAAATTGGCAAAATCTATAAAAATAGAATGATTTTTATAATTGTTAGCACATTTTTATAGGTATCAATATATTCATAGACAAAATTATCTAGTATTTTTGGCTATTACTATAGCTTGAAAATAATTTTAAAATAGTGCTGAAATTTTATGTTTTTGCTGATGTTTTTCATTTAGTAGATTCATTTTTGTGTTGTTTGTTGTTTCTAAAGTATTTTATAATAAAATTAGTCTCATGAATTAAATTATTGTTATGAATTACACGTACTTTTTTTTCTTAAAAATAACAGTATGCTACCAATTATTCATTATAATGAGGTTGTAGCAACACAAATTGTAACTCTACCTATCAGCTAATTAGGAGGGTTTTTTGATACTTAATTATCTACAAATTCGTACGTTGGTATCAACTCATCTTAAAATAAGGAATATAGGAAGAAAAAAAGTCAAAAATTTTATAAAGATCTATAGAATGCCTATTGTAAACGCATACAAAACGTTAGCTTTGGAGGGTGCAACGCAATGCGAGGGGAAGATATCAGTTGGAAGAGACACGCTGAAATTGTCGAAGATTCTGGATGAATGACTAATGATTTTTATATAAGAATAAACTTCCAAATCATGTTTTGTCATATCTTGACTATTAACGCTCGATAACATGTCTCTGGTATAGTGCCTAATTATTTCGATGCGGTTTAGATGCAAAAATTAGATTGACTACCACATAGATTCAACTTAAGTGTAATAAAACTCATGTGAAATTAGTTAAAATGTCGCATAATATGAAGAAATCTAGTTCCACCTACAATAGAAGAGCTTGAGTTACACTCATTAAAACTTAAAAAGGAAATACTTATTTACTAACAATGCTCTTATTTTAATCGCTAAAATTTGATAAAGGTAATATAAAATAAATTACAGTTTGTGAATGGGAAAACGCTTCACTTATAAGAACGGCAGATGATTGAAGCTGGCTAAGAACTTTACTGGCACCTTTTCAAATTTTCCTTTCAGTGAAGCCAACACCCTTTTAGAGGGTTTTGATTTTGTTTTTGGTTTTATTTAGACGCTTAGATTTAGCTTTATTTCGCTGGTAATTCTTTTGGTAGCATGTCAGAGTAGACATTGAGATCATTCCATCTTGTGTTGTCTGTGATTGGAGGGCCCTGCGGTGCTCAAGCTAGAAAAAATGGTACACCTCCAACCGTATAGTATAAGTCCATGCAACAACTACATTGTAGTCGTCATGTTGGTCTGTTTATGGAGATAATACACCACTGCTGTAACACTGAGCAGCGCTGTGTTGAATAAATGAGCTAACAAAGTCTATTAGGTTTTTATAACAATCAGTTTTTCAACAAACAACTCTAAGCCTTAGCCCCATTGAAGAGAAACTTCACACTTATATTACCTTTTGCAAACCTCATAAATAACTTTTTTTTTTGTCTTGCTCCATATTACGAGCGTGCCGTTCAAGAACTGGCAAAACTGTTGCTACTAAGTGCTATCTGCCATATATATATATATATATATATATATATATATATATATATATATATATATATATATATATATATATATAGGCAAACTTCGTTCCAACCATTTCCTTTCCGTGTTATAGGTTGCACAGTTTGAACAAATTGCTAAGAAATACAATTTATCCTATTCCACCACCATCGTGATGATGGCCTACCTGTACCACCATACCGAGAAGAAAGTCAAAACTTACCCTCCCCGCTACAGTGATATGGCAGAGGTACATGTTTGATGCAAGTGCTTCCCTCTGGATGATGCAATGGGTCCACATAGCATGCGGTAATTTACTGCGAATAAGCGCTTGAAATTCTCCATAGCGGCCAAACATTGATTGAGCGCCATCAGTACATACACCGATACACTTTTCTCAATCTAAATTTTAAACAAGCCTTGAGCCTTTGCGCCTCCAATGATGCTTTCGTAGAAAAGAAGGTCTTCAACAATAATATTGTCATCCAGGAAGCGTATATAACAAATAAGGTTACCGTCAGTAGCCTCGTCAAGTTGGAAACCAAATTCCTTGCCTTTCATTTCCTTTATTAATTGGTCATTAATATCCTCAGCTCTGTGATGGGTTCTTCGACTAATAATGTTATTAGATAAAGGTACCTTTGTAATTAGTTTTTCCGACGATCCTCCTACCATGATATTTACCATGTCGACAGCAGCAAGTAAAATAAATTCTTCTGCACTTCGCCATCCTGTATCCCTCCTTGAAAGATGCTAGCAGTGCGTTGCTAGGTAATGAAGCTTGTTGAGTGAACACGTTTTTTGGTTTTTGTAAATTTTGGAACTTTCTGTTAAAAAATTCGCGCGATTTTTCAACCATGGTGAATGGTCTCGAGATGTCGCTTTAGCTTACTTGGGAGTATACTCTTTCAAACAGAGCACACACTGCTGCCTTTCTTAATATTTATTTCTGCTGAAGTAATGTCAAAGTACGTATATGCGATATTTCCACCTTTTTGCTCCCCTGTTTCTTGTCGAGTCTTCATCACTCTGACTTTAACTGTCGGCTTTCTTATTTAATATAAATCTTTCCATATCGTGACTGACTTTTTGCGAAAACACAAAGCAGTACAATTAAAACAAACCAACGGACCTCTTCGCGTATATAAGTTTAAATAGATATTGTAATCGTTAAATGTAACGGTTACAATATCTATTTAAACTTTCAGTACTAAGAATACCTTATTATAACTTATGTTTATCTTAACAATTCGACTGGTTACGTTGACAATAAATAAACTTACTTGACAATGCGGCAACTTATCTACTACCAATGAGCGCTTGCGAAAATTCCCGTCGATGGTCGCAACATCTCTCTCTCTCTCTCTCTCTCTCGCCCGACCAGCAGCAAATTCGGCATTTAAAAACGTACTCCAATTTAAGTAACACTGTTTTTAGTCCTCTCTAATAATGCAAACTTTGGTCCTGTAGGGCAGTGTTAATAAATACAAAAATAAGTAATAAATATTTGTCTTTGTTATTCCCGAAATAGAAACCACCAGCCTCGTACTACGCCCCTGCAAGTATCTAATATTAAGCATAGCATATTCGTACATCATCCTGCTGCTAATGGTTTATTCATAACGAAAATTTCAGTCAGATTTATTAAATATTGCACAATGTAGTTTAAACAATTCTACGTGCCCATACAAAATTCAGCTGTTACGTTTTGGAAAATACAAAATGATTATTATTATGTTATATTTGCCGTTGTGAGGAATAAGCTAAATTAATAAATGAGCTAAAATTTTGTAATAGATTTAGTTTGAATTTAATATAAATTAGATTATATTGGGATAGGGGTGGAATAACAACGAAGAGATATTTATTATTTCATGCATGGATGGCATATGGTTGGGGAAATTTGATTTTATTAACACGAGTAAAATACCCCAAAATTACAATTAAATTTTTCATATTAATTTTCTCTAGAATCTTCTATATATATATATATATATATATATATATATATATATATATATATATATATATATATATATATATATATATATATATATATATGTTATTAATGTAAATGGTATTTTAATTATTCAGCCATGATTAGTTAAGATTTGGATCGTGGGTCGTAGAAAAATTGATTTTTCGTTGCGAACGTTTGGCGTTATTTTAAAGCATCTTCAAGGCTTTGGAAAGCAGTATTCCTGAGATAAAATCAAAGAACTCTACAAAAATATAAATACAAAGCTTTTCCACAATAATAATAAAGAGACGATGGCACACACGAAATAAAAACGTACTATCTCGTCGCTTGAAAAAAGCAGTACCGTTTTTTTCGAGTAGATCTCAAAATCATTGTACCTATCAAAAGCCTTGCCAAATTCCAAAAAGCACAAAAACACGCTATAGATTACATATCTGCTTCGTTTTACAAAGACCCAGATACGGAATAGAGCAGCGTTTCCCAACCGAGATACGAGATGTTTATAAAAATTCTATTGATAACATCATTCATTTCTTAAAAAAATAGTAAAGAGCTACGAAAACCTTATATTTGTATATTTACTAATAACGGAGATAACCTGTAAAACTATCGAGAATTGGACACCCTGTACACAGGGGCGGATCCAGCCTCTCTCCTTGGGGGGGGGGGGGGGGGTGATATCACAAAAGTACAGTATGGCAAGCGAAAGCGAGTTGTCTCGGGGGGGTTGACCAGCAACATTCTCATTTCTAGTGTAAAAGGTAGGGACGGGGCTATTTTTTTGAATTTGAAACTCTTGGAGAGGGAGGGGGGCGATCACAAGAAAAAACAAGTTTCCGACAGGGGGTGGGAAGATGCGATCAACATACACATTCCTCGTATAAAAGGCAGATCCGGTCTATTTTCCTGAGTTCAAAGCTCCTGGGGGGGGTCGCAAAAAAAAAACAAGTTGTCAACGGGGGGGGGGGGTTGCCAGCAGCATACACATTCCTAATATAAAAGGCAGAATCGGTTCTATGTTCCTGAACTCAAAGCCCTTGGAAAGGGGGAGAGGCGATCGCAAGCATACACATTCCTATACTCTATTCAAAAACTAGAGAGAGTAATAAAACTGTTACCGAAACCTCCAACGTACCTGCTTCAGTGCCGCCGGTAACTGAGAATTGCCGTAAATCTAATTATATTTAAATATTATAAGCTTTTATAAATTTACTGCAACAATAAAATTTCTAATAATTCAATTTAATTTCTGTCAGTGAGCAAAGTACACCTTACAGTGTGTCCTTAGTGATTTATTTTGTTTGTGCTTGTTTTTATATATTATTTGAGATTAGTGAGATACCCAAAAGATGGAGGGCATTTTTTCCTCAACGAAAAACTTATTACGATGAATGTTTATGATGCCTTAAGATATTAATATCTAGATAATAATGTTAAAAGCTCTGTTTAGATGAATTCCAATATAACAGGAGTTCGAAAATCTATCATGTACCGAACACTGACGGAGAAAAAAAACGACTGGAATTGTTAATAATTCCAAGCTATATTCGATCACAGGCAGACGAAAAACCTCGTTGGAAAAAGAGATGTAAACTGTAATAAAAGGAGTTGTACATACATTTTATTATGAGAAGCAGATCTCAACCATCGACAAAATTCTAACTAAAATCAATGAAGATCGGGATTTGCCTGAAATTAAAAGAACTGAGCTCTGGAAATTGCTCAAAGAACTTAATTTTTGTTGGGAAAAACCAGATAGGAAATATGTTCTTATAGATCGTCCGGAAAATGTCCGTTGGTGAAGGAAATATCTCTCTCAAATAAAAGGTAGAGTTGCTGGAAATAACACAACTTACAAAATTAATAATTTAACTGGACTTTTGAAAGATTTTTTTGAATAAAGTTACTGCAAATTATTGCGAAAAATCCATATAATAAAAGAATAAAAGAAAATGTGGAAACTCGATCTCATGATCGGTGCGAGAGGAATCAATTATAATTAATTTGAGCGAAGATAGCTTCACTGACTTTGATGACGAATAAGATACGTAATGTTTACCAGCGTTAACACAATTTATGATTTAAATTTTCTGTAACATATAAAAATTAATGACATTTGAATCCCTTTTTAGTGTTTACATTGTAATTCTGCAGATGGTTTAAGAAATAGATGAACTGGAATGTCAAATATTCCAAAAATGTTTTTAATTAATAATAAAATGACCGATAGCCCCAAAAAAATTTTAATATTATATTGACGAATTTATTTTTTTATATATATGTTTAACTTCTTGTATTTTTTATAATGGGTATTTTGTAAGTATTTAAATTATAACTTAGAATTTTTTGAGAGAAAAAGGCTACGTTTTAGTCTGAATGTGCCTAAAACGGTTTCTATGCCAAAATTAAAAATAATAAAACTACAGTTGTGATTTGTGTTAAATATGTCAAAATTATCTAATTTTCTAATGTATATGAATTATTAAGAAATCATAAGAAATAAAATAATATTATAAAAACTTTTTATTTTAAGTTTATTACTGAAATAATACTCTATGCCATAAATATTTAGTGATAAAATAGACTTTCTTTTGACGCCTTCCGATGCCTATGACAAGGATTAAAATCCTTTTTAACACTTCACACATCCAAATATCTATTGCTATCCAACCCAAATAGTCCATTATTATAGACCAGTATTTTTGATTATAAAATTTCTAACTCATTCCTATGAAAAATATATGTGTCTAACAGATTTTGCCAACGACATCGGTCTAAAGAACACAGGTAGTTTGCGAAGAAAAAAAAGGTAAAAATGAAAAACTCTCCCTAGTTCTTGAATAAACTATAGTATAAGAGGCAAAATCGGGTCTATTTTCCTGAACTCCAAGCTCTTGGGGGGGGGGGGGGGGGCGATCGCCCCCACCGCCCCCCCCCCTTGGATCCGCGCCTGCCTGTACATGTAATCAAATGAATATATTTCATTATAGCGATTTTATTTGATTATTCTTCTCTTTCCTAATAATGAGAAAATTGTTCAACTTAAAAATGTTCTAGGTGGTTAGGCCATATGGTGCTAAATCCGTTCTTGATGTTTTTCGTATTTGGGAAGAGTACAACTTCTTCGATATAGTTTTAAATTTAAGTTTACGATTCCAGAAAAACAGATAAATGTCCCAAAAGTAATAAAATTAGCTAACATAGATAACTGATTTATTTAAGCCACCTGGTCTTGTCATTGCAAATTGTTTTCTGTCAGTACGTATACTAAATAATTAACAATAATATATGAACTTTCACCAGGCTGGTCTTAGAGATCTAAAATTTTAATTGAATCCTTACGTCTTCTACAAAATAGCACACAAACACAGGAAATATCTTCTTGCTGTCGTGGTTTGAAGCGTCGATTAATATTAACATGATTGAATTAATTTTGATGCACAATTATTAAAAGGTAAACTGTAATTTTCTTGTATTGTCTGATAAGTCCAGACGCCATCTGCCGCGGGGATTTCCAAATCATCTGAAGTTGGCGCATCTAATTTCTTGAAAAAAATTATCAAACAAGAACTTGAAGCAGTTGCACGATCAGAATTTTTATGTTTTTCCGACTTTAAATACTGTTCTGTACCACTGGGACCGCCATAGGAAACGCTAAAACCCGTACATTTTTCGCCGCTTCGAAAAAGAACTTTGTGTCTTTATGAAAAGATATAAAGATTAAAGATGCGTTTGTGTTTCGGCATTGGTGACACTCACCAAAACACTATAACCTGTAACTTATTTACCTAAGCAGACCATGATGCAAAAAATCAAGAACGTAGGTGTCATTTTGGAACAATTGCAAATCACAACGGTCGAGGCGCAAGTGAAAGTAAACTGACGAAGATGGGACGCGCGGGCGGGCATCGGCGGGAATTTTCCAGAGCAGATATCGTTAATGTGGTTGAATATACAACGACTTGATCATTATTTTATACATATATAGATAAATGACTGATATTAACAAAATTACAAAAATAAAAAATAGTAATTAAGTTATTAATTTAATACCAATATTGTACAAAAACGTAGTTAACCGACTTGTATTGCTTTTATTTCTATTTACTTTTACGACGTTTCGATTAGGTTGTATCTCTAATCATTATCAAGTATAAACTGAGTGTTTTGTCTTAAGATTACGAGCTTATATAGGGACTGTGTCCACTAAAGTGCAAAGGTTGGCTTCACTGTACACACCTCAATAATTTGATGTTACAAAGTAGTGGTTGCCAAAGATTAGGTATCTCAACACCCGGTTTACTGAAGATTCCATTATTGTTTTTAATGTAAACTGCTTCTATAAATTTTCTTTATTTCATGTTGGGTTTCATATATATTGCCACAGCCTCAGACCATTTTATATGGTGTTGTTTATCTCAGGCGTGTTCTGCAATACCTGATCTAGACGTTTCTCCTTTTTGTGTATGAGTTTTATTGCTCTTCCCAAATTTCATGGTGAATCATTCAAACGAAACTATTAAAACTTCAATATACAAGAAGCCAAGTCATACTGCGCAATATCTAAACCATAATTCTAATTATTCTGTTGTTACAAAACGGGGAATTATGCGCAACCTCTATAATCGCGCTATATATATATATATATATATATATATATATATATATATATATATATATATATATATATATATATATATATGTTTATGCGGATTTCACGGATTCCTCCGTGTCAGATGCAATAGCAGTGGATATATCCACATTATGCCGTTGTAGTGCTGAAATCACATTCAGCAAACGTACAACTACATGCAGCTCCGCGTATGAATGAAGTAAAATGCGAACAGTAAATGCAAACTTCTCTCCATCATATCTTTTCTGTGTTAGAGGTTGCACAGTTAGAACAAATTGTTATAAAACGCAATTTATCCTATTCCACCACCATCGAGATGATGGCCTACCTGTACCACCATACCGAGAAGAAAGTCAAAACTTACCCTCCCCACCACAGTGATACGGCAGATGTACATGTTTCGTCTCTACTAGACTCATCGGGGTACCGACATGCACCTGGCTGTGCAAAGGACAGATCGGAAGGAAGCATGCAAATACTGAACACGGCTTCTCCGACCTCCCGTCGGATGGCGTATATATGTTTATGCGGATTTCACGGATTCCTCCGTGTGAGATACAATAGCAGTGGATATATCCACATTATGCACATAAAACTCATACACAAAAAGGGGAAAGATCAGATATCGCAGAACACGCCTGGAATAAACAACACCATATAAAATGGTCTGAAGCTACGGCAACATATAGGGAACCCAGCATGAAAAAAGAAAATTTATAGAAGCAGCTTACATTAAAAATAATAACGGAATCTTTAGTAAACCCAGTGTTGAGATACCTAATCTTAGGCAACCACTACTTCGTAACATCAAATCATTTAGGTGTGTACAGTGAAGCGCAACTTTGCGCTTCAATGGACCCAATAGTCTTAAGACAAAACATTCAGTTTATACTTGATAACGACTAGAGATACAACCTAATCGAAACGTCGTAAAAATTAACAAAAATAAAGACAATCCAAGTCCAACAACCACATTTTCGCTAATAATTATTGTTTTATAATCTGTTACCGGTAAGTAGATACAATTTTTACTAAAAAACTAAATTTATACGCATAAATATTTCTAACCTTCAAATCTGTTGTCGATGTCTAAATACCCGACACACACACATAACTTTAAAATGTTCGCACTACTTTATTCAGTTATAATAATCAGGTATTATAAATTAGAATAAAGTATTGAGATTGAAATGTTCCTTCTAGATAAAGCGTAGTGAAACTCTTCACATGCTATTACAACAGCTTGTGCTTAAGTTGTGTGAAAATTTCAAGTTGGAGAAGAGAAACGGTGATCCTGTGGAATCAGTCTCATCTGTCCGAGAGGTAAAAATATAATTTTATTTTTGGAGCAAAACATTTTCAGTTAGGTATCATTTTTTTACAGAGTAAACACTGCCTTTAAAATTTCAAGGAAATCCCTATATGCCATATGAAAAAGGAAAGAAAACAATCCAATTATTTTCTCTCCAGGAAAAAATAGACCTTGTCGAAAAAAAAAAGCACAGATGTTCACGAAAGATCTAAAATGGAAGTTCGAAATACACTCTACAAAATGTACTAGGAAAGTTAGAGTATAATCTCTGTTATAATATAAGTTAACCTTGAAAGTTGTATCCTTGGTTTATATTTAATTATCTTAATGTCTTTATTATTTTTAGAAAAGCATGTTACTCTAAAAAGTTGAAACAATAAACTCAGTAACAAAAAATTGTATCTCTGGATAAAGTTTCTTTAAGTTGTCGGATTTTTTTCAAAATTGATATGGAGGAGTTTTTCGATCGCAATTACGAATCTGAAATTATTTTAAAAAAATAAATAAATATGGCGGGTCCAAAATGGCGGATTAAAAATTCTACATCTCTCGATTTTGTGTAAAATCAGTATTGGGGGATTTTTGTTAGTGTTAATTACGAATTTAAAATATTTTTTTAAATACTCAATCTGGCGGATTCAATAGGGAGTCCTAAAAACTCTACATTTTTCGATTTTCTCCATAACTGATATAGGGGGTTCTTTTCTGATAGTTCAATTTAATTTCTGTGAGTAAAGTACACCTTACAGTGTCTTTAGTGAATTATCTTATTTGTGCTTGTTTTTATTTATTATTTGAGATTAGTAAGATACCCAAAAGATATGGCTTCCACATCAATATTTATTCCAAAATCGTTAAATCAGGGCATTTTTTCCTCAACGAAAAACTTATTACAATGAACGTTTATGATCCTTAAGATATCAATATCTAAATAATAATGTTACAAGCTCTGTCGAGATGTGTTCCAACATGACAGGAGTTGGAGAATCTATTATGTACCGAATACTGAAGGAGAAAAAAACACAGACAGACGAATAACCTCGTTGGAAGAAGAGATGTAAACTGCACTAAAAGGAGCTGTATATACATTTTATTATGAAAAGCAGATTCCAACCGTCGAAAATTCTAACTCAAATCAATGAAGATCGGGATTTACCTGAAATTTAAAAAACTGAGCTCTTGAAATTGCTCAGAGTACTTAATTTTTGCTGGGAAAAACCAAATAGGAAATCCGTTCTTATAGATCGTTGGGAAAATGTCCGTTGGAGAAGGAAATATCTCTCGCAAGTACAAGGGAGCGTTGCTAGAAATAACACAACTTACAAAATCAGTAATTAAGCTGAACTTTTGAAAGATTTTTTTGAATAAATTTACTGCAGAAAACTGGGAAAAATCTCTATAATAAAAGAATAAAAGAAAATGTCGAAACTCGATCTCATGATCGGTGAGATAGAGGAATCAATTATAATTAATTTGAGCGAAGACTTTGATTACGAATTAGATACGTAATGTTTACTAACGTAAACACAATTTATTATTTAAATTTTCTGTAACATATAAAAATTAATTACATTTGAATTCCTTTTTAGTGTTTAATTGTAATTCTGCAGATGGTTTAAGAAATAAATAAACTGAAACGTCAAATGTCCTAAAAATGTTTTTAATTAATAATAAAATGACCGATAGCCATAAAAAAATTTCGATATTATATGGACGAATTTATTTTTTTATATATATTTAACTTTTTGTATTTTTGACAATGGGTATTTTGTATGTATCTAAATTATAACTTAAAATTTTTTGAGAGAAAAAGGCTACGTTTTAGTCTGAATGTGCCTAAAACGGTTTCTATGCCAATATTAAAAATAATAAAATAACAGTTGTGATTTGTGTTAAATATGTCAAAATTATCTATATTTTGTAATGTATGTGAATTGTTAAGAAATTATAAGAAATAAAATAATATTATAAAAACTTTTTATTATACCTTTATTACCGAAATAATATTTTATGCCATAAATACTTAGTGATAAAATAAACCTCCTTCCGACACCTATGACAAGGATTAAAATCCTTTTTTAACACTTCACACTTCCAAATACCTATTGTTATCCACTCCAAATAGTCCATTATTATAGACCGGTATTTTTGATTATGAAATTTTTAACCCATTCCTATGAATATATATATATATATATATATATATATATATATATATATATATATATATATATATATATACATAAATATGTGTGTGTGTGTGTGTCTAATAGATTTTGCTAAAGACAGCAGACTAAAGAACACAGGTAGTTTGCGAAGAAAAAAAAGTAAAAAATGATTTATTTCTCTTTCTTGTTCTTGAATAAACTATAGTAAAGGGTGTTTTTTATGGAGGTATAAAACTTTAAGTTGGCAACACTTTTTTAACTGGCGGCCATTTTGTCAGCTGTCAAGTGATTTATGTTTAGTTTGGTTGGGCATTTTAACATGAATATACTGACGTCTGAACAACGCTTCCAAATTGTGCAAATTTATTTTAAAAATCATGGTTCTGTTCGAAATACGTATCGCGCACTACGTCCATTTTACGGTCAACATAATCGTCCATCAGAGCAATTAATTCGATTAACTATGGAACGTTTCCGCACCACGTTTACTCTAAATGATAATCCGCATCCACAGAGACGTCGTACAGTGCGTATAGAAGAAGTCATTGCTGCTGTAGAGCGTAGCGTAGAGGAAGACCCGAATCAGTCTATCCGCCATCGTGCACAGGAATTGGATATGTATCCATCCACTTCATGGAAGATTTTGCGGAAAAATCTTGGTTTGCGTGCTTACAAAATCCAACTCGTGCAAGAATTGAAGCCACACGATCACCTAGCAAGGCGTAGATTCGGTGAATGGGCCCAAAACAAGATTGCCGTTGATCCCGATTTTCATAAACGAATTTTGTTTAGCGATGAAGCTCACTTTTGTTTGAATAGATACGTCAATAAACAAAACTGCCGTATTTGGAGTGATGATAATCCTCAAGTGTATGTTGAGACACCGTTACATCCAGAAAAACTGACTGTTTGGTGTGCTTTATGGGCTGGTGGAATCATTGGTCCGTACTTCTTTAAAAACGATGCTGGTCAGAACGTTACAGTCAATGGTGACCGCTATAGAGCCATGATTACTGACTTTTTCGTTCATCAATTGAACAACCATGATATGCAGGAGCTGTGGTTTCAACAAGACGGCGCAACATGTCACACAGCTCGTGCCACAATTGATTTATTGAAGGAAACGTTTAGTAACCGCATAGTTTCACGTTTCGGACCCGTGAATTGGCCTCCAAGATCGTGCGATTTAACGCCGCTAGACCATTTTCTGTGGGGATATGTGAAGTTTACGCCGATAAGCCCGAAACGATTGATCACTTGGAGGACAACATTCGCCGCGTTATTCCCGATATACGGCCACAAATGTTGGAAAAAGTCATCGAAAATTGGACCTCCAGATGAGACTACGTCCGAGACAGCCATGGCGGTTATATGCCAGAAGTCATATTTAAATTATAATGCTAGAAGGTTATCTTTCGAATAAAGTAAATTTCATGTCAATTTAAAAAATTCATCCTTGTTTTATTCCATTTAAAAGTTCTATACCTCTATAAAAAACACCCTTTATAAGAGGCAAAATCGGTTCTATTTTCCTGAACTTAAAGCTCCTGGGGGGGAGCATAGCCCCCCCCCACTGCTCCCCCTTGGATCCGCGCCTGTTGATGTGCATGAGTATTCTCTCACTGGACCAACTGTATCTTTATTACCACAGAGAATTTAAAATTTAAAGTCCTAAAGTATAGAAATTAGCAACAAAGGATATAGCCAGTTCGCTAAACCATCAAATCAACAGAAAACAAGCAAGGTGTTAAAATGAACGAAGAGCCTGAGGGTTATTACGAGGTTGATATTTTCATAAGCGATTATTTTTGTATAATCGGGCGCAAATGCGCTCTTTTAATATCGTACGGGACTGCTTTATTATTTTTATCCGTCCCGCGAATAAGCAGAATAAACTGTTAGGGGCGGTTTTATTCCTATTAGAACTTAAGCGGATGCGGACTTCTTTTTTATTTTGTTTCGCTTTAAGTGAAGTGGTTTCGTATATTAAAGCGCTATAAGTGTACTGTGGAAATTTACGGAATGGATGGCGTTCCAAATTAGGAATATAAAAAGGAGAATCGAAGGAGGGTTTTCGAAAATTAAGTTGTCTTATTATTTAAAAACAAACCTTTTCATTAAAAGTGTTTATTTTATATCTTATGTTAAATATTAAGATGCAAAATAAATTTTTAAAAAAGTAAGATAAAATAAATGTAATAATTAAGCCAGCTGAATAATTTTTTTTAAATTAGTGTTTCTAGATACGAGACAGCGGAAGGATGTTCAGAATAACTTTTTATTAAACAATTAAGGTGTGAAAAAACAGTTTTTTAAGTCTTAAAAAAAGAGATCGCTTTTTAGAAAAAAGATTTAAACAAAAATTATACGCCTACAAAATAAAAAATAAAATTTTTATAAAAAAATTGAACCGACTTCTAAAAGTACGCTAAAAAGTGAAAAATAACTAGACATTTTTATATGAAATTGAAAAGTCGGCGCCAAATTATTTCTAAATGAAATTAATAACTACTAATATATACCAATTATGGTAAGAAAGCAATTACAAATAAAGTATTTTTAATCTGTTTATGCGAGTCACATTTTTTACGTAATAAGATGTAAAATTTTCAGTCCCTCATATTGTATCTTATCAACCTAATAATTATAAAAAATTAACTTCATATTCGTAATACACGACTCCAAAAACCCCCTAATACCAAATCTGAAAAAATTCGAATAAGGTAAAATTTTCAACTCACCATACTGGATCCGCCATATTGAAATTCAAAAAAGTAATTTTAACGTCTTAATCTAATCTAGAACAAGAATTAAAAATCACAAATACATAGTTTAAACTTCATCCTCGCCGTCTTTATACCTGGAAATCCCTAGCAGACTCAACACAGAGTTTTGTGCGAAATCAAATAGATTTTATTATTATAAACAAAAGATTTGGTTCAACTGTAAAAAGAACTTGTACAGGGTGAGTCAACGATTGGATGAAGTAGGTTTGTGCCTTTTCGGTGAAATTAACAAAGAAACTATATTTATTGTTTGATACAGTTTATTTTTATGCAGATTTTAAAAATATTTAGGACTCTACAGGGTGAGCCAAAAAACTAGGACAGCATAAAATTGTATTTTTTTAAATAGAACACCCTATATACGAATCGTATTTTCGATTTAGCTTATAATTTTAAATCTTTTTTATTAAAGGTTTACTATAACAAAACTTTATAGTTTCTGCGATAATTAAGTTTAAAGAAAAAAAGTCACATTTTCAAGCATCAATTCAATCCTAAATAACGTTTTCAATTTTGTGACAAATATATTTAAATTTGGAATTTAGCAAGGCCAAGGACAAGTTAACATAATTTTTACCTAATATTTGCAATAAAAGCTACAGGGTGTTGAACACATCGGCTCAAATTTGAACAAGTTTAAATAAATAAATATCTTTTTTTTTTTAAATGGTACACCCTGTATATTTTCATGTTATTTAATGTAGAGTAATAAAAACCATAAAAGTTTTGTTCCTATACCTATTTATAACAGTTTTTCTTATTTTCCATACTTTTTTACAGAAATAGTCTTCATTATCATAGTAGTCATGGCAAAAACAATGTAAAAGAACATTTTTCTGTGTGTCAAATTTATAACCGCAATCGCTTCTTTTGGTTTTTATGTAGTGTAGTTTTTTTTTTTTTTTTGCATTCATCTTATATTGTAAAATGAATTTTCCAAAGAATGAGTTAATAGATATGATTTATACAATAGGAGAGGCTCAAAAAAATTGTCTTCTTGCTCAAAGAATTTACAAAATGAAGTATCCTGATCGACGCCAGCCTAATACCCATACTTTTCAAAACTTAATGCAAAGATTTGATTCTTCTGGTAGTGTTGATTATCCAAAACGTAAAGTGGTCAACAAACCAGTAACTAATGAAGAAAAGAACTACAAGTATTGTTAAATGTTCAGGAAAATCCTTATATTGGTAGCCGTCAGTTAGCAGCATTAAGTGAAATATCACAATCCACCGCTAATCGTACTACCAAGAAATATAGGTATCATCCATATCACATGGAATTACACCAAGAATTGCATGGACAGGATTTTGAAAGTCTTGTAAACTTTTGTAGTACAATAAATGCGGAGATTCAATTAAATCCAAATTTATTATGCAAGGTAATGTTTAGTGATGAAGCTACTTTTAGAAGTAACAGTGCCGTAAATAGACGCAACATGCATTATTATGCCACAGAAAACCCATTTTGGATTAGAGAGGTGCAACATCAAAACCACTGGTCATTAAATGTTTGGTGTGGTATTCATCATAATCGAATTATTGGACCCCACTTTTTTAATGAACCACTAAATGGCCATAGCTACCTGAACTTTCTACAAGAAGAACTACCCCAACTGCTTCAAGGTCTCGATAGGGATGAGCTCGACAATATGTGGTTCCAGCACGATGGTGCGCCTCCGCATTACCATCGTGAAGTTCGTGCGTTTTTGGACCAACGATATCCACAAAAATGGATTGGACGTGGGGGTTTCATTGAGTGGCCACCAAGGTCTTGCGATATCACCCCATTAGATTTCTTCCTATGGGGTTATATTAAAAATAAGGTGTATGTTAATCCACCAACAACAGTGGAAGATATGCGAAACAGGATTAGGGATACCTGTAGAACAATAACGCCACTAATTTTGTCCAGGGTCCGAGAAAATCTGCAAAAAAGACTAAATTTGTGCATTGCACAAGAGGGTCGTTTATTCGAACACTTATTAAAAAGAAATAATTAATCTCAGTATTTAATAGGTAATTTTTTTGTTTCAATTTAGTATAAAAGTAAATATGTATTTGCCTTGTCGTTATTGTTGTGTTAATTTTTTCACATTATGTTTAATTAAACTATTGCCGTTGTAATATAACGAATAATGTATTTCATCATATTTAACCACATTCTGTTTGTTTCTGTAGTTTCTTTTTATTATTTTACATGGCTACTATAATAATGAAGACTATTTCTGTAAAAAAGTATGGAAAATAAGAAAAACTGAAATATCTCAAAAACTATTATAAATAGGTATAGGATATATTGAACAAAACTTTTAGGGTTTTTATTACTCTATTAAATAACATGAAAATATACAGGGTGTACCATTTAAAAAAAAAAAGATATTTATTCATTTAAACTTGTTCAAATTTGAGCCGATGTGTTCAACACCCTGTAGCTTTTATTGCAAATGTTAGGTAAAAATTATGTTAACTTGTCCTTGGCCTTGCTAAATTCCAAATTTGAATATATTTGTCACAAAATTGAAAACGTTATTTAGGATTGAATTGATGCTTGGAAATGTGACTTTTTTTCTTTAAACTTAATTATCTCAGAAACTATAAAGTTTTGTTATAGTAAACCCTTAATAAAAAAGATTTAAAATTATAAGCTAAATCGAAAATACGATTCGTATATAGGGTGTTCTATTTAAAAAAATACAACTTTATGCTGTCCTAGTTTTTTGGCTCACCCTGTAGAGTCCTAAATATTTTTAAAATCTGCGTAAAAATAAACTGTATCAAACAATAAATATAGTTTCTTTGTTAATTTCACCGAAAAGGCACAAACCTACTTCATCCAATCGTTGACTCACCCTGTACATACCCTGGAGCAGACGTACCCTCTGACCATGTTCTGTCGATGGCCATTGTAAAGATCGCACTATCAAGCATAAAAAATCCAACAACACAAGCAAGGCTGGCACTGGATAAGTTGAAGGATCCTGGGATAAGGACGGAAATCAGTAATGAAATAAATACAGGACTTCAAACGATAACATCAAACATTGGAGTAGAACTAACTCAGTCTTGGGCGAAGATAACAAATACCGTAATGAATACTCTACAGACAAGACTGGGGTACAAATCAAGAAACAAAAAGCAGAAATGGATGACCGATGAAATTCTGCTATTAATGGACGAACGACGAAGACACACGAACGACGTATCTATAGAAACATCCATAAATTAATAACAACAAAAATAAGAATAGCGAAGAATGACTGACTTGAATGAATGCACTGCAAAATAGACACGATCATTTAAATTTGCACAAAAAGCTGAAAGACACTGCTGGATTATATAGAGGATGGAAACCAAGTTTAATTGTAGACCAGAACAACAAGATAGTCCTCGAGAGCAAAGAAAAAATTGACATCTGGGAAGAATACATCGGAGAACTTTTTAAAGATAACAGACCACCAAGAGAGAATGATTTAAGTGATAGTTTGACTGGCCCATCAATTACAAAAGAAGAGATTGAAAAAGCTATCCATAACTTAAAATACAACAAAGCAGCTGGACCAGACAAAATCCCGTCAGAAATACTCAAACTCCTAGATGAAAGAGATGTTGCGGCATTGCATAAAGTTTTTAACATCATCTACAATACTGGTCTCTACCCCAAACAATGGCTATGTTCTACTTTTATCCCGTTACCAAAGAAACCCAAAGCAAAAAGATGCGAAAATTACAGACTTATCAGTCTAATGTGTCATACATTACAGCTTTTCTTAAAAATACTACACCAAACAATATACAAGAAATGTGAAAGAGACGTGAGCAACTCCCAGTTTGGATTTAGAGAGGAATTAGGTACAAGGGAGGCGATAGTCGCAACACAGGCACTGGTACAAAATTGCTATGACCAAAGAAAAGATGTGTGTCTATGTTTCATAGACTATGAGAATAGCTTTCGACCGTGTTCAACATCAAAAGTTAATACAACTCTTCGAGAGGCTCGACATCGATCAAAAGGACATCTGATGCATCCAAAATTTGTATTGGAACCAGAATGCACAGGTAAAAATTGCAAATGGTATGTCTAATACTGTACAAATTGAGAGGGGAGTGAGAAAGGGGTGCGTACTATCTCCGTTCCTATTTAATTTATATTCGGAGACAATTTTCTGAGAGGCCTTAGAAGAGGTAAAAAAGAGCATTAGAGTAAATGGTGTATGAATCAACAACATTCGTTATGCCGATGACACGGTCCTGATAGCCGAAAATATAGATGAGCTACAACAAATAGTAAATATGGTTGGACAACACAGTGCATCTATGGGTCTGAACATCAATACTAGGAAAACAAAGTTTATGATCATCTCCAGAACCCTGGATGCATTTACAAACTCCGGAATAACATTTGATGCAGCGCCCATTGAAATAATGGACAAGTTCAAATACCTGGGAACATGGCTTTGTGAGGATTGGACATCGGACAGAGAAATAAAAAGCCGTATTGAGCAAGCCCGACAGGCTTTCCTGAATCTTAAAATGTGCTTACCTGCTCAGAATTCGATATTGACTTGAGGGTGAGGTTTATGAAATGCTACGTATGGTCAGTGCTTCTTTATGGCGTGGAGGATTGGACCCTAAAAACGAATAATATCAATAAACTGGAAGCCTTCGAAATATGGCTGTATCGCAGAATTCTTAAAATCTCATGGACGGAGAAGAAGACAAATGAGGAAGTTCTGGGGCGTGTAGGAAGAGAGCGTGAAATATTCGAAGTAGTCAAGAAAAAAAAAAGCCTATCTGGGACATATCATGCGAAACGAAAAATATGAGTTCTTACAGTTGATGATTGAGGGCAAAATTGAGGGCAGAAGGGGAATGAGGAGGAAGAAAATGTCTTGGCTTCGGAACATAAGACAATAGACAGGCTTACGTGATGTACAAACACTGATCCACACCGCCCGAGGTAGAGAAGCAATGGAGCATGTGATCGCAAACATCTATTAATGGATATGCATCCAAAGAAGAAGAAGAATCTAATCTAAATCTAAACCGTTCAAAGCCTCCTAGTACCAATTTTGGATGAAATCCAGAAATTTAAAATTTCTAGACCGTCATATTGCATCTGACATATTAGATTTTCTTAAAATAATTTTATATTCGCCATTTACATCCTCAAAAACGATTCAGTCCCACATTTGAACAAAATCGAAAAATGTAAAATATTTAGTTAGCCATATTCAATCCTGAAAAAATACTATTAAATTCATTATTTACACCCTCAAGAACCCTCTATTTCAGTTTTGGAGAAAATCGAAAAATGTAAAATTTTAAGGACGCCATATTGAATCCGCCAGATTGAGTTTTTCAAAATATTGTTACAAACTTTATAGCGTTGTACATTTCCTAGTATTAGTTTGTTTTCGTAGTTTGTAGGGTTTAGGTATATTTTCTAATGTAAAGAACTTTGTAGCATTTTATATTTCACAGTATTAGTTTGAGTTTGCAGTTCATAGGGTTTTAGGTATATTGTCTATGAGTTTATAATTTATTTAAGTAATTTTACCTTTGTTAATTTCCTTAGGAGACGACTATGAAAGAAGGTCTGGAACTTTTTAGAGAATTCGATTTCCTTATTTTTAGTATGGAACGCCTATGATGGAAGGTCTAGAAATCGCCGGATTATTCCTTTTTCTTAGTTTTATCACACCACGTAGTATGGAAATCCTTCTAGAGAATTAGGGAATCTTCCGGCATCGACCAAAAGGGTATATAAAGGGTCCAGATCGACTTTCTTAGTCAGAGTTCGTCGACGCAAGTTGAAATAATTTGACAAGTGTCAAAAGTAAGGTTGACAATAAAAAGTGATTAAAAAAATACAGGGTGTGTAGTTTGATTGGAGACCGGCCGTCCGGAACAAATTGGTGTCGGAAGTGGATCAAATCCAGAAGAGGTTAGTTTAGGTTAGAAAATTAGAAAAAGAAGGAAAAAAAATAAACTAAAATTGTATGCCAGTGGAAACTAGAAGCCAGAAAGCAAAAATGGAAGAACAACTTCAAGCTAGTTTGAATCAAATACTGATGATGATTCAAGACATGAAAACAAGCCAAGATGATATGAAGAAAAGCCAAGAAGAGATGAAACAAGAATTGAAAGAAGATATGACGAAAAATCAAGATGATATGAAACAAAAATTAAAGACAAGCCAAGATGATATGAAACAAGAATTAAAGACAAGCCAAGATGATATGAAACAAGAATTAAAAACAAGCCAAGAAGGTATGACAAAAATCTTGATGATATGAAACGGGAATTAAAGACAAGCCAAGACGAAGTGAAACAGGAATTAAAGGCAAGTCAAGAAGAGATGAAACAAGAATTAAAGACAAGCCAAGATGATATAAAACAAGAACTAAAAATAAGCCTGGAGGACATGAGACAGGAAGTTAAGACAAGTCAAGAAGACATGAAACAAGAACTGAAAGAAGACATTAAAAAAAATCAAGACGATATGAAACGTATAGAACAAGAAATGCAACAGGAACTTAAGACAAGTCAAGAAGATATGAAGCGCATAGAACAAGAAATGCAAAAGAAGATTAACAAAATTATGGAAGACGTACATGGCGAAGTACAACATGAGGTGACGGGAATCCAGAGACGGATGCAACAGTTACATTTGCAAATGGAGAAGGTAGCCAGTACAGGTGTAATAAAGGTAGATGGTGTTCCTGCAACTAGTGTGATGAAGCCACCTACCTTCGACGGCAAGGTACCTTGGCTTACCTATGTCCGTCAGTTTGAAGCCGCCGCCACCGGCAATAACTGGAGTTTACCGGAAAAGGCACGTGCTCTTGTTTTAGCACTACGAGGTGAAGCTATGGAGGTACTACGTAACATTCCGGAAGAAAAACAGAATGATTACGAGTTCATTGTTAGTTTTCTGGAGATGCGCTATGGGGAAGCCCACCTACAAGAAGTTTATAAAGCCCAACTCCAAGGAAGAAGACAAAAATATAACGAAAGTCTTCAAGAATATGAGGCGGATATCATGAGGTTAATAAATTTGACCTACCCAACATACCCAGAAGAAATAAAGCAAGAGTTAGCAGTGAATAGTTTTATTGAAGGTTTACGCGACCCAGAAACAAGTCAGACACTAAGAATGGCCAGACTGAAGAGAATATCCGCGGCTCTTGCTTATGCCCTTCAGTTTGAGACTGCCAAACAGACATCAAGGAACCAAGAACGAATCACAAGAGGAGTCAATGTTTCTCGAGATTATCGCAAGATCAACGAGAAAACTTTCATGAGGCTTATGAGGGAGTTGCTAGAATTTTTGAATGAAGCGAAAACACAAGATAACAAAAATACAACCTTTCGTAGCAGAAATAGAATTCGTTGTTGAAAGTGTGATCAAGAGGGGCATCTACAAAGCCGGTGTACTCGCAATAATGTTCCTGACAGAGGCTCTGATGGCTATCGGCTTCATATTGCTAATATAGGTGATGATGTTCGAAGAAGCGACTTGGAGAAAGTCTTTGCTCCTTATGGTGAACTTAAAGAAGTCTGGTTAAGTAATAGTATTCCCTGTTTTGGATTTGCTGTTTACAAAGATAAAAGAAATGCTGCAGTTGCTGTCAAGGCTTGCGATGGAGTTGAAGTATGTGGTTGTCGCATTAGAGTAACTTATGCCAGACCGAGAAGAAGGGATCAGGGTCGCAGGTACCATTCGAATACCATGCGTTGTTACCAATGCGGAGACAAAGATCACTTTTACAGAGATTGCCCGGAAATTACTGTTGGTGGAAACGATAGAAGAAAGGACCATTCCGGAAGACATAGAAGGAGTACTCGCGGTGACCGAGGAGAACGTGACGAGAGGGACCGTGACCGCGAATGGGGCTACGGAAGAAGAACGTTCTACAGGTCATCCACGAGAAGGTACATTGAGACGGACCGCGACGGTGAAAGAGACCCCGGAAGGAAAACGTCTTCCAGGCCAGTCATGGGAAGGTCCGTACAATGTAGTGACTCGACTAAACGACCTGGTATACCGAATTCAGAAAAGCCCTCATGCGAAGATGAAAGTCGTGCATCTGGACAGATTGGCCCATTACCAAGATCAAGAAGGTTGATCGGGACGATCAAGGCTTGGAAGGGGGCAATGTTACAAACTTTATAGCGTTGTACAT
This sequence comes from Diaprepes abbreviatus, assembly GCA_034092305.1. NCBI lineage: Eukaryota > Metazoa > Arthropoda > Insecta > Coleoptera > Curculionidae > Diaprepes > Diaprepes abbreviatus. The sequence continues at coordinate 14,461,772 of JASJET010000070.1, read as the reverse complement.
TTCCTAGTATTAGTTTGTATTCGTAGTTTGTAGGGTTTAGGTATATTTTCTAATGTAAAGAACTTTGTAGCATTTTATATTTCACAGTATTAGTTTGAGTTTGCAGTTCATAGGGTTTTAGGTATATTGTCTATGAGTTTATAATTTATTTAAGTAATTTTACCTTTGTTAATTTCCTCAGGAGACGACTATGAAAGAAGGTCTGGAACTTTTTAGAGAATTCGATTTCGTTATTTTTAGTATGGAACGCCTATGATGGAAGATCTAGAAATCGCCGGATTATTCCTTTTTCTTAGTTTTATCACACCACGTAGTATGGAAATCCTTCTAGAGAATTAGGGAATCTTCCGGCATCGACCAAAAGGGTATATAAAGGGTCCAGATCGACCTTCTTAGTCAGTATATTCTGAGAGTTCGTCGACGCAAGTTGAAATAATTTGACAAGTGTCAAAAGTAAGGTTGACAATAAAAAGTGATTAAAAAAATACAGGGTGTGTAGTTTGATTGGAGACCGGCCGTCCGGAACAATATATTTTAAATTCGTAATTAACACTAACAAAAATCCCTCAATACTAATTTTAGACAAAATCGAGATATGTAGAATCTTTAATCCGCCATATTTATTTCTTTTTAAATAATGTCGGATTCATAATGTGCCATCCCAAAAATATCCCCATATCAATTTTGAAAAAAATCGGACAAAATTAATTTTTTATCCGCCATATTGGATATGCCATATTAAATTTTTTAAAAATAATTTTAAATCCGTTATGTGCAACCCCGAAAACTCCCCCATACCAATTTTGAAGAAAATCGAACAAAATTGATTTTTTCTTCCGCCATATTAAATTTTTTAAAAATAATTTTAGATTCGTCATGTGCGATCCCGAAAACTCTCCCGTACTAATTCTGGAGAAAATCGGACAAAATTCATTTTTTGTCCGCTATATTGATGGAAAATAAACTGAATAAGCCATAGTAAAATTTAATTGAATTTTCCGTGACACTCTATGAAGTAACACACGTCTGACATATATCTTAAGCTTAACTTAATCTAATTTACCTAGTCTATAAGACGAAATGGTAACATGCAAAATAACTGGCAAGAGAACCATGTGCTCAGTCTATTTGCTTTTAACTTTTTGTCACTCCAGCGACATAGCCTAATTTACAAATGTTTTCCTTTCATCTACAGAACGATTGTGCAGTGAACGTCCGACCTAACAGAGCCATATGGCCGTTTCGACAATGCCTTTAACGTCATGTTTACCTTGTTCGTTGTCCTTTAAAATCACGTAAAAACGAAAAATTATCCTGTCTGTTTAATTTGTCTGTGTATGCACAAAAGATGGTGCTTTTCCAATTGGAAACTTCGTTATTTGATCGTATGATTTATTCAAAATTTAATATTAACTGTTTTTAATAAGTTATTTCAATAAATTGGCGAGGAAGTACTTTTAGTTTACTTTATTCTCATTCTAAGTGTCAACGCTTATCACCGTAGTCGAAAAGAAAAATTAGACGTGAAAAAATTATCATTCTTTTTTAATTAAACAGACATAAAAAATCTACTAAAAATGGTAGCTTCGTTACTTTATCAATATATATTTTTTTTATTTATTTAACATAACTAAACCAGAAACATACCTTTATTAAATACAATACCGAATCATTCGCTAACGATAGCACAAAAGTATTGTATCAGCAGAAACTCTCGGAGAAAAAAAACGCTGATATAATCCTAGAAAATGACGGAGTGGAGAAAGCCTGGAAAAAACTAAAAAGAAATATACAAGAGAGCGTCAGGGAGGCGATTGGAACACGAACAGTTAGCACGAACAAGCGAAGCAATACAAAACCTTGGTTCACAGAAGAGGTGAAAATACTAGCAAAAGAAAAACGACAAGCATTTACAAAATACCGACAGCACAAAACAACAAACCATTTCGAAGAGTACAAAACGGTGAGAAACAGAATCAACAGCCAAATAGCTCAACTAAAGAAAGAATACTGGGAAAAGTATTCAAAAAACATGGAACACGACCTATATGGAGGACAAAAGAAAATATGGAACATGCTGAGGAACAGAAAAAACCAATCAATGAATACGTTCAACTAAGTCCAATCGACAGCCAACAATGGGTCAGCCATTTTAAGAACTTACTCCAGGCACCAGCTACAGAAAACAACGTAGACGAAAACCAACAAGAAACCACACTAACAGATGTTAGCATCAGTGAAGCAGAGATGCACCTGACAATTAAGAAATTAAAAAACAGAAAATCACCTGGTATCGACCAAATTACGAATGAGATGCTAAAGTACGGAGGCCCCAGCCTTGTCACAGAGCTCACTGTTCTATTTCAAAAAATACTCCGCACAACGTCAGTACCCAATTCCGATTCACAAAAAAGGATCAAAGAAACAACCCGAAAACTACAGAGGAATCAGCTTACTGAACAGTTCAGCCAAATTGTTAACCAAAATACTGTCACAATGGATCGTAGACAAGTTAGGGGCGAAGAACAGCAGGGCTTCCGGAATAGCCGCTCTACTATCGACGGTATATTTATTATCAGACAGCTGGTTGAAAAATCTATCGAATACGATAAACCGCTGTTCATTTGTTTTGTGGATTTTACACAAGCGTTCGACCAAGTTAAACTGGAACACATAACACAACTACTGCGAAGAAAACAAGTAGACGAGGCAATCAAACGCACAATATACGAACTGAATTCCAAAAACATTATGGTAATTAAAATAAATAACACTCTAACAGAGGAAATCCCACTATCCATAGGAATAAGAGAGGGTGATAGCCTAAGTCCAACACTTTTCAATGTAATCATAAACGAAATCATTGATGAGGTAAAAAGCACAAATATTGGGTATCCAATGAGACACAACACCGTTCAGATTATATGCTTTGCAGACGATATTGCCTTGATAACAGATAGCGAGTACAACTTACAAAAAATGCTTTTCCATCTCAATCGAACAGCCAAGCAGTATAATATGAAGATATCTGTGGTGAAAACCAAGGCAATGGTAATAGCAAAAGAACCGGTAAGATGCAAACTAATGGTTGATGACAAACATATCGAACAGGTTGGGAACTTTAAATACCTGGGAACACATATAACAAGTAACAGGGCAGTAACGGAAGAAGTACGCACACAAGCCAACAAAGCGGCCATGATATCAGGCCAATTAAGAGACATAATCTGGACGGTTGAGAGCAAAGCAAGAATTTACAAGGTCTGTGTAAGACCGATACTGACCTATGGCACAGAAACAAGAAATGAAACAACAAAGACAAAACAAATTATGAGAACCACAGAAAGGAAAACGCTGAGAATGATCACGGGGACAAGTTTAAGAGATAGAATAAGAAACGCAAAAATACGCGAGGACAGCGGAGTGGGGTATGTTGTGAAGTGGGTTCGAAACCGTCGTAGGCAGTGGAGAGATCACGTGGAACGAATGGACGATGACAGACTAGCAAAAACCGTGATGAGAGAGAAGCCAAACACCAAACGGCCGCCTGGTCGGCCCCCCAAAAGATGGAGAGACAGCTGGATTTCGACCTCAAACGAGGATCGATGAGGCATTGCCTAGATAACAGAACTTGATTCTACCTAAAAGAAGAAGAAGAAGAACTAAACCAGCAAACGGCAGGTTTTTATCGGTGAGCAGGTTGGTGTGAGGAGTACTTATACCGGGGCGCCACTCAATTTTTGTATTTTTTGTTAAACCACTAAATGGGATTTGTTGTTGTTGAAAGTTTAAAACAACCGAGATTAGCTTTGTTCAAAAAAACTTACATAATCAAATTCGTAACATTCTAGAACTAAATAAGGGGAAGTACGGGAGAGTTGTCCCTTATTTTAAAAAAATTGCGTAGTTTTTGTAAAAAATATTTTTTTAACTCGAATAATAGCATTACGTTAACACAAACTGTTTTCTTTTAAAATCTGCAAAAATAAATCTCTAAACTCTTACACAAAAAACACCTGCAAAGGGACATCTCTTCGTTACCCTAGGAGAGATGCCTCATTAGAAAGGGAGACATGCTGCACAAAAGGGGAGATGCCGCACATCTTAAAACCTAATTTTTGAATACTTAGTTTGCATCTGTTCTCGGGAACAGATGTTATAAATATCGCCGTAATTTGTACGTGTCACATGTAGCCATTGTTGACATTTTATTTACTGTAGTCAATCAAGTTTTTCGTCGTCTTCGAGTTTTGCTCATTCGACATAAAAACAATCCTCAATGCCGGTGATTTACTCTTTTTTATTAGAAGTTCATCGACGCTGTCACTTTAGATATATATCTCTGATATTTTTACGGTTGAAATTTAAACGTTTCTTTCATCTAATGTTACCTAATTTTCTTTCATCTAATTTTACCTAATTGGAATTAAATTGAGTTAAACAAGTTGCGTTAACAATGGTTACTTACCATCAATGGTTTAACAAAAAAATTAAAAAAGAAAGCCACACAAGAAGTTTATCCTATGGCACAAGAAAACAAAAAAACGCAACTCTACCGTTTTAACATATTTTGGTAAATCATCAATTAAAATTAAAAAGTTTCTGAATAAAAAAGATATTGGGGTAGCCTTCAAAACAAATAATTCAATAGGAAAACGCTTAAAAAATTATTAAACAAAAACAAATAAAAATAACATGTCTGGGGTCTATAAACTTAAATGCAGAAGTTGCCCAAAAGTATATATAGGCCATCGTTTAAAAAAAGGATTCAGGAACACAAAAATAATTTTTTACACAATAAAAACAGTTTTTCATACGCAAACCATTTAATAGAACAAAATCATCAATTAGAGGATAATTTTGAAATTTTCCATGTAAAAAGAAAAGGTTATAAACTAAATTTCTTAGAAACCATAGAAATAAATCGATTAAAGAACACAGATAATCTATTAAATGATCAAACAGATATCAAAACCTCACCCCTGCTAAATATCTTTTAACAAAAACCAGTGTGGATTTCCCCATAATTTAAATAATAGGTAATAAAATGTAAATTAGGGTATTGCACTTATTCATTATTGTAAATCTAGGTATAAGTTTTTCAAGTAACCAAATATTTTGTCAATTAAAATAGAACTTCTGATGAAGCTACAGTGTTAGCGAAATGTGTCAAGTTTTTTAGTTAAATATAGTGGAAATTTGGCAAATATTCGTTTTTTATTCATCGTTAATTTTACCTAGTTTATCTCTTTCCTTTTTTGTTTTTCTTTTTCTATTGATTGTAACGTTGCACATTGTTTCAATCTTTTGCTAAAGGAAATTGGTATAACAGTAATTGAAGAAAATTAGTTCCAATATTTGCTTTGTGTAATAGTGTCGTAAGTATAATTTGGGAAACTGAACTTCAATTTTGATTGACTAAACTTGTAGAGGCTGATTCTGGAGGCATAAGTTCAGGTGTAGGCGCTTTTGAATGCTCGTTTGGAATTTCAGTTGCTGACTTAAGTATAGAAAAAAGTGATCTGGAATTGCTTTTGGATCGAAAGGAAATATCCTTGTAGCTTCAAACCCGTTAACAGCATTTCTCAGAGGAAATATTCTTATCCATGCTTCTCCGATAACTGGTCTTAGTATCTTTCTGAAACTATGATTCTCCATCCATAGCTCCGCTTCTTGTATGTATGTATATGCATCGAGTTGGGGGTCTGTACCCTGCGACCTGGTAGATCTATTGTGCTCCCCTACTGCTGTCCAGTCGTAAGAGCAGATCCTCCTGTCGTATTTCCTTCAGGAATCTCAGGATGTTGGACAGCTTCAAGGTGGGTAGCTCCCCTTCTTCGATTTGGTGTTCTCTCAAGAACAGCATCCTAAAGTTTTTTAGAGCGCTGCTATCTACAAGGATATGAATAGAGGTTTCGTCCTCCTCCTTACGGAATCTGCACTCTTCTCTTTCTACTAGTTCGAGTTTTTTGAAATGACCCTTCATGTGGTAATGCCCCGTCAGGATCCCTATCAGAACTCTGAGTTGATTTTTACTCAAGCTTATACATTCTTTGAATCTCTTCTGGTTCTACATCCCCAGAAGTATCTTAGATTGCCTCAGTTCTTGCAGCTCCGTCCAATAATTGGATCTCCTGCTTTTTTCTTCTATCTTTAGTTCTTCCAGCATTACGCTGCTACTGATTCTACAAAAAGGCTCTGGCCTCAGACAAGTTATCTCAGCCTCTTTCCTCGCGATCTTGTCTACTATTTCCTTCCCCTCTATCGCGGTACCCACATGAGGGTGACTTTAGTATTCTTACTCAATCATTCAGCTCCTCTATGCATTCCCCGACCATTTTGGAACTGATAACTTGAGAGGTCTGTGCACTGATGCCTGCTTGACTGTCCGTCAAGATAGTTTTTCTCCTCGTTAAATTGAATACACATCCTAATGGCATATATTTCTGCTTGGAAAGTGCTTGCTGACTTATCCAAGCTTTTGTAGTGTCCATAAACTCCTACTCCTGTTCCCTCCGTTATTTTAGTGCCATCTGTATACCATTTAGTGAATTTCTTGCTGAGTTTTTCAATGGTTTCATTCGCTCTTACGCCTCAATTTTGTGCTGAAGTTTTTCACAAAGTTGAATTTCTTTTTCATTTCATCTTGGTGCATGTCGCAGATTTGTTGATTTCTGGAGGAGAGATTGGGTCTTCGTTTATGACCTCATCTCTCATCATCCTATAAATCGTTCTCTTCGCCATGTTCTGTAGAAATATATGTAGAGGGTGTGAGGTTTAGGGTTACTTCCATGGCGGCCGTTGGGCAGGTTTTCATTGCCCCGGTTATACATGCACAAGCCAGTCTTTGAACTTTCTCAAGATTAGCTCTCGTATTAGTCGTATTCTTTTTCTCCAACTCACTATTGCCGTGAACATCCACTTCACGATTTTTGAGTTTGTACCCCATCTTTTTTCCGCAAAGTTTCTACAGACCATTAAGGCTTTTGTAGAATTATTGATTACTTCTTTTTCATGCTTATTCCAGAGTAGTTTGTTATCTAGGGTCAGTCCCAGACCTTTAACCTCTGACTTCCACTCAGTAACGTTCACATCCATCTTGACGGTCTTTAGATTGAAGTTCCTCTGTTCTTGATTAAAATATGATTTAATAGGACATGAAAAAACTCGCCGCTGAAACCAAATCCATTGAGTATCTACCTCCAGGACGACAGGATTTTCCGTCAATCCCAAGAATGAATTGAAAATCGACTTCCTCAAATGCAAAAATCTGATTTCACTAAAATCAACAATCAAAATTCTCATTCCTTCAAACCTATCAAACAACAAACTACATAACCAAGATTGCAAAACCTACAAATGTCAAACCTACCAACTGAGAAATTCCAAACCCACAAACCCCAATTCCAAAAACCCCAAATTTATTGAATTTATGGGTTTATGGGTTTGTGATTTTTTGGTTTGTGGGTTTTGGATATGTGGATTTGGGGTTTGTAGATTTATGTTTTCTGGTTTGTTGATTTGAGGTTTGTGAGTTTGGAGTTTGTAGGTTAATGGTGTGTGAATTTGGGCTCTGTAGTTTCAGGATTTGTGAGTTTTGGATTTGTGGATTTTAGGTATGTGGGTTTTAGGTATGTGGGTTTTAGGTTTATGGGTTTAGATCTTGCACGTTTCAGATTTGTGCTTATGCGGTTTATTAGTTTATGAGTTGCGATTGACGAAGTCACATTAATCGGCCAAAAATAAAGAGACATAAATTTATTCTGGTCAATTTTTTTTCCAATTTGTGGTTCTGTTAACCGTTATCTACAGAAATTTCAAACTGCCTATGATCGTTGTCATTTTTACGTATTTTGTCTTTCAAATTGACCAGTTCTCTTAATTTGTCAGGTTTATTTGACAATTGCATAAATCGAAGTATTGAGAGAGGGAGGAAAGGGAGGGAAATAAAATAATTTTCAGTTTTCTCAGTAAATAATAAATAATGTAACGCGAATCTTAAAGCAAAAATTCCTGTGCCGTTATATTTCATATCGTTAATTTTGACTTGAGTCCAAGTTAAATCAAGCCGGATATAAATTTTCTCAGCATAAATTTTGTGCAAGTTATAATTAGAAAATAATTTAATTTTATGTAGTTCCAAGTTGGAAAAGTGGGCGAATTAGTTTGTTCTTCCCAACCAGAAATATATTTTATAGCACGGTCTTGAATTTTTAACAATTTTCATTTAAAATAAGGACTAATTAAAACTTTTTGTTAAGTTTAATTTCTCGGCCGCAGTAAAATAAATGAAATTAAATGACTCTTGGTTTATGTAAATGTTACTTTTTCAGCTAAAAAATCAATAGTTATAATATTTTTTAGGGATTTCACTAACTTTTTAATGTAAATGAAAAATATGGGTTTAGCTTTAAGGCATTTATATAAAAATGAAAATTCTTAAATATCAATTACCTACTAACAAAAATGTTCATTTATTTGTAGGTTTGGAAAGAAACTTACCACTGCGTATCATCATCTATAATCCTTTTGTCCAGTATCAATTGTAAATCTTCTCAAACTTTCTCCATGTTACCTAGTTTTTTACGAGCTGTGTCCAGTTATGTCCCGCCATTCTCTTAATGTAGTTTCCTAACCATATCAATAGTCTCTTGCTTTCTTGTACAAAGATCACGGTCTTCACTTGTGAATAACATTTTTCCTTCTCCTATGTGTCACTTGTTGAAAATGTACGTTTAAAAAAACGGAACAGCGCAAAAAACAATTGTAAATTGTTTTTCTTATCTGCCTAAATGTCATAAAAGCATTTTTAAAAGAATTATGCATATTCGGCGACCAAATTTAACGTTAAAATTTGCGCTTGAATATCACGTTACTTTGTCGGCACATCACCTGATTTTGGGACGTGATTTCCCGGAAAGTAAAGTAACCGTCAGATTTTATACAGAATCAGCAGTAGTAGCAAAACCGAAGTAGGGTTAAACGAGTAGCAGATCAGATCTAAAGAAAGAGAATATTCAAGGGGAGTAACGGGATTCAGTTGCCTTCAGAAGTAGTTAACTTTCATCGCTTTTAGGACAGCTGAAGAGCCAAGAAGAAGTTACAACATCGACGATCTTTTAGAGGGCTGCGTTGCTGAAAGCAATAGTGTTTTTTAAAAATCATTTAAAATAAAGTACCTCCGAGGCCACTCGACGAACTAGTAGCTTTTACCCGGGTAATTGCCAAAGGCTGGAGCGCCTGAAGATTTAAAAAATAAAAAACCTATTGCAAAAAAAAATCGGTTTGAATACGGTGTATCGGGAGTCCTCTGGATAAAAATAAATAGTGTCTAGGTAAGACAGGTTTTATTTCCCAGAGCCCGGTACACAACAGTTCGAAAGACGGGCGATATTCGGGATTGTATACGCGAACTGATGTTGCAATCTCGGATCACCGTCATAAAGATCGCGTAACTATTCTAACTTGATTTTCCAATACTCAACAAACCAAATAAAAGAATTTCTCTTTCAGTCAGAAGATCAAGAAGAAAAACTAAGAAGATTTTTTGCGGAAATTTAACGTTAAAGACGCTCTAAGTTTTCGGTGAAAATCTAATTTTTATCTTAATTTCTTCTTAAAAATCAGATTTGTAACCCTCACTTTTTTCGACTTTGAAAATTTATAAAATTGCGTCTAAGTTCAGTTACTCAAACTTTTCTTGCGCATTTTTACAATTTTACGATAAAGTCCAATTACCTATACTTTTTCTGCATTAAAATTTCGGTGTTAAAAATCATTGCGGATTTTAACAATAAACAAATAAATTTGCGACTTGCAGTACCACCTAGCGTTCGACTCAAGTTTAAATAATTTATCGGCAAGAAGAATAAATAAATTTATTCGGTAAATTAGGTTCGTTGCGCTCAAAAAACATTTGGCCACGACAAAGTATACTTGACCCTTGCCCCTCTATACTAATTATTTCTTCACAAAATAATTAGTATAAACCCTGAACTGTTATAAAAAACTTAAGATATTTTCATTTTATTCTTAAGTCGTCTTGAGCATCCACGCTCGCTTCCCAGACGCACAACCCCATAGCCCCTTTTTAAATTTCGGCATAAAAGTTTTTATTTTTTCCAAATTTAAGAGCATGGCTCATCTTCCTCAGGTGCTCTCGACAAATATCAAGAAAGGTGACGCGTCTTGGCTTTTCGCCGGGTCAGGCGGTTATGGTGGGTCCTCTCCGGCACCGCCTGCGCGGTGCTCTACCTTTCAATTTCCGGAACAATGTCCGATGTTCCAAAGTTTCCAAACTGACCCTGTGCGTACGTCATCCTTTGATGCGGAGTTTAGGCAGTTTCCGAGATTCATTGATGACATAGAGTTTAACCTAATGCCAGCTAACCCAGAAGCATCGGCATTTAGGCTTCACCAGACACAACCTAAAGAGACAACTCCCGGTGGAACAACTCATGAGTGCTACAGGACACAAAAATCTCAAATATCAGAAACGGTTACTAGCGCAGATGTTATGTCAAATTTAGCGGCGATCGTATCAGATAATGGCACCGGAATACCCTTAGAACAGGTACGCGAATCAGATACCGACTGACCGACGTTGCGATACTCTCCTTGTAACCTGCTCACTTCCACCTATGTCGAGCCATTTTCTGTTCAATATTTTGCACATTGCTGATATTTCTCAGATGATCGTTTGGTTTGTGATATAAGATCTTCTTTGTTTCTTGTTTCAGATATGGTCCTTAGACTCTTGTCGATTATGGCGATCAGCTTAAGGTTATGAGAATTACTTTGGGTTGGGTTTTTAAGCCAGAAATTTGAAAAAATAAAATGACCTAATTTAGTGGTCACGTAGCCAGTCTTTAGTGAATCGGTAGCGCTGCCGTGGTGGGACGGTGAGATAATGAGATACTCTGATTAGATCGTTTGCTGAAAATTGAGATCTATCTTGGTATTTAGTTAGAGTATTTTCGACGAAAGTTGTAAAAGTGTCAAATCTAAAGTCTCTATGGATTATGATGTTTCTGACATAACATGGGGCTCACCAAATACAGAATACCTTGTTCTGGATGCTCTCTAATCGCTTAAGTCTTCTCCTGCCTGTGGTGATTCACAAAGAAGCACCAAACGACAGTATGAACCTAATAAATGGTTTATAAATTGTTAATTTGTTCATAAGATTTAATTTGTTATTTCTGCAACGAGTAGAGAGCTAACCAGGACGTTTTGGCTTTAGATAAGAGTGCGTGTTTAATAGCCAATTTAGTGTCCTGTCGGAGATTAGTCCCAAGGGAATGTGATTGTTTGGGATGGATAACCGATCTTCTGGAATCGGAAAACGTGATTTGGTATACATGATACAGTGTTATCAGGAGTTAGTTTAATTTTCCAGCCAACCATCTATTTCTTCAACTTGTCAATGTGCCTTTGAGATATTCTGATAATAAGACGAAGTAACCCTTATGACTTTGCAAACGCAACAAATAGGTAAAGTTTGTCTGATGGAAAGTCTACCGTATAGATAGTAAAAAAGAATGGGAAGCAAAGATAAGTCCTGTGGCACCCCAGCATTTATTGGCAAGGAAACTTGAGACTAATCTTACTAGGTAATTTGAAATTCCTAGTTTTATGAGCTTCACTATAAGTCCATTTTGCCAAACCTTGTCAGAGGCCATGCTGATGTCAAGAATGACATCGGTTGAAACCCTGTGTAAGAAACGAGGTCAGCTTGGTGGTCTACCAAACGCTACTGTGACTAATTCTGAGATCGAACTGTTCCTGAAGCAAGATGTTCCTCTCAGTTATAAAATCAGTTATATGATTCAACATCACACATTTTATTACTTTCCCCAAATTGGAAAGTAGACTAATATGTCGATAGCTATTAATATTATTCATTCTTTCGCCTTTCTTTTAAATTAGAATTATCTCAGGCACCTTCCAATCTGAACATTTTTTTCGTTAATTTTTTTAAATCATATTATGTTTTTATTTTCCGCTAAACCTTTTCAAAAAAGGTTCTAGTTTATAGAAATTTTATTTACAACTATTTATTAAATAGGTATTACGATGTAGGCAAGGTGTTTTCTTTACAAATAAATCTCCTAATTATAACTTGTCCAAAATTTATTCCAGGAAAATTTATGCTCAATTTGATTTAACTTGAACTAATTTTGTTTCTCGCATTAGTTTTAGTTTCCGCGATCGAAAACAAATATATCAAATCTGGAACTATTAATTTTCTTTCGGTTTAGATGATTTATTAACTGATAAAGTTTGAGTCGTAACGTTTTGATTATGGAAAAGTTCCTAAACTAATTTGGGTAATTAGTAAATCTCATTATAGAGTTATTTTCGAATTAAGAATTTAAATCGGGAAATTGGCCATTAAAAGATTTTGAAATGTGCTTATTTCTGTAAAACGTTTAAGAAAACAAATTTAAGAGAACCATTTGATGCTTTAAATGTTTGCTTAAAGCGTATAGGGGGGATACTAGAAAAATTGTCACCTATCGTTTATTATTTTGTGTGTTATAAAGTGTTTTGTAACAAAAAATGGGTTTTATGAAATTGATTGTCCTAAAAATATTTTTAAAAAATCATTATGTTTATATCAATGGATTTAAGTCAACTTCAAGAAGAAACGGGTTTACAGCTTATTTTGTAAAATATCCGTTTATTTCAACGACTTTAATCTGGATCGATAACTAATTTCAAACCATAAATTTATTTAACAAGAACTTTCTTTATTTTCATTTATACTTTTAAGAAGCATTGTCCTAACTGACTGACTAACCGACTGGCATATGTCACAGTTCAAATTTCAATAGTCCTCTTTAGCTAATTCAGGTAATTTGACCCCATTTTTGCAAATATGCACATTATTAAGCATCATAATAACATTTTTCCTAAATATCTCTCATTAATTCTTTAACGCAAAAGCATTCCATTCATTGCATTTTTGGTCTTATTTGGTCTCGTAATTTCACCAATATTTCGATATTTTACTATGCTATGCTTGGCTTTTTTTAAAGTTGTGGAATTTAGCGTTACATTATATCCGTAAAAACAGAAGATATTAATATGTGCTGTTAAATAAATTATCGAAAATTTTAAGAACTTTGGATACGTCAAAATAACAATGCACGCTTGATTTAAAAAGAAAAAACCTTAAATAAAAAACTCTAGACTAAAAAAATAAATATATTTCTTCAGTAAATGTTCGAACTGATGTCTTTGAACTTCCAAACATTTTTAACTTCTGAGCAGGACTTGTTCATGGGTTACTTTTCTTATTGACCCGGAACTTCTCGAAATATGCATTTTAGCAACTCTAGTTTGAAGATCTGTCATTCAGCTAATGCCCTTTGCCAGCTGGTCGTACTAGTAGATTACTGCAGAATTGTTAAAAAGTAAAATCAGTGATCATCTATATGTTTTACCTTTTGTTTTGATCAAACTACTCGTACATCTATATTAGGTAACTACATTCTATATGTTTCGTCATAGTCGTCGAATTCAATAAAGTAAATTATTTCTTTTCACGCGTCTCATTAACCTCATAAAAAATTTTCAGAATACTGATCCCCTTTTTCTTCTTTTTTTCTTGTTAAAAGAGTCAGCTTTTTCAACCACCAAGCAACTTTTTCAGCCGTAAAACAATTTTTTCAACTATAAGACAGTTTTTTCAACCATGAGACAGTTTTTTCAACTATAAAACAGCTTTTTCAATCACTAAACACCTTTTTCTGCCATAATACAGTTTTTCAGCCATAAAACAAATTTTTGAATTATAAAACAGCTTTTTAAGTCTCTCAGCAGTTTTAAATCATATATCAGTTTTCATAAATTGTATTTCAACAATTTACAAATTTTTAAAGTAATTTCAAGTTTCTGCAAATTATTATCGACGTTACTCAACTAGCCCGAGACCACCTTTTAATGACTGTAACCCGTAATAAGTACCAGATAAGCAGCTGTATTGTTTAAATCACTACATAGTATAAAACAAAGTCGCTTTCTCTGTCCCTATGTCCCTTTGTATGCTTAAATCTTTAAAACTACGCACCGGATTTTGATGCGGTTTTTTTCAATAGATAGAGTGATTCAAGAGGAAGGTTTATATGTATAATAACATCCATTAAATAGTGGAGAAATACTGTTATTTTTGAGGTTTCTAATGTGATGTCGTTAATTATCATATTTTTTTCCGCTTACATTGCAAACGCAGGCTGAACCCTACGAGATTTATCAAAATAATGTACTAATTATTTGTACACATTGAAAAGGTCTACAGAAAACTCCGCGATGGTATATGTCTATCTCTCATGGATATCCCACAATAACATTTTTTTGTCATTTACTTTTTACGACAAATAATGGCAAATTTTGAAGCGATTTTAACCAATACAGCATTAATCCTTATCCAATTAAATAGCTTAAATACATTGTTGATTTAATATAGATCTATATGGTCCTTTACAGCACAAGATTTAAATGAATATTTTCGAAGATATTACAGATTTAAAATTGCGGGAAGTAGCGCTTGCGGCGGTACTGGCCGACCGGGGCGGCGGCAGCGTGCCTATAAATAGCGCGTCGGAGGCCGATGTAATAATTGTTGTAAAAATAAAATAAATAGTCACAGTTTTTCTGTAGTGTATTTAGTATCAGCATTGCACCCGTGCGAAGCCGGGGCGGGTCGCTAGTTTATAATAAAAGAAACGTTTAATCATAATATAAAGGCACTTTTTTTTAACTACAGCTAACGAGTATTTTATTAAAGTAAATTTCATAATTTAATACAAATACCTTCAGTTTTATTCGAATAATCTGAAAAGTCTATCAGAGAAGTCTTTCCGAGGTTACAATTTTTTTAGTTTTATGTTACAGATGGCACCATAAATTTGAACTTTCATTAAGGGTAACTCCAGGAAATGCTAGCTGACTCCAGGCACTGTGGATTATTCAAGGAATGGAACATAATATCATTACCTAATCCTAATCCACTGTAAATCACTTAGGGACTATATATATATATATATATATATATATATATATATATATATATATATATATATATATATATATAATATAACGATCAACATAAATTTGTTTAACTTAAATTTACCTAAAATATAATAAACCAAGTGCTCATTTTCTATACATTATACAAAATATTTTAAACACACTTCTAAGGCTGAATATTTTATCTAGCTGAGTGCGACATTTATTCTTTGGTGCATTTAAACTAGACTAGTTTCAGCCGGTAAATTTGTGTAACACCACCGTGAATACGAAATGCCAGATTGACAGGAATTGATTGCAGAAAATCCTCGAGGGCACGTGCTGTTTCAAGAGAAGCGCCGGGATATTTGGGTTTTCAAGTTAAGGTAAATAATATGGATGGATGATAAAGAGATGAAGAATACGTGAGGTAAACTAAGGAATTACAGTTTGAAACAAATAAATGTTTTCCGGAAATATTTCAGGAAAATATTTTAGTATAAAGGAATGAAATTGAAAGTATAATAAACTGACTATGGCAGCGATTCTCAACCTATGTGGGAAGTGTTTCTCTTAGAAATGAAGTTATGAGGTTGTGACATATAAACGGACTAGTGGATGGGCATTGTAAAACTATGAAAATTCCTAGTTGGTTACGCAATCCTAATACAAACAGCAATTTAATAAAAGTTATTATAATTATAAAACACAAAAATACCTAACGTTCTTGGGACTTTCATTAACACAATATATATTTATATATAAAAAAGTAACTATGTCACAAAACCCGTGTACTTAAAAGCAACGTAAGCAGATTAAAATTTAAAATAACATTAATTAAAAAAAATAATGTTATTTACAAAATTCCATCAAAAACTAATTCTAAACCATGTAAAATTTATAATAATTTATTTAAATAAAGATTTTTTTATTTTATCTTTATATAATATTATATAAAAATAAAAACATAACTCGCTCAGTTCTCGGCGAGTAACGAGATGACCGCACTTGAAAATTCCAAATGAGATTTTGGCGAAACGTCGTAAAAACAATTTTTTGAACAAACGGATCGAAACCATTCATGCATTCCACCATCCGTGAAAACCTACGATATAACATATACATATATATATATATATATATATATATATATATATATATATATATATATATATATATTGTCGCAGTTAGGCCGGCCCCTGGCGGCTCTAATTTGCGCTTCGTGGAAAAATTCTTTGGGTGTTTCGTCCCGGTGCCAGTCGTAGGACTCGTCCATGGGATTCCGACTGACACCTTCCCAGACACCCGTTATCGTACTTATTTATGTTTGGATCTCATATTTGAAGTTAAATCTGACCGGAGGATGGCGGTAAGATGTTGAAGAATACGACAGCCCCCTCCCTTTAGGCCAGACAACTTCGTCTTTCTTTGAGATTTCATAAGTCCTGATCTCGAACGAACGCCGAACGTTGGATGCCCAGGAACTGCGGGGACTTACACCCCGAATTACATATTATTCAACATCATCTTTGCCACATTTGTCATGGGCTCAGCATTAGCTTAATGCCTTTCCATGCAGGGATCATATATCTTAGACTTCATCAGAGCCGTCAGGCACCCTTCACCCCTATCATTTAAGTTACTTTTCGGCTATCCTATTAGGGTCGTCAGGAAGTGCTTCACCCCTATCATTTAAGTTGCTCCCGTGAATCCCATCAGGGCCGTCCGGGTAATGCGTCACCCTTGTCACTTACGTCTCTGCGTATCGAGCTTAATCAGTATCCTCTTTCCACCATCACACAGTTGAAACCGAGAGTCTTATCAAGGCCGATCCACACTTTCATCCCCCCATCACACAGTGATACCGAAAGTACTTATTAAGGCCGATCCGGTAGTACCGTCCCCTCATCACACGAATATCAAGACTCTATGACCCGCTGCAATTGTCCCCACCAGGGATGCCATGTCGCAGTTAGGCCGGCCCCTGGCGGCTCTAATTTGCGCTTCGAGGAAAAAATTTTTGAGCGTTTCGTCCCGGTGCCAGTCGTAGGATTCGTCAGTGGGATTCTGGAGGTAAGATGTTGAATAATACGACAATATATGTATATATATATATACATATACATATCTTTTCGTTTTGAATTTTTTTTTAACAATAAAACTATTCAATATTTTTTTTACTGATATTTTCACTAACTTTACCCGATATTGGAAGGTTTCCTTTTTCTTGATATATCCCTCATTGGTTCAATATATTAGGAATTTCTTCAAGATGACCTCATTCCTGCACCAGTAACTTTATATCCAAACTCAGAAGAACCCAACAGGTTCCAGCGTAACCTTTCCTTCCAACAAGATAGAGCGCCGCCCCACTACGCTGCCCCTGTCCGTACTTATTTGGATGAGGTGTCTCCGAATTGTTGAATAGATAAAAGAGGAACAATTTAGTTCCCAGCCAGATAACCAGATTTGACCTCCCTTATTTCTTGTGGAGATACTCAAAAACTAACGTTTATTAGGGAATGTTCAGCAGCAAGGTTCAATTCGTAGTAGAATCATAATTGTTTATAAAATGTTAACCTTTTTTTGAAACAATTCTAATTTCGAAAAAGTCCGTCATTTTGTTTTTTTTTCACCTAAAATTTTTCATTCTACTACCGCTCATAGCCACCTACTCATTTTTCAAAATGTCGCTGGAATTTCTTGTTTGAGATGACTCGAGATATATCAAACAATTTTTGAAAGGCCTCCCTTATAGCAGCCATTTTGTCGCTATAAATAAACGAAAATAATTTTTTTTTCGTAAAGTTCAATGTGTATATTCCATTGTACAAAAGTTTTGAAACATTTTAACTAATGCTTTTATAAATAAAAAGTATTGAAATTTTGTGCGATAAATCCTGAGTGTCCCCTTAAGGAAGGCCTATTTTCAACAATGGGTGCATACGACTAGATGATGATGATGATGAAAGTAATTTTTTTAAACGCAAAGTTATTATTAGCATAACTCGATGACATTACTAGTACATTGTTAAAGGAAATTACAAAACAAAAAAATATTTAATAAAATTATAATTTTTTTATTTTTAAGCTCTAAATTGTAATTTACCGTCTAAAAAGTTCATATTTTGTATACCAAACTTTATTGCTGATATCTATAGTTTAAAAGTAAATAACCTTGTAACAGCATGCTCCTGTAAAATAATTAAACCCCTCACTACAGGACGATGAGGTATAAGTTACACTATTATATTAATTACTGAAGATATCCAAAAACGGTTAATACAAAATTTGGTTCTTAATTAATAAAAAGAAATAAATTACATCTTTAGAAGATGGGTTCTGTAAATTGATAGAGGGAGCTTATTACATTTAAAATATAAACCATATCTCCTGTTTTTGCAGGAAATTGTTTTGAATGTTTTTATCACTTATATCCATACCTGCTATTTACTTTCACATGAATACCCAAATATCCTGATGCTTTCCTTGCAGGAACACGTACCTCAAAGATTTTGTTCAATCAATTCCTGTCAATCTGGCATTTTGTATTCAGTGTGATGTTACGCAAATTTAAGGTAGAAGCTAGTCAAGTTGAAAGGCATCTTAGAATAAATATCGTGCTTGACTAGGTGTATATTTCTAACATTTTTGGGTTGTCGTTTTTGTTTGTGGTTAGGTATACATATCGATGTAACGTGTAAAAATACTTGTTATTCTGTTGAAAGATCCGCCAGACATATTTAATAAGTATATATATATATATATATATATATATATATATATATATATATATATATATATATATATATATATATATATATACATATATATATATATATATATATATATATATATATATATATATATAGTTTGGTTATTCCGGGTTTCAATCCGTTCGTTCAAAAAATCGTTTTCACGACGTTTCGCCAAAATCTCATTTGGCATTTTCAAGTGCGGTTCGTCTCCTTACTCGCTGAGAACTGATGGTGGCCTCTGAAGAATTTCGAGTTTTGTTTAGTTGGCTCGCTGCCTGATTGGGTGGGCAGCTTCGTAGGCTCCTCCCCTCTTCCGAGTGCGATATATTTTATTCTTGTATGCAGGTCTCTCGTGTACTAGTTGATTTTTGTTTTTTCCTTTCATGATTTTTTATTAATGTTTTCCATGTAGATGAAAAATTTATAGCATCGTCTCGTTTATTTAGCTGTCCCGCTTTTTCGATTTCTAGGGCCTCTCTTATGACGCGTATCTTGTAGTTCTGTACTGGTGCTATTTCTTTTGTTTTTTCGAAATCGATGGTATGTCCGGTTGTTTGGTGATGTTGAAATAGGGCTGAGGTTGTCTGTTTGTTTTTGAGGCTATTTTTATGTTCTTGGATTCTGGCTGATATGCGCCTCTTTGTTTGTCCTATATAAGTTTGATGACAATCTGCACATGGAATGCTGTAAACGCCATGATTTTCAAGGTTGGTCTTGTCTTTGGGGTTTCCCAGGATGTTGGCTATTGTTTTTTGTGGTTTAAATATGGGCTGTATGTTGTGTTTTCTTAAGATTCTTCCGATTCTGTCTGTTATTCCTTTTATGTATGGTATTATGGCTTTGTTCCTAGTTTGATCTTGGTCTTTCGTCTTTGTTGTAGTCTCTTCTCGTCTTTTTATGGCTTTCTTTATATCTGCTTGTGAGAAACCATTCCGTTCTTGAGCTGTTGAAATGTGTCTTATTTCGTCTTGTTTTGTGTCAAGTTCTGTTAGGCGGAGAGACCTTGATACTAATGTGTTGACTACTGCCTGCTTTTGAGAGGGATGATGATGTGACGCTGCATTGAGATATCGGTCAGTATGTGTGGGTTTCCGATATACGCTGAAGCCCAAGGTGTTGTTGAGTTTCCTAGTTAATAGCAGGTCCAAAAAAGGAAGTTTCTTTTCTTGTTCGATTTCTAGCGTGAATTGGATTCTGTGGTGGATATTGTTCAGATATATGAGGAAATCGTCCAGGTGTTCTTTTCCAGACAAGACCAACCTTGAAAATATATAGGACAAACAAAGAGGCGCATATCAGCCAGAATTCAAGAACATAAAAATAGCCTCAAAAACAAACAGACAACCTCAGCCCTATTTCAACATCACCAAACAACCGGACATACCATCGATTTCGAAAAAACAAAAAGAAATAGCACCAGTACAGAACTACAAGGTACGCGTCATAAGAGAGGCCTTAGAAATCGAAAAAGCGGGACAGCTAAATAAACGAGACGATGCTATAAATTTTTCATCTACATGGAAAACATTAATAAAAAACATGAAAGGAAAAAACAAAAATCAACTAGTACACGAGAGACCTGCATACAAGAACAAAATATATCGCACTCGGAAGAGGGGAGGAGCCTACGAAGCCGCCCACCCAATCAGGCAGCGAGCTAACTAAACAAAACTCGAAATTCTTCAGAGGCCACCATCAGTTCTCAGCGAGTAAGGAGACGAACCGCACTTGAAAATGCCAAATGAGATTTTGGCGAAACGTCGTGAAAACGATTTTTTGAACGAACGGATTGAAACCCGGAATAACCAAACTATTCATTCTACCATCCGTGAAAATCTACGATATAACATATATATATATATATATATATATATATATATATATATATATATATATATATATATATATATATATATATATATATATATATATATATACTTATTAAATATGTCTCCTCAAAGGCAGACTTCCCATCGTAGTGATATTAATAGAGGTTTGCCCTCTTGCGCTCTGGTTAAACATGTTTTTAATCAAGATCACCATAGTAACTAGAATGGCACTGAGAGTTTTTGCTTATGACAAAAGGCTCTTCCTTGAAATAGTGCACATTAACCAAGAAAATAACATCATGAATTAAAAAAAATACACCAAGAATCTGAGTGCCATTTACAGTTATATTTTAAAGTTGGACAAAGTGAGGTATTTGAGTCTGTTGTACAGTCCATCTCCAGATGAATAGATCTTTAAATTAAAAGTAATTTCTTAACTTTATATTCTATCTTGCTAAATTTCAGGCTTGACCACGCCACTGTTTACGAATCCGTATTTTCTCCCATTTCTTACATCATCTTCCACGATATTTCCCGGTTGACACATGACGGGTACCACTATAAAATAGTGGAATAGTCAAGTAGGCTGTTTAGTTGTTTTCGAATTTTCTAGAATATTTACAATTCTTTCAAAATATGCCTTTAAATATAGTTAAAAAGTGCTAATGTTTTCAAACGTGTACTTGTTTCATATTCAAACCACATTGGTGAGTTATTTAATAATTATAAGTTAGGTTAGTACTCTAACTATTTAATTAATAATGGTAGAGATGTCGTGAAGAAGAGATAAATAAATTGTTGAAGGCTTGACAGAAACAAAAAAGGGTTTTTCTCCCTACCAAGGCCTACAAATTTAAAAAAGACTGCATCCCTAATAACGCTGTTTGTAATATTATATATATATATATATATATATATATATATATATATATATATATATATATATATATATATATATATATGTTAATATTAATTTTGTTTTTATCTTATATACAACTACTATAACACCATAATTAAGATAACAACCTTCTATATATCTTAATAGAATCTATAAAACATTTAATTGATTTTCATTAATTCTTCATCCTTCCATTCCCCTTCAAATAGCCAATATACCCGACACTTTCGAAATTACTGCATAGACGAGATCCTTTGGAATGACACTGGCTTATTCGCTAAATCTCCCTCTTTCAATGCATTCATCTACTTAAGGGATAAAGTAGGTTCATTTCATGTAAAAAGTCCGTAGTAAAGTGTGGCTCAGAACACTTTAGCATATACTCTAAAAGACAGATTTTTCAACGACGACGACGAATTTTATATCGAAATAAGTAGTCGCGTCTTTTTTATCGATTTAAGTATAGTGGGATAAATTTGAAACTAATATTTTTTACTTTGATAACAATTTTTATATAATTTTGTTCATCGAGTACTTAATGGAAGTAATTAATAATAACAAAGTCAAGAGAAGTCAGAAAGCATTAGAAAAAAACTAAAAGGTAAATTAGAAATATATATATATATATATATATATATATATATATATATATATATATATATATATATATTGCAATGGTTTGCCATTTATTCGAGACTGCGCAACGTGCCCGTTAAAAAAAATTAACTAAATAATTTTTTTATTAGTAAAAAAATATTTATTGACAACACATATATATATATATATATATATATATATATATATATATATATATATATATATATATATATGTATATATATATATATATATATATATATATGATTCTTATTTTTCCTTTTTTTTTAACATTGTTGGGCGCCAGGTACAAATAACTATACCTGAGTATAATTAATTTGCACCAAAATTTTTTATATCTTAATAAAAAAAAATACACAAATATACATGTGCGGTATTTCTGAATGTACCCTTTAAAAACATTGATGTCAATTTTCTCTTTCTCAGGTGAGTTCAAAATAAATTATTATTATTATTTGAAAAGTCAAACCAATGATTCATAAACACAAGTACAAACTTTATTAAAATATATGTCAGTGGGTGCAGTTTTATGTAATATTTATAAATCACCTTACCTATTCCTAATTAAAATTATCAATATTATTTAATGTGCACTGTTTCTCTCTTGTTGGATTTAAGAGTATTAAATCTAGCAATGTTGCATATAATGTCTGAACAGTTAAAAATGACTAGTGCCTTATTATATGTAATTTTATTTTAAAAAATCTAGAAATATTTGTGTGTGCCGTTAATGTTAAGAATGATAATGTTACAGTGCAAATTAAACAATTTATTTTATTACTAACTACAAATATTCATTATAAGGTTAGTGTATATCTATTTTATGAAACTATTTTCAGGAAAGTCTAAAATTTCTATTTCTTACACGTTAGATAAATACCTTTTAATCTTTAGAATCTTTTTTATCCATGTTCTAGGTGTTTTCCTTTTTTAAAAACTTAAAAATCCTTTTTCCTTTCCCAACTATTGTAACTTTTCTTCTTATTTATTCCACTAATTTATTAAACCTTTTTCAGAGCTGCTTGCTTAGTGATATTATTTATTTATTAATTTTTCCTTTTTTTTAAATTTGTCTTTTAATCGCCAGAAATTTTTTATCTACTTTCAATGCTTCTTCCCTTTCTAGAATTTTAATGAATGAGACTAGCGATGTTAACTCTACCACAGATTAATCTGCACTGTCTTCATTTATTATTTTTTTTATAAAATAACAAATGAACATTTTGAGGTTATGTTACTTTTAATAAAAAAGACCAGCGATGTTTACTCTACAACCGATTAATATGCACTCCTTCTTTTACTTTTTTTAAATAATAAATAAAAATTTCGAGGTTATATTACTTTTTACAAATATGACCAACGATATTTACTGTACAACTGATTGATCTGCAGACCCAAAAAAAAAAGAATTTTCTCTTTTATAGTTAGCGATGACGTAGTATAAATTTTTGTTTTAATTTTTTTCTGATTGGTCGGCCATCTGACGTGAACTGGCAACTAGATGGAATTTTAAGCTTTAAAATACAAAACCAAAATGGATTCCTAATTGTCAATTTATGATGAAATTTTGATATTTTATTAATATTATGAACTAAATATTATATTTAACGAAAATAAATTATGATTTATGTAAATTTTGGACTTTTCCTGACATTTTGATATATCTACAATTTACTTTTGGTTATTATTTAGCACATAAAATTGATAAATAAAATTTCATTATATCTAAAAAAATTTACATATACATTTGAATTTTAATTGTAACTGGCTGAAATTGATAATTTTTGTTTTATTAATATTATAATCATATTTAACAATGTTTTACCTACAATTAGGTATTATTTTATTCTAGTTTCTTTTTAAACTTATAATCTACAGTTTCTTATACTAGTCTTACAGATTTACGACATTTTTAACAAAGTTTTTATAAATATTATTGTTAAAATAAATTAAAACTAAAATATTATAAATAATTATTGATAAATAGTGTTTATATTTCACTAAATTATGATAATTTGACCTTTATTCTCACTAATATTATCTTTACCAGCACTATTTATAAAATGGGTGATTAAGATTCTCTTCTTTGTGGACTTCACTATACTGTGTTAAAATATATTTTTTTAATCACTGTCACTGGTCAATAACAATTCACACATTATTAAAAATATCTATTGTTTATTAGTTTATTTAATTCATGTCTTTTTGAGTGAAATATGTTTATTGTCCTTTTAAAACATGATTTACATAGAAATTCTTACATAGTATAACTAATATCTATTCTACCATCTACATTTACCACATAAATGTATCAGTTAATTATTTATATCCTTTTTATATAATAAAATATATCTGTATTTTTGAAAAATATACTCGTTTCTATTTTCGAATTGGTATTTCGTTTTATTTCTTGTATCATATCTAAAACATTGTTCAAATGCTTCACGTGTACTGCATTAGGCACATTTGATTCAGTATTAAATATTATTTGAAGAAAAACCAAAATACTTTATGCAGTTATTTATTTTTATATCAGGATAGTTTATATAATGATTTATACCGAATCACTATCGTCTAAATATTTTAAATCGATTAAGTTGACGGATTATCATCAAGTCTAATGGGAAAATATGCCGGAAAGAAAGGCTTTTGACAAGTTTATTGGGACAGTTTGGGTGCTACCATCTAGTATCATGAAGAATTTTGCCTGCAGTAGACTGATATTATCTAAAAAATGGATTTAAAGAGATTAAATAGTTTGAAAGATGGTTATCCAGAGAACTGTAAAAGTTCAACTAGAAGAATTCAGATTTTTCTTCTGACAACACTGTTCATCGGTATTATTTATTGCATCTCAATGGATTATATCAACGACTGATATTGTGGTATCCTAACAAACCAACTGATCGACTTCAAGTAGCATATTTTTTTTTTAAATTACTATTTCAGACGTAATTTTTTCTTATTTTTTAATTGATTATTTAAGTACAAGGGATGTTAGAAAATATATCTACCTAGCCATGTTAGAAACAATTGACTGTTTGTTGCCTAGTAACGCTAAATACTGAAATCTTATTTGACATATTTGATAAAAATTTGTTAGTTATTTTGTGTTTTGTAAAGAGTTTCGCACTCGAAAATGAGTTTCGTGAAATTGAAACATCGAATTTTTAAAAATGATACATAACTGTGCTAAGAATACTCAAGAATGTTTTTTCATATTTTAAAATTAAATACTGGTAAAAGCAATTTTGATGGAGTCGCGATTTCGTTGAAAATGACCTTGGTTTTACTATTAGGAAGAAGGCTTTTCTTGTGCTTCATAACAAAAGTTATTTTAATTTTCAATATTGTCCACTAATCCAAAAAAATTAACGATATATCAAAATATATCGATATTTTTTCGATATATTGATACTTTTAAACATATTAAGTTACTTCGCATTATGGCGTCCAGCATATACATACCTATTTTGGAAAATAAGTTATATTTTGAAAACTGTTCAATGGTATTGAAAATCGACATTGTTATGTTTTTATGGGACAGAAATAAGAGTTTATAAAATATTTTAAATATTTTACAGGAGGGAGCCAATTACATACTCTGGGTTTAATAAATGTATATGTACCCGTAAAAATAGGTACATATATTTCAATTCAAGTTTCTGAAAGAAATGTAATTTTTTAGATAAAAAGATATATTTGCTCGATATTTATATCTCCAACGGTTTTCGAGATATTTGCGCTTAAACATTGCAATCCATTCAAAATAATCAAACTTACTAAATTTGAAACTTACGAAGTTAGTTGGTGATCTTGTTGGTTTTCATTCCATTATTTTTATTTATTGCTTTGTCTTATTTAAAACATAAGTTTAATAAATTTGATTGCTTTAAATGTCTTATGATGTTTAGGTGCAAATATCTCGAAAAAGTTTAGAGATATAAAGATCAGGCTATATCTTTTTAACAAAGAAGTAATGCTTTTTTTAGAAATTAAGACTTAAATATACCTAATTTTACAGGTAAAGAAAAAATGTCAAATATATTAAATCCAGTGTGTCTAGCATTCTCCAGAGAGAAACTTCAAATAGTTCATAAATTCTTATTTCTTTCCCATGAAATCATAATAGTGGCCATTTTAAAAATCATACATTGAACTGTTTTCAAAATATGTATCATTTTTTGATATCTAGTGTATTCGGTTGTTATATAGCTTATTAGTTATGGAACACCTTGTATAATTATATGGAATCAAAACTGTTCCTTACGTAGTAATATAACTTTCGTGCTTAAATGAGATTTATAACAGGGATAACTTCGTGACATACGTCTGTTTTATTATTTTAAGACACGATGTTATAACGCATTTTTTAAAACTAAATTAAATTTTAATTAAGATGGAATGCACAATCTTTCTGCGAAGGCTCTTTTCTTGACACCAAGCAAACTTACGAGCTTTCTCTTTGCAAAGGTGACACAATCGCAAAATAAATCAGATAAGTGGGTCGAGTCGGTGCCTCTAAACTTTTCGTAAGGTTTGCGCTGTCGAATCTCACCTAATCGAAACTTTTGAAAAGTTTGAGAGAGTTTATTTCACAAACACTACTGTTTTGTATAAAGTTGATGCTGAGATTGGGTAATGTAATAACCTGATTATATTGATATAACTGTAACGTAACTGAGGAAGGCAACGGAAAACCACCTCATTATTACTTTCCTAGTAAAATTGTCATGGTAATCAAATATAACATAGATAATGTTACTGATCACGGACCTCGGAATCCGAGATCCGGCAGGGGAGGATAGACGCACTTAAACTGTAGGGCCTCCCAGGTCGTCAGCATGCGAAATCCCTACAAAGGTAAACAGTATACAATGCCGACATGTCAAAGGATCGCTACATGGAATATACAGAGTATGTATGAGGGCGGAAAAGTACATAACATAGTGAAGGAAATGAAAAGGCTCAATATAGATATCATGGGAGTTAGTGAAACCCGTTGGCTCGGCTCTGGGCACTGCACAATTCAGGATTGCATGGTTTACTATTCCGGCAATAACACGTCACAGCATAGAAACGGAGTGGGAATAATAGTCGCACCGCACATTAAGAAAGCAGTAAAAGCCTTCACTCCGCTCTCTGACAGGATGATGCTTCTGCAGCTGCATGCAACCCCGGTAGATCTAAATAAATATAATCCAGATATATGCACCCACTGCAGACAAGGATGAAGCAGCCATCGAGGAATTCTATGATCAAATAGACCAACTAATCAGGATGATCAATAAGCACGAGATAAATATTGTAATGGGTGATTTCAACGCAAAAGTGGGCAGGGGCAAAGTGGACAATGTGGTGGGAAGTTTTGGACTGGGAGAGAGAAACGACCGCGGAGATCGCCTCATTCGCTTTTGTCAAGAACATAATATGATTCTAACTAATACCTTGTTCAAGTTGCCCGCTCGCAGAATATACACATGGAAGTCGCCAGCAGACACACCAGAAAACATCGTAAGAAATCAGATAGACTACATAGGTGTACCAGTAAGATACAAGAACGCTATTAAATCATCAAAAACCTACCCGGGGGCCGATGTTCCATCGGACCACAACCCAGTTGTCTGCAAAATCGAAGTCAGATTAAAGCGTGTTAAGAAGAAAATCTATAACAAGAAAATAAACATAGGAAAGCTCTCTGATGTCAAAATTAAACAACAGGTACAAGATTCTCTAAACAAAGAAATAGACAAGATTAACGAACATACATCAGAACCACTATCAAGATGGGACAAGATTGAACAGGCTATCCACACAACATGCACACAACTATTAATACACGATAGAGAGAAGAAGAAGGATTGGATGACGGAAGATATCCTTGATATGATGGAAGAACGAAGAAAATATAAAAATAAGAACAAATTAAAATATCACGAAATACACAAAAAAATAAAAACACAAATTAGAAAGGCGAAAGAAGGATGGTTGTCTGCAAAATGTATAGAGATCGAGCAATGTGAGAAGAAATATGATTATCAAAACATGCATAGGAAGATCAAAGAAATGACAAAGAAGACAAATTATAATGGTACAGCTACGTCCATAGCTGATGCTGACGGTAACCTTACATCAGAGCCGTCGAAGATACTCGAAACATGGAAATTATATGTGGAAGAACTTTTTGCATCAGACCGCCATTATGAATATACCATTAAAAACATCGAAACCGGACCTCCCATTCTTAAGTCAGAGGTACAGAAAGCCATATGGTCTCTCAAAAATAATAAAACTCCAGGCCCAGATAACATTCATGGCGAAATTCTAAAGATGCTGTGCGAAATGGATAATCAATTCTTGGATACTCTGACTTCACTTTTAAACAACATATATGACAGCGGCGAAATTCCGGAAAACTGGCTCCAATCAACCTTCATTGCCATACCTAAAAAGCCGTACACCAAACTTTGTGATCAACACAGGCTGATAAGTCTAATTAACCATATTACCAAAGTCCTGACCAAAGTCATATACAACAGAATATACAATAAATGCGAAGAAAACATAAGCGAGTCACAATTTGGGTTCCGAAATGCTCTCGGCACAAGAGAGGCTATATTTTGCCTGCAAGTACTATTACAGCGGTGCAGAGATATGAATAAAGATGTCTACATGTGCTTTATCGACTACTCTAAAGCATTTGACAATGTGAGACATGACCAACTATTACAAACGCTCCAAAACATAGGTGTTGACTACAAGGACATCCGAATTGTGGCAAATCTCTATTGGGGACAAACGGCTAAGGTGAAAATAGGCAATATGCTCACTGAAAACGTCCAAATTAAGAAAGGCGTACGACAAGGATGTATCCTGTCTCCTCTACTTTTCAATATCTATTCAGAACAAATTTTTAGAAAAGCACTGGAAGAAACTGACGTAGGCATCAAAGTAAATGGAGAGATAATAAATAACATAAGATACGCTGATGATACAGTTATACTTGCCAACAGCATAGATAAGTTACAATGTCTCATGGAAAAGGTCCAGAAAGCTAGCAAGGAAAAAGGACTCGATCTAAATATAAATAAAACAAAATGGATGCTAATTAGCAAAAATCAACAACCAGCCAGACAATTGATAATAGATAATAAAATAATAGCGCATGTCGACTCATATATATACCTCGGCACAGTTGTTAACACAAGATGGGACCAAACCACCGAAATACGATCTAGAATTGAAAAAGCCAGAGCGACCTTTAACAGAATGAGAAGTTTGTTCATGAATGGTGACATATCTCTTCCATTAAAAGTAAGACTTGCTAAATGCTACGTATTTCCTGTCTTGCTGTATGGCGCGGAAGCATGGACAGTGACGGAAACTCTATTGAAGAGGCTGGAAGCGTTTGAAATGTGGGTGTATCGACGTATCCTGAAAATATCCTAGACTGAACACATCACCAACGTGGAGATAGTTCGCCGTATACGGAAAGAAAAGGAAATTATACCGACGATCAAGAGGAGGAAGCTAGAATATCTTGGTCATGTAATGAGGCATAACAAATACCGTCTCCTTCAGCTAATACTCCAAGGAAAGATAGATAGCAAGCGCGGACCCGGAAGAAGAAGACACTCATGGCTCCGAAACTTACGTCAATGGTTTGGACTAACATCCGCCGAACTATTCAGGAGCGTCGCAAACAAAATCAAGATTGCCATGATAATAGCCAACGTTCGCAACGGACAGGGCACATGAAGAAGAAGAACTGTTAATCTCAAAAATACGGTTCTCGAGTATCTTGAGACGTGGATATACATTTTTTAAGTAGAACAAAACGTTTAATTAATAACATTGGACAACAGAAATGTATCTAAAATAAAATCAACTAAATCTTACCGTTTTTGTGATAAAACCAAAACTAACCTTACCTTTTTAATATTAGTTCAAGTTTTAGAGATATGTGATGTCATGTCTCCATATATATTAACAATGTAACCGCACAACATCTATCATGAGACCTGTTCCTCATAGTGACGAACTTCCTATTACAGAACCCCCTGAAACATTCACTTACAAATCAGATAGTAACGGTACAACAGTTTCTCAAGAAGAAGATATGACATGAACATCAAGAGATCCTGACACACCCAGTATGTTATACCACCAACCGCACAAAATAACCCAATCAGAATTCAACGATCTTGTGAGAGGCTTAGAACTTTCAAAAAGTAAAACAGAGTTACTAGAATCAAGCTTGCAGCAGTGGAACTAATTAGAAGATAAGGTTTCAGTATGGGCTTTTCGTAAAGGCCATAAAGGCCTAGCACCATTTTGTAACATGGAAAACAACTTGGTTTTCTTCAATAACATTAACGGTTTATTGGTGGCTTTAAATATAAACTAAAGGATGTTTTTTTATAGAGGTATAGAACTTTTAAATGGAATAAAACAAAGATGAATTTTTTAAATTGACATGAAATTTACTTTATTCCTTCTGGCATTATAATTTAAATATAACTTCTGGCATATGACCGCCACGGCTGGCTCTGACGTAGTCTAATCTGGCGGTTCAATTTTCGATGACTTTTTCCAACATTTGTGGCCGTATATCGGCAATAACGCGGCGAATGTTGTCCTCCAAGTGATCAATCGTTTCGGGCTTATCGGCGTAGACTAGCGACTTCACATATCCCCACAGAAAATAGTCTAGCGGCGTTTACTCGCACGATCTTGGAGGTCAATTCACGGGTCCGAAACGTAAAACTATGCGGTTACCAAACGTTTCCTTCAATAAATCAATTGTGGCAAGAGCTGTGTGACATGTTGCGCTGTCTTGTTGAAACCACAGCTCCTGCACATCATGGTTGTTCAATTGATGAACGAAAAAGTCAGTAATCATGGCTCTATAGCGGTCACCATTGACTGTAACGTTCTGATCAGCATTGTTTTTAAAGAAGTACGGACCAATGATTCCACCAGCCCATAAAGCACACCAAACAGTCAGTTTTTCTGGATGTAACGGTGTCTCAACATACACTTGAGGATTATCATCACTCCAAATACGGCAGTTTTGTTTATTGACGTATCCATTCAAACAAAAGTGAGCTTCATCGCTAAACAAAATTCGCTTATGAAAATCGGGATCAACGGGAATATTGTTTTGGGCCCATTCACCTAATCTACGCCTTGCTAGGTAATCGTGTGGCTTCAAATCTTGCACGAGTTGGATTTTGTAAGCACGCAAACCAAAATCTTTCCGCAAAATCTTCCATAAAGTGAATGGACACATATCCAATTCCTGTGCACGATGGCGGATATACTGATTCGGGTCTTCCTCTACGCTACGCTCTACAGCAGCAATGACTTCTTCTGTACGCACTGTACGACGTCTCTGTGGATGCGTATTATCATTTAGAGTAAACGTGGTGCGAAAACGTACCATAGTTAATCGAATTAATTGCTCTGATCGACGATTATGTTGACCGTAAAATGGACGTAGTGCGCGATAAGTATTTCGAACAGAACCATGATTTTCAAAATAAAATTGCACAATTTGGAAGCGTTGTTCAGGCGTCAGTCTATTCGTGTGGCCGCCAGTTAAAAAAGTGTTGCCTACTTAAAGTTTTATACCTCTATAAAAAACACCCTTTAGAAGCCAGAGGACTGAAGACTGTTTATATACAGTTCAACATTGAGTTTGAAAGCAGTACTATTGCATATTTAGCGTCTATTCCTGGTAGATATGCAGTTCACATGAAAAAATCATACGACAATATGAAATACCTGTTGACAAGTATAAAATACGATGAGCATCAATTGCAGATCTGTGGCGACTTAAAGATGATTGCACTTTTACTTGGGTTTGCAGCTAGGCTACATAAAGTTTTGCTGTTTCTTATGTGAATGAGAGAATCGGGCAAAGGCATTTCATTACAAGAGAAAAGACTGGTCAGTTCGACAATCATTAAAGCCAAGTGAAAAGAAAGTACAACATATGCCATTGGCAGACCCCAAAACGATTTTGTTGCCACCACTGAATATCAAATTGGGCCTAATGAAAAACTTTGTTTAGGCACTGAATACAGATGGGCTAGATTTTCAGTACCTACGTCAAAAATATCCAAAGCTAAGTAAAGCAAAAAATTAAAAAAGGTGTTTTTGTTGAGCCACAGATTCGAAATATTCTGAAAGACAAACATTTTGACATCACTGTGTTAGATATTGAAAAAATGCTTGGAATGACTTCGGAAATAAAAACAGTCTTGTTTAAAATATGCTGTCATCGTATCAAAAAATGGGTTGCAATATATCTCTAAGGATCCATTTTCCATCAGGATATATCAACAATGGAGAAAAGATATACATATATACATATATATATATATATATATATATATATATATATATATATATATATGTGTATATATATATATATATATATATATATATATATATATATATATATATATATATAAATATGTAGATAAGTTTTTGTCCGTGTAATTTAAAATAAAATAGAATAAAATATTGGCGAAGCGGACGTGAAAATTTGTCAATCTACATGATTCTCGTATTAAAAAAAACGGAGCACTCCAAAATATGGAAAAACTCCGGGTCCGACAGATGGCGACAGCGCTGTTTCGTCCTAATATGGGACTCGTCAGGCCACCGCAGTCGGCACAAACCATCATCTCGCCTTTGCATCTTATAAAGCTGAATTTATAATCAAAACACAGCAAATAAGACGACAAAGGCGACATCTCGATGGTCCACTTGATAATACAAGAACCACACAGATTAACAAAGTTTGTAAAAGAACCGTCATATGGTGGCGCGACGGTGAATTAAAACAGAAATGGAGTGATACGAAGAAAATAGAGGAACCTGAAAATAATTCCAAAATTTGTGAGTTATGGACAAAAATTTTAAAGAAAAGAAGTAAATGTGTGAAATGAAATTGCGTCAGAAAATTTGCAGAGACCAGTGACATGAAAATTCCGAGTGCGTCTGCCACATGAAAATGGGCTGCTGACAATATATTTTTCTTTTGGAAATGACTGCTTCTACGAAGGGATTTTGGTGAAATTTCTGTATTATCCGCTAATATGTTGGAACTATAAATTTTCTAGAAGCTCAAATCCTAACCATTTTTGTATACAAGGTAGTATGCTATTGTAGTCCAAGTTCTCGTTTTTTATTTAATATGCTTTTTACGGTAAAATCCCACTGCATAAAAGTAACAAAGCTGTCGTTTGTTCTTCATTGTCAGACAAAGTATGATAATTGTATATAAGAGGCATAAACCAAAACCATAGAAATTCTCGGAACAGATTTCATAAATAATTCGGCTTTCCGAATTCGGATAAAGCAAGGGGTAGATATTGTATGTTTCTTAAGTATGTATTTGAGGAGAGAGTTGTATACTTAAAAGATAATTAGATTTAAAAGTATACATCTCAATTGGGCAATTAACAGTAATGACATTTTTAAGTATACCTCAGATGTGTATAAATGTAAGGCCTTGCTATGTTATTGTCTTACAACTTTCAGTGCTAGCTATTGAAAATTTCTACTTTTACTCCAAAACTTATCCAATCTACAACTTATAGGTGAATTAAGGAAAGGAAAAGTGGAACTGTGTGCTAGCCTGAACCGTACCCTAGAAGAAAAACATTATACGAATGCTTCAAAAACATACTAAGAAGACATGTCCATGAATTAGAAAGTTTTTAGTTATAAAATAAAAAGCAAGTCTCGATAAAGTTTTGAAAGTTATGAAACAAGACCAGAATATGCCTGACATGCGAAAAATCAATCTGTAGAAAGGGCTGTCAGAAATTAATTTCTTGTAGAGAAAACATTCTTAGAAGGGTTATCGACAGATTTGAAACCCTTATCCGCTCAGAGCCACAAACTCATTACAACTCATATTGGAGGGAATTTATAGGAGTTTTGCAGCAGTTTGAACCGAAATCTACCAAAGATTAACATAAATAAATGACGCCGGATATCCCTCAAAGATATTTTTATCAAATGATACAATTGATTCCGGAGAGGTCAATTGTAGATTTGGATAACGCCAGTTATCATTCTAGACTGGTGAAAAAGTTGCCAATAACATAGTTGAAAAAGCGATATTACAGATTGGTTATCAAAAAAACATATTTCCTTTATGAACGGTTTACTAAAGAAGGAACTTGTAAAAATTGCGAACGAGAAAGAAAGACAATTTAAGAAACATGTGATAGACGACTGGGCTGAAGAACATGGAAATGTAGTGCTTCGAACACATTAATTAAAATCCATTAAACTTACATAGGCACAACTAATTCGTAACTCGGGATAACCCAAAATGTAAACTATAAGGAATACGTTAATTTCTTAATACATTAAAAAAGTTATCAGCGAGGACTGGTGAAACGGCATTAACTATGTTATTAAATAAAAACGTAATTGAAGTTCGCATCGATGCAGCCACACTAGCCGCGACAATCATCGCCAAACAAACTAGTAAACAAATTGGTTAGATTTCGCTTTTTACTTTGAAATATTAAAGATAATTAGAAACCGCCATATTGAACCGTGAACAGATTACTAACGACCTACGTATAAGCTAATTTCGAGATTAATTAAGTAATATATCGAAAATAAGAAAAACTAGCTCTTATTTATTTCGGAATATAAAGATATAAGGAAAATATGATGATAAAAAAATTTCAGCCAATTTGACAGCATGAGGTATCGTAATTTTGGCCAGTGAACGGGAAAACACAAACTCGTGTAAAGGCTGATTTCTAAGATTTATCAATAAATCTTGTAAAAGTACACCAAAAAGATATCTTTTTATTTATAAATATAGGAGAAAATATGTAAATAAAATCACTTAAAAAATTAGATTTATTTCTAATGTTTCGGCACCACAGTTATGTTGAACCCCATATAAGCTGATTTCAGGATTTATTATTAAATATTTGGCAAATAAGAAAAAATTAACTAAACTTCATTTCAGAATATAAAGAATATAATCAAAATTTAAATATTTTTTTTCTTTACCCTTTATTGGTTTACACCGTCCAGACGCTAGAAATCTCTTTGGGCGCCGGGCGTCGAAGAAGGGTTCGAACCGACAAAGCTCAGTTCGTTGCAAGCTCGTCACGCGCTCGACTCGCCATATTTATACGCACCTTAATATTGGGTATACAGGGACAAGTCGATAAGTATTAGAACTAGACTATTTATTATATTATATTACACAACTATATATATATATATATATATATATATATATATATATATATATATATATATATATATATATATATATATATATATAGTTGTGTAATATAAAACCTACCACAATTTTCTTTTCGAAGAGCCCATCGTGACCTACTTCCCTGATTACATCATTTTCCAATAACGTTAAACGTTGAACGACCCCATCCTAAGTTTTAACCAAAATGAAACTTCGAACAAAACAGATGCACAACATAAAAAAAAAAAGAAAGTTTCCCGAAAAATATTTTCCGTAACCGTTCATCTTAAATTCCGCGACACGTGTTCTGGAAAATATTATAAAATTTATACGACGGGATTCCCCGCATGTCTAACGTTGATATACGACGCAAACAAGAGCTATTCATAAAAGTCGCTGCAAAATTAATTGCTCGGGCTTTATGACGACATTAAGTTTTGCTGTAGCAGGCAAAATTTGACAGGATAGGTGCTTGTTAAATAGTTAATGAGGCGCCGGGTAGTTTCAGACTTTTAATTTTTAGTAATAGGAATACAAGTTATAATCTGCAAGGCTGTATGGTATTAAGTTAGTTCAGGCTAAGTCCTCTATTCCTCTATTTTTCTCATAAATTCTGAAACAAAGAAATTTTTTACCGATTTTTCAATAAACGAAAAAAAAAAGAAGTGAGGTTTCCTTTAATAATGTTTTTTTAAAACATAACATTTGTGGTTGAATGACTAGGAGTGGTTTATTCGTAATTAGTTATAAATTTTTGGAGATGGTCATATACTTGCTTTTGTTTGTATTGAGATAGAACCAGGCGCAAATCCAAGGGGGGGCGGTGGGGGCGATCGCCCCTCCCCCCTAAGAGCTTTGAATTCAGGAAAATAGACCCAATTTTGCCTCTTATACCATAGTTTATTCAAGAACTAGAGTGAGTAATAAATCATTTTTTTTCTTCTCAAACTACTTGTGTTTTTAGTCCGGTGTCTTTTGCAAAATCTGTTAGACACATATATTTTTCCAAGGACTCGGTTAGCAATTTTAGAATCAAAAATACCAGTCTATAATAATGGACTATTTGGGTTGGATAACAATAAACATTTGGAAGTGTGAAGTGTTAAAAAGGATTTTAATCCTTGTCATAGGCGTCAGAAGGAGGTTTAGAATATTATTTCGATAATAAACTTACAATAAAAACCTTTTAGAATATTATTTTACTTCTTATGATTTCTTAATAATTCACATACATTACAAAATATAAATAATTTTGACATATCTAACACAAATCACAACTGTATTTTTATTATTTTTAATTTTGGCATAGAAACCGTTTTAGGTACCTTCAGACTAAAACGTAGCCTTTTCTCTCAAAAAATTCTAAGTTATAATTTAAATACTTACAAAATACCCATTGTCAAAAATACGAAAAGTTAAACGTATATAAAAAAATAAATTCGCTATATAATATAAAAAAATTTTTGGGCTATCGGTCATTTTATTATAAATTAAAAACATTTTTAGGATATTTGACGTTTCAGTTTATTTATTTCTTAAATCATCTGCAGAATTACAATTAACCACTAAAAAGGGATTCAAATGTAATTAATTCTATATGTTACAGTTAAAATTAGGCCTACTCATTTTTATTTCTATTGTACTAATATCTTAATTTAATTTAGTTTATTATATGGAAATCCGATAGCCCCAAAAAAATAAAATAAACGTGTTAATTCTACACGCTTAAGAAAAAGACACTAATACAATAATAAAATAATAAAAAAATTACGGCTAATTGGAAATAAATATATATAAAATTAAAGAGTGGAACACACTAATATAAAAATACATAAAAAAATATATTAACAACATTAAACAATAAAATACAACAAAAACAAAAATTTAAATAATTAATTGTGTTTACACTGCTAAACATTACGTATCTAATTCGTAATCAAAGTCAGTGAAGCTATCTTCACTCAAATTAATTATAATTGGTTTCTCTATCTCACCGATCATGAGATTGAGTTTCCACATGTTGTTTTATTCTTTTACTATATGGATTTTTCACAATTTTCGCAGTAAGTTTATTCAAAAAAATCTTTCAAAAGTTTAGTTAAATTACTAATTTTGTGAGTTGTGTTATTTCTAGCAACTCTACCTTTTACTGGAGAAAGATATTTCCTTCTCCAACGGACAGTTTCCGGACGATCTATAAGAACAATCTGGTTTTTCCCAGCAAAAATTAGGGTCTCTGAGCAATATCCAGAGCTCAGTTCTTTTAATTTCAGGTAAATCTCGATCTTCATTGATTTTAGTTAGAATTTTGTGGACGGTTGGGACCTGCTTCTCAAAATACAACTCCTTTTATTGCAGTTTTCATCTCTACTTCCAACGACGTTCTTCATCTGCCTGTGATCGAATGTGACTTGGGAGTACATAGCACGGTACATAGTAAATTTTCCAACTTTTGTCATGTTGGAACACATCTCAACAGAGCTTTTAACATTATTATCTAGATATTGATTTCTTAAGGCATCATAAATATTCATCGTAATAAGTTTTTCGTTGAGGAAAAGATGCCCTTGTTTAACGATTTTGGAATAAATATCGAGGTGGAAGCCATATCTCTTGGGTATCTTATCAAATAATATATAAAAACAAGCTCAAACAAGATAAATCACTAAGGACACACTGTAAGGTGACTGATAGAAATTAAATTAAACTATCAGAAATTTTATTGTTGCAGTTAATTTATAAAAGCTTATAATATTTAAATATAATTAAATATAATTAGATTTACGGCAGTCCTCAGTTACCTGCGGCACTGGAGCAAGTACATTGGAGGTTTTGGTAACAGTTTTATTACTCTCTCTAGTTCTTGAGTAGAGTATAGAAATGTGTATGCCAGCGATACCCCCCCCCCCCTCCCAAGAGCTCTGAGTTCAGGAAAATAGAACCGATTCTGCCTTTTATATTAGGAATTTGTATGCTACTGGCGCTCCCCCCCCCTTTAACAACTTGTTTTTCTTGCGATAGCCGCCCCCCAAGAGCTTTGAGTTCAGGAAAATAGACCCGATTCTGCCTTTTATATTAGGAATGTGTATGCTACTGGCGCTCCCCCCCCCTTTAACAACTTGTTTTTCTTGCGATAGCCGCCCCCCAAGAGCTTTGAGTTCAGGAAAATAGACCCGATTCTGCCTCTGATACTAGGAATGTGTTTGTTGCTGGCATCCCGCCCCTCTTCAAGAGCTTCAAATTCAGAAAAATAGACCTGACCTTTTGTGATATCACCGCCCCCCCCCCCCCAAAGAGAGAGGCTGGATCCGCCCCTGGATAGAACCCGTATCGTGTGCTAGTTGTTGGTATTAACTAATACCCCATTTCGAATGTTTTATAATGCATCTCTGAATATATATTTTAAATACATGTTGAACGGTAATGAACAGAGTACGCAACCTTGTCTGACGTCTCTTGTAATTTGTGTATGTTTGGAATTTCTTCTACTCTGATAGTTGCGGATTTCCATTTATTATGTTTGACCCTTTCAAAAGTTTTGTTATAATCAATGAAGCGAACGTGTAAGTCATAGTTGACGTCTCCGCATGTCTGAAATAGAACTTGTAGACAAACAAGTTCTCTCTTATTCCAACAACTTCTCAGCAGATGTCTGTTCTTCGCATAGTTTGTATATCCTTCTTCGTATGGTTTTAAGAAATACTTTAAGTAGATAATTTATGAGGCTACTTGCGCCATTTTTTTTCTGGAATGAAAAATTCCGATATTATTATCATTCAGTTATCATTTTCTTTACTGTCTTAAGGGCTATTTTCGCTTCATCAGTTATTTGGCTTAATCCTGAAATGCTTTCTGCTACTCGCGAACGTTTGTTATCTCATCTTCGAAGAGTGTTGTTTCTGTGTATTGTTTCCAAACCCTTTCTATCACTGACTTGCCTCCATTGTCCATCAACTTTCCCAACGAAATTTAAATGTTCCTGTTGCTTCCCTTATTTTCTTTGTATGCCGTTATATCTTATTATATTAATATATTTTTTCGTCTTCCTTCCTCCACCATATTCAAAATATCCTCAGTCAATTAGACTTTTTTTCAAGGGGTTTGTTTGCTTCTAACTTGTTTTCTATTTGATTCTTGAACTTCTAAACCTTTATCTCCTTTTCATTGCTACTATTTCTATCTCACTTATTTATTGTAACTAGTGCATATATGAGAGAACAAAAGAGGAGGAGGAGGAGGAGGAAGGGTATATACTCTTTGAGTATATACTCTTCCTTCTCTATCTAATATACCTTTTCATTAATTATCTTGCCAAAGCTATAATGGCAATAGGATCTTGTATCCCGTCTTTAAATTTTTATTATAAAAGCTACACTCCACCAGCTTAAAATATATTAAAATGAAATATGTTTATGTATCAAAAATTTTATAAAAAATATAGAAATTCTTGGTTTTCGTATTAT
The DNA here is from genome assembly GCA_034092305.1 of Diaprepes abbreviatus. Taxonomy (NCBI): domain Eukaryota; kingdom Metazoa; phylum Arthropoda; class Insecta; order Coleoptera; family Curculionidae; genus Diaprepes; species Diaprepes abbreviatus. The sequence continues at coordinate 14,421,941 of JASJET010000070.1, read as the reverse complement.
TTGAATATATCCAAAAATCATTTAGAACCTGAGAAATTGTGCGAACGTTACCTTCAAAACAAAGATATTTCACAATTTATACGTGAATTAGTAAAGTTAAGTTGGTTTCATGATGAAATTCGTAATTTAAAACAACATATTAGTGATCCGGAAGAATTCATTATGAACGAAGCATGTTCCAGACGTCTTTGTATTTTGGCTGAAGAAGGACGTGATTTATTTTTATATATTAAGTATATTGATCACGCCAATTGTTGTAAAAAATCAGCTAAATTCTTCGATGAACATAGAAAAATTGGATTGGCTCTTTCAGTTTCTTTATGTTAATCCTTTGCTTCGTATCAGGTATTTGGGATGCAACCCATGGATTGTGGTTGGATGCCATAAATATGTCTTGACTAAAGTGAAACTTTATGTAGTCAATTTGATTCCTGAATATATGTCCTGGAGAATTCAATTGAGATTTCCACGATTATAGTCTCCCAGGCGGTAACTTGAAGAACGTATTCTTTACTATGAATTATTCTTCGGTACAAAATGTACTGACACGATCCCCGTATTTTTCTTTCTCCGCGTCCCCATTACTGCATTTATATCATACTTTGAAAGTTGTTTGCGTTATTGTGTTCTAAAATTCTTCTACTTCCTCTTTAATTTTTTTTTTGTTGTAGGAGCATACAGCTCGTTACTTGTCGTCATATTGTGTTGCATAACCAACGACACTTTTTAAAATACGGTATAGATATGGGCACAAGAATGTAAATAAATTGCTGTTTTTTCATAAAAATGATTATCAACAGTATTTTCATCTTCGCCCTCGCTTATTGCGTAAAGTCTCCCAATTGCAACTGAACATTCATCCCGCAGAGATATAAAAAAGAGCATAATTACCGGGTAAAATTTAAAAATACGCTGAGTTGTTGGTCTAAAAGACAACCATCCCGTAGAAATATATTTAATAAGTTCTTGCCATTATAGCTGAGTAAATTCAATGAATTCTTTTAGATTTTTCCTTCTTTTCAAACTAGATTTAAATGGCTGTATATTTTTAAAACAATACTTTCAACATCCATATAAAGTTTTTAAAAAGCATTTTTAAAGGTATTATCTACAATATCTGTTAACCTACCGTTTTTTACTAATCTCGAAGATTTCTTGTAAAATTCTTTAGCACTAGTAGTTTCTTCTAAAATTGGCGTTGGTATTATCAGCAACTCTTCTAAACTGTTTTGTATTGAATCTGCATTTGCTTCAGCAGTTTCTGACGGTTCTTCAAAAAAAACTGAATACCTTTATCAGCAGAAAAATATTGGATGCATATTGGATACATTTTTTTTGTTTTCTCTATTTGATGTGTTAAAAGCAACCGAAAAGTTTGTGCTCCCATTTTTGTTAACCAAATCATGAAATATAACTTGAAGAGATTTTTTCTTAATACATTTTATTAGTTATATTATTTAGTTTTTTCGTTTTCGTTATACCATAGGAAATTTTTTTAGCAATATCAGAATCTTTAAAAGCTTTTGGAAGGATTTTTATGCCACAATGTAAATAATTGTATGATAAATTATATTTAAACCAATGAAAGAAATGTGTGTATTCAGCGATTATCACATTTTTCAATTCTACGCTATTTTGTGGAAATACACAAAAAAAAATATTTAAAATCTGTGATGATTTTTACGTTCTTTCCCGATTTTAATGTTAATTTAAGTGGCAATGAAATTTTTACAAACCCTACGGTTGTGTTCGTCATGCTCTTGGCGGCTCTTAACTAAAATAAAGATTAAAAAGTTCGTTTTCACCAATTTGATCATTAACCGTAATTCTTTTACAATAGGTTTAGATTAATGAGTTAAGCTGGCTAAAGGATCAAGATCGATTCATTTGAGGTCACAAACCAAGGAAGTTAGAGGGGATATGGAAAACTACAAAAATAGGTTAAATGCCTAAAAAATTAACCGAACATGCAGAAAATAAATGTCATAAATTGACATCAAGTGGCTATGTGGAGTAAGCGCAGAAAAAAAATTCATAGTAAATTTGTTATATGCGGTTGGCAATATGAGAACGAGAAAACAGAGCAGGATTTTGCGAAAGTGCGGCATTCCGGCGTATTCTTTGTATTTAATGTGGTCATTTGTCATCGTCCCGACACAAAATTCTGCTGTGCAGTGACGTTAATTTTATGTTTGTATATGTTATCAAAACATTTGTGCAAACTTTTTATTTATAACAATGCATCAATGCATGGTATTGTTAAGTAAATCTCGTTAAGTCATTATTTTCGGTAAGTGCGTTTTTTATATTTTGACAATTATTTACATTATTGTAAATGTAGGAAAAAGATGTTTTTTGGAAAAAATTCAGTTCTTAACCCCTATTTCGAGGACGTAGAACACGATTTTTGCTTTGATTTTTCACTATTTTGTCTCATTTTCTGGAAAAACAAAAAACGCCAAGCGTCACTTTACCAAGCAATTTTAATTCTGAAGAAAAAACTGAACTTACATATTACTTTCAATGGTACTAGTTAAAATATCATATATATAATATATTTCAGCTATTTTTGTAAAATTATAGTGAATAAGTTTTAAAAACTTGTATCAGACTCGTGAAAACGACTAATATTCGTTTGACACGTTGCTAGATGTAAAATACTTTCGTTGTATAAACTATAAAATTTGACCATCTCAGTCAACAATATAGTTCAATTTTTGTAATATTTTATACAGTCTCAGGGAAAAATTGATCTTAAACACCCAAAATTTTTGTTTAGTTCAGGTTTAGCTTAATTTGGGTTAATTTGTAAAACTGAGACCACTCTGAACTAAACTAAATTGATCTAGACTTATACTTTCGTAATAAAAACTATAAAATTTATCCATTAGAGTTAACAACATAGTTTAATTTTTGTAATTTATAAAAAAGAGTAAAATAAATCTTAATCACTCAAAATTTTTGTTCAGAAATCACGTAAAGGCGGGACAATCTGTGAAAGAAAAGAATATATGTGAATTTCTCAAAAATCGTATTGGCAATATGGCAACAGTGCTTATTTTTCGGATTTTAGGAACACCAATATTTAAAGGAGGAAGCCATTTTGTTTTTTGATAACTGTGTTAATATTTCCGATAAAAATGTGCAAATTTATGAGTTCTTATATAATGTGGAGGCTTCTGTCAATGTGGAATTTATGATTGTAAGAAAATTTTAGCGATTTAGTATAAAAAATTGAACCTAAAGTAAAAAGTGTTTTCCACTGTTTTCCGCAAAACTGAGGAAAAATTGTAGAAAACTGAGGTCAGAATCGTGTTCTACAACTTCGAAATTGGATGAAATACCGAAATTTTTTCAAAAAAACTTCGTTTTCCGAGATTTCGTATAATGCAAATTTCTATCCACAGAATTGCGTTAAAATCTATTTTATGTCGGTATTTATTTTATTAGTCATTTAATAATGAACTCTAAATTGTAATTCTTCCGATATAATAATGTAATAAAAGGTTGCTGAAGTCCAGTCCTGTCCCTTGACCTACTGCGCAAGCACAGTATAGCCCCTTTAACGGGAGAACAGCTTTACATACCGAATCGAATTTATTTTACGGTATTCCCCTTTCTTTTACCCCCTCTAACTTCCTTGTCGTACACTGGCTTCTTAAATTGTATTCAAGAATTTAATCGCAATAAAATTCATTTGAACGACGGCACATATCTATGTCTACAAATTAAAATTATCTCACGTATAACCAATGAAACTTAGCGTAATGAACACAGTACTAACGCTTTATTTACAAATCTTTTTCGGGCTGAACGTGTTCATTTTTGCTCTGCTAATCAATCACACACACCACGTGCGAAATGGAGAGGTAATTTAATATGTCGCCGGACAGACTATTTATTCCACGTCGCTGCCGGGCCAGATTTGAATTAATTCTTTGTTTCATTTCTAAATGAAAATAAAATTCCATTTTTTGGGCCGATGGTCACACGGAAATTCGGGTTATGATTTTATGTGATTATATTTTTTTGACAAGGTAATAGCTTTTTTATACGAATTATTCCGCTAAAATTTGTTTATGATGTAATTGTAGAATGGGAGCAAATAGGGAAGAATGGGACGTGCTCACTCCAAAATCTTAGGTTAACAACGATGCTCCACTCTAATAGAATTCTAGTAGTACGGGAACCCAGTAGGTTTTCGTCAGTGGCATAGCGAGGGCTCCGTAGGACCCGCGGCGGGGGAGGCTCCGCTCACCCAAAAAAATCTTTAGCATTCAATTTAATCAATCTCCAATAAATTCTGTGGCAGACTGTATTGGTAACTATACTCACAGCGTGCAGGAGGCAACTTTAATTCAAAGTAATAACTTGTAGCGCTCAAAAGTTTCTTGTTTGAAATCGTAGCTGATCGTTTACCCGAGATATATATGTTTGAAGTTTTCTCCATTTAAAAAGCGGGGTGAAATTTTTCCTATTTATTTATTTATTTATCTCAAACAGTACATCACAGAGTAAATCCAAATAGTACATTCCTTATAGTATGTTCCACAAATAAAATAAAATAACTTATCTAATGCTTAACGGTGATACAAACCTTTAACAAAGAACACACTCAGAAAGAAGAAAAAAGGATTATACACAAAAAAAAGTAATGTAGTAATATAATCTAAATACCAGAAGAGAATGTGTTACAATGTTACATAATACGATTCATTATGCGAAGTAGTAGATATCTGTTGGACTTCCATTGCCTTTATTTTTGTTGAATATCACGACGTTTCGGCTAGTAGTTATCTCTACATGACTATTATATACTAAAAGTAAATGCTGCATTTAGTTTTAGTTTACAATCACTAAGAAGTGGTTTGCACACTCCTCTTATATCTAAAGATGGTTTACTAAAAACAACTCGGGTTCTGATGTATAACCGCGGCTTCTTTGAATTTCCGTTTTCTCCAATGTTGTTCTCGGTGTAGTATTTTAGCTTCAGACCATTTTATGTGGTGTCCATGAGTCCAGGCATGGTTGGCGACCTCAGATTTTTCTGTTTCCCCTCGAGATGTGCATTTTTGGTGTTCTTTGATCCTTACATCAAGAAGTCTCTTTGTTTCGCCAATGTGGGAATTGTCACATTCACATGATATCTGATATACATAGTTCTTCATATCCCTTTGAGTTGTGGGTTTGACCCTAATGAGCCGACTTCTCAGAGAGTTATTTGAATTGAAAACAACGTTGATTTTATATCATTTTCCTATCCTTCTAACTTTTTCTGAAATGCCTTTAACATAGGGGATGTTCAATACTGGTTTTCGTTCTTCATTCGTTGTCGATATTCTCCTATTTCTGCGTTGTTCAAGAAATTTATTCACTAGATATACTGGGTATCCGTTGGCTGTCAGATCATTTTTAATGTAATCTCTTTCATCAAGTTCTCGTTGGAGTTGCAGAGAGTTAAGGCTCTATCTACGAGATTTCTTATAATTCCTTGTTTGGTGTTGTTGTAGATGAATAATTAAGGTATTGTCCAGTGTGCGTGACTTTTCTGTAAACCGAAGTTCGAATTTGTCTCCCATTTCTTTCAACCAAGACATCTAAGAATGGTAATTTATTTTCTACTTCTTCCTCCATGGTGAGTTTAATAGTTGGGCTGATATTGTTGAGATGAAAAAGGAAGTTTCGAAGTTCTTCGTCGTTTCCACTCCAAATAATAAAAGTATCGTCTACGTATCTGAGCCATAACTTTGTTTCTTAGATGTGGATTCAATTGCAAACATCTCGAACCATTCCATGAAAATATTTGCGACCACCGGTGAGAGTGAAGATCCCATCGGTAGTCCATCATCCTGGAAGTAGAATTTTTTCTTTTCTTGAAAATAGGAATTAGTCAAACAACTTTCCAACAAGTCCATAAAAAGAACTAAATAACTTGATATAGGTCTACTCACAGAAGTGTTTGTAAATAAAAAGGCCAAACGGTTAGAACGATTTCGTAAAAACACATAAAATTGAATATTTTATGATGCATTTGATACTTGTTTGGCTGTGTATGAATAAAATAACTTCATTCAAATCAATGTAGAACTGTTTTTTTTATCAAATAACATTATTTTTATATGTGCCCTTAGAAAAGAAAACATTATTTTTATATGTGCCCTTAGAAGTTGTTTTATGAGTTGTTAAGAACACCCCCTAGGCATAGCGCGTGAGGTATGTGGGTTTGGGAGCTTGAGTTTTGGTTTAAAATCTTACTTTTCCCACCTGTCTACTGTGTAATGGATATCGATCTTGCTGCTTGTAGGGTATGTGGTTTTGAGAGCTTGGATTTTGCCTTAAAATCTTGCTTCGTTCGCCTGTCTGCTGTGTAACAATTATCGATCTCAGTGCTCGAGGAGTATGTGGATTTGGGAGCTTAAGTTTTGGCTATATACTTTTAAAAATATATTGATTAATGCATGTCAAAAATAACCTGTATTACATTTTATTTAGTATTTGAACTAAATTATATTGCTAAATTAAAGGACCGCATTGAGATTTCGCTGCCCCCCCCCCCCCCGAGCTTTCAGCTACGCCATTGGTTTTCGTAGCCGATGAAGAGACATGTCTCGACCAAGGTTTTTCTTACGTATTTTGACCCTCTGATTACGAGTATTTAGGGTGGATTCCCGAAAAATGGTGCGGTAATTTATTATAAACAAAAAAATTGCTAATAAAAAAATTGTTTTTTCCCATATTTTTATGACCTAACACAACACGTCCAACACAAAAAGTTTCGTACATTTTACGTGTACAAGTAAAAATGATAAACATTCACAATATTTCAGAGTCGAAACCCACACACAATTTAAATTTTCCGAAATTTATCGTTGACTTCCTTTTTACCCGGTGAAATATTTGAGGAGCGTTTGCATGACGAAAAGTAGAGAGTATCGATTTTTATATTACCCAAGATGAACAGTGCCGAAAATTTCAGTTAGAAATGGTCCGTTCTCAATTTTTTTGTTGGTTTTCCAGCAAACAATAATCAAGGTTGAATGAGATTAGTCAGCGTTATTATTTGAGAAGGAGTATTCCGCTTGAGATCACTGTGCGTCATGTTAAACTGTTTCGTCAATACGCATAGATTTGACATTCGTTCAGGGTATTATTGTTATTCGTACAGGATGTCTGGAAAAGTACCTTAAAAAGCACGGTTTATTCTTTGTAATATTTGTTATATTTAGTTTTGGGAACAACTACTTAAACAATTGCACGTATAGAGATTCATCGTGTTTTCCCTTTTCTTCTAATGAACCACTGCTTTACTTTACATGTTTTAGACATATACTTCTTGCAGCGTCTCCCTTTTTACAGGGTAAGGCAACGGATGCGTACAGTAGCTCAATATGTCGGAGGCTAGGTTCGTATCTCTTTTAGAGATAGTTGTGCTCTGCTTTGATTACCGAATAGGCGCTACCTGTTTTACATTATCTGTGTTATTTACCTAGTGATTAAACAGGAAAACACATAGGTATCAGGAATGATTTTAATTTATTGACTGCTGGTGTATAGCTCCATAATGAAACGACTTAATTAAAATATTATGTACATAAATCAGAATGATACCTATAATTTTTTTTTTATACCCTTTCTTGATAACTATTGGTGTTACATCGTTTTTAAAGGTTATATAGAAATTTGGCCGCAAACGTTCTAGAACCTTTAATTGCCAAGAGTACAGAAAGTAATTTTTGATCCAGCGCTGTTGTTAGGATTCTTATTGTTGTTCGTGGATGGAAGGCCAATCCCAACTCACCAACCAAATGCAGGGTGAGCCCAATCGTGAAGGTCAAAATCGTTGTGGTAACACGGCCAGGAAAAATAGAGCCAGAAGAATCAGAAAGCCGAGAAAATCAGAATGGAAAAACACAGTAAAAGGAATGAGACGAAGCCAAAGATGGAAAAGAACTTGCATCAGATAGCCCTGAAACAAAAGTTGTTATTTTTACCACACGTTTGTAAAGATAAGGGGCAAAATCTTACCTCATTGATTTATGGACTGTAACGAAAAAAAAAACACTTGGCAGTCTGCCCTTCAAATCTAATGGCAGGATTTGTCTACTGCCTTCGACGGTTCAACAGTAAAGGGAACGAAAATGAAAATCTCTCTCGCAGCCAGACGTGACAAATCTTAGGGATATTTGTTTTTAATTTTTGCCAACCTTATTTTCAACCTGGAGCACTCTAACTTAGTTCCGAACTTACACTGATTACCAGGTAATACATTAAATAGTGACAAGCCATTAAAAATTATCAAAAAGAAAATTATGATCAAACGGTCCAAAGTTACTAATCATGATTAAAACAAACTTTAAAAAATTGCTACAAATTCTATACTGTATACTCAACCTTAAATGATCAGTCTCTACATGCCGTGCTCGTGTCAAACGAATCGGGTATACATCCACAACAAATGCTAACTGAACTATATTATTGACTATAACATTATATTTTTAATACTGAAATGAAATGTAAATAAATGAGAATTTATTAAAAATAAAATATTTTATGACTTTTAAATTCAAACCAAATAATGTGATATATAAACTACAGCAATTACAACTCTGTTAAGAAGAAAGAGTGATAAGTTATAAGACCAAAAGAGTTGTGAACCAAAAAGAGCAAATTCCATGTTTACTATTTTAAATTACAGATTAAATAATTAAATTTAATCAGGTAAAAATATACAAATTATGTCATATTACTAAAAACATGTAGCATTGATGTAAACTGGTAAATTTAAATGCTACATTCTTTCAATTGTTTATTATATTGTAAATCCATTTTTGTTGAATTATTCGAAATTCGTCACAATCACAATTTATTAATGCCAAAATAACATTCAGCCAATTTTCGATATAAATAATGAAGTAAAGTTCCATTTATTGCATACTCTTTTGAACATACTGTATGTTTATGTTTAATGCAAATAATTCTCTGAGTATAGATATTATTTTTTATCAGCATGTCAACGCATGGTGATAATATAATAACTTCAACTCACTCGCGCCACCTATGCTACAACGATCATATTCTAAGAGAAATACGATTAACATTGACCTTCGAAATAGGCATCAATATCCTCTTTTAACTGCCTATCGTCTGCACAAAGACATCCTCTTATTAAATCTAGACTATACGGAGGGTAGCCTCACTCAAAAAACTTACAGTAGCAAAGGATATATCAAATATTTGACTGTTTGTAGTTAAAAATGACATTTTTGATCTAGAGCCTTTGGTGATTTTGTTGACAAAAATTTATTATTGTTCTTGTACAAGCCTTCTTACTAATGCCGAAAAAAATTGACACGTTCAGGCGCCTAAGTTTTGATAATAAAGAGAAATACTGAGTGTCTATTTTCTCTTTATAAATGCCTCAGAGAAATTGAATAAGTCAAATACAAAAGGAAAATGAACTAGAAAAAAATAGGGCAGTATTTGACTCTTTTAAAAAAAAATTTCTAGTGGGTGTCCACTGACAAGTGGACAAATAGTACCGTACCTACGGTACTATTTGTCCACTTGTCACTGGGCTCCAAATTTTCACATCTGATTAGCTCTAGTATGTGGGGGGGGGGGGTACAGTAGATGAAAAAAGGCACCAACCACTTTAAGGTTGGGTCCTCCTAATGGGGAAAAAGCTGATATCTCTAAAGTGGGAAGGATCTGGTTTAAAGAAACTTAACAAATGTTTAAATAATAACAAAATAGCTAGCTTATTTTGCTGGTCATAAAAGGTTACTAAACAGTTAGGTTTTGTATTTCATTGCAAAATGCCTTAATAATAATAATGATAAGCAAAGTATCTTACCCTAAATTATACGGTACATATGTTATAAATCATAACATCTATAGAAATATACCAAAAAAATTGCAAATATATCAAATAAGTAGTACGCTAGTAAGCGGGCAAATGACCAAACTTACAAAAAAATTAAGGTTACTTAACCTACATTTTACCGCAACCCTTACAACTAAGTTTGCTGCTATTGTAGTGGTCTCTCTATACTACTTCGTGTACTACCGATATTATTATGGTGTTTAATTAAATTAATAATTAATCATTAATGTACAAATACTTCAATGAGTTGGTAAAAGGAAAGTATAACTTTAAAATAGCTTATCTTAATAGTCATTGACGTAGATCCAGGCGAGATCCAGCTTCTGCCATAAATGAGGCCTCAAGATGATAACTCGTTGTGGATTCAGTACGAAAAACGGGAACTGGCTGTCACAGCTACTACTGGGCAGTCGGTATGATCTTGGAAGAGATGAAAGAGCAGACAAATAGAAACAGATGAACAGTGGATGATAGAGAGATGAAAATGGCGACGAAAAGATAGAGAGAAGGAAAAGAGAAGAAGATCGCCGAAAGATCAACTACATATCGATGAAGGATCGATGAAAGAGGTTACTGGGTTTATCAGTCTCGTGCGGAAAATGTAGAAGTTAAAATTAGCTTTAAGCTGGGAATACAAAAATGAAATTTTACATACCCTAGTTAACATGTGGCCTCATTTCTAATAGCTAGGTTTTATTACATTTGAGGGAAAATATTCGGAATATATTATTTTAAACTCATCTATTGTATTTATGGCAAACACTATTTTACCAAACAGAGAGCTATCTGGTCGTCGATGAATGCGAAGAAATAAAGTATCAATTTCTAGACGAAGCACTACCGATCGCCAAGTAGAAATACAATAAAGTTATTTTAGCCTAATGTAAGCTTAAATGATAATGACTGATTAAAATATTTAAGAGCTAAAACTGTGGTATTAACAAGGTTTGTTTTGTAAGGTGGAGAAATTAAATAAATGATTAAATGACTATATTCTCCTATTTGATTAATAAATATGTGTTTTGTTCAACATAAAACGACTAAGACCAAAAAAATGCCAATCGTAAGTAACTATTCTTAAAGTAACCGCCAAGATATTAAGTTAAAAGATACATTAAATACAAGTTAATTTCAAAAACTCGGATCTCTAGTCTCCTTTTAATGAAATTTGGGCTGGTTACAATCAGTTTAGATAAGCAAGGTTTTCTGATTAATTTTAACTAAAGTAGGGATAAATGTAGCAAATATCTGCATTGGATGGGATTTTAATAAACAAAAACATGCCAAGCGAAATAATCTAGCAACAAAATTTAGAGAGAACTGCGAAAAAAACCGGAATGTTTATAAACACCGCGAAGACGACTTACATGTGGATTTGGATAACTTATCAGATATCGCAAAGCAGATGCCCCCGCAAAAAAAGAAAATAAAGGAAGATAAAATATTCTTCAACAAAGAGAATCAGGGCTGATTAGCAGGTGTAGACAAAAGGCTAGTTAAGAGAGAGAAAAGGACAAGGTAAAGAAAAATTAAAGAAAACACCTTCAACATCACACTGAAATATTTTAATTGTTACAAAACACAAAATAATGCAGTAATTGAAATCAAATTTGATATAGAATGAAAGGCTGTCACTACTAAAAATTACAACACATATTCATTTGTTTCATAACTAGATAAATTGTTGGGCTAATGTCCATGTAGGGTGATGGTATTATATTTCTTCACCCAACACAAGAGATACAACTTGTGTAAAATTGTACTAAAAGCAATGAACTGTAAGGCTTTTTTTTGTTTTGAAGGACCACCAGTTAAACTGAAAACATAAACGATCTATTCTTCTCAGATGTCTATTGTTGAATAAAACACAAAATTGTTCAACTTCATTTATTTTATACACTAATTTTACTTCAACTTATTAACATCTTAACTCCTAGAGCGAAAAGTTAGTCTTAACTTCTACAAAAGACCTCACCCAGACTGTTTTTGCAAAATAATAGAGTAGAGAACGATATACTGTTACATTAAGAGCAAATGACATACTGCTTTTGAAAAATAATAGTGTAGAAAGCGATATACTGTTACATTAAAAGCAAACGAGATACTGCCTTTTTGAAATAATAGGATAGAGAGCGATATATTATTATATTACGAGCAAACTGCCTCATTTTGTGAACACTTCGTGAAAATACATTACTACATCTCATTTTGCGCACACATTTTTTTGGGGATAAAGAATGGTAAGCGATGACCTAATTAAATGTGGAAAAACAACGAAGGTAACAAATTCATTCTTTTGCTACTAAAAGTTATGGCTGTGAAACGAAAGTAATAAAGTCAGCATTTCCTTGTTATTATTCCTTTAAAGCGAACCATCTTGTTTTGATATGTTTCCAATATATTTTTAGCTTTTAAAGGTTGTAATAAAAACTTATATCCAGATTCACTAAGAAGATTTAAGACTTAGACCCGATCTAGTTGCCTTAAAAATTAAATTTTCTAAATGACCATTTTTGTTTTCCTTATGAAATTATTTTAATTGTATTTTAAAGGTTCAAAACTTGATTGACTTATTGTTACCCTTGTCAATTTAAATTCTTTACTGCCAATCTAGACAGGGTTTAAAGTTAAACCATGTTGGTGAATTAGGGGGTTAATTTTTAATAAAGATAAAGATAATTTATTCTTGAAACTTTCTCCAACAGTCCCCTTATATTAGGGCTGGGCGATATCTCCAAGTACATCGATATTATGTATCGATTAAAAAAAATATTGATACGTCGATATATTGGTATAGAAGTATCGATATTCTAAATCGAACGTATCGAGATATATTCATATTTTTATTCTTCTTTTGTTTTGTAACGTCGCTTTCGCGAATGTAACAACAAATTGACAGTTATACTAGCGAAATTTACCTATGAACAATACAGTTTGCATGTGTTTACCATAAAATGAAATATTTTCAAACAATATTTTTCCTGGTAGGTATGGTTAAAATAATAATCAACAACAAACCAAAGTGACTAAAAGCCCGCAAATATATATAAGCGATGTCCCGTAAATACAAACCATGGACTGTAAATCACAGATTAGCTGGTTGGTACTGTAAATTGGTGCTGCCATTCCGTCATAAAGATACCCGAATGTGTATCTGTCCCTTTTTTTGATACACAATTAAAAAGTGATAAAGCACACAAGTGCCGCCTTATTGAAATTCACTACATTAAATATTTGGGTGCATCCAATGTCCGAGAAAACGCAGTTGCGGACCGTTTGATCAATATAATTGACAGTCGTAGTGGAATCGGATCTAATTACAAGGAAACGATACAATATTTATATAAGTGTATCGATACTTGCGTATTGTATATGTGACAATATCGATACAAAATATCCAATATCGATGCTATATGTATCGATAGATTGAGGTATCGATATGTATCGCCCAGGTCTGCCGTATATGATTTTTATAATATAATTATTATATATAATATAATTATTATATATAATATAATTATTATATATGAAATTTACAAGGGGACAGGTAATGAAAATACATAAGTGAATTTATATTTATTAAATGGTCATAAGTAAAAATGTTGAAATTAGTCATCTTATCAAAGTTTATATAATTATAATCTCTTGTGCTCTTAAATCTAAACGTATGATATGTAAATCCATAAAAACTCAATAAAATCATCTCAGCTTAAGAAAACAACCTTCCTAACAACCCTTTAATGAATACTCTTCGCCTCGAAAGACAAATTAGGAAGTTTGTATTCCGAAGCAGTCAGAATTTCTCTGACCGTCCCGCACAAGGGCTACTTGATGATGATATGTTGAAATGGCCGCCATCGCAACACTCCGAAATCCGTAAAGCCACTCAAGTGCATGTTTTACGACTTCGGGAGAAGGTATATCAGTGCTTGTGTCACTAAAAGGTTGTTTGCGGCTCTTTTCTTGTTTTGTCAGATTTGTTAAATGTTCTGACATAATTTTAAAGCACTGAAATTGTGAATTGTAGCCCATATAATTTCTAACAGATATGTGCGGACATATTTCAGTTACTTTTAAGTTTCTTGGATGTAGTAGCTACAAAAGGACTTTGCACAGATGTGTGCGGACTTCTTGTAGTGTTCAAATATCCTTCTATTTTATTAAAATATTTTGCGACAAATATTTTATATTTCGATTTTTTAAATTTCATTTGTAGTATTGAGCCCCTTAAACACTAACATAGTCCAACTTGGCAATAAAGGGTGCAATGATAAGTCAATCAATCAAATTCGAGAGTAAGAATCGTGTTCTTTTTAAACCGACTTCTAAAAGAAAGAGGTTCTAAATTTGTCGGCTTTTTTTATGTATGTACATTGATTAATCCAGAACGGCGGCACCGTCTCATATTATTTTAGCCGAAATTGGTTTATTAAAATCCAAGATGGCATTGAGAATATGGTGAACAAAAAAATTTCTTCCATTTTCTGAAAGGGACTATTCCTTAAACCTTTTCAAAGACTTAACCATGCTTTACACTTCCATAAATACTTCAATGCAACAAACTACCCAACCATATTTACAAACGAAGTGAGATAATTTCTTTTATGATTTCAAGCCAAACGTCTTCGCACTCCTTCCAGGGAATATAAACTCATACCAGGTATACAAGGATACCAAAAGTATTAAGCTCTGTGGGACACAATCCATGTTATCCGATCCCAGGTGACGTGGTGTGCTGTATTTCTTATGAACTTTCGTACGGTTCGCGCGGTTGCAAGGAGAACTTCTTTCTAAATCGGCTTATACACATGCTCACTAAGGCCTAGTCCCTTGATGTTGTGCAGGAGGTTCTTTTGTATCGCTCCAGTTGTTGATAAAATTATGGGAATCATTTGGACGCTGTTCATTGCCCATTGTCTTCACATTTGCACCTCCATATCTCTGTATTTGACTATGAAACCCGAATTGACAACCGAATTTGTCAAGAGGGTACGACGGGTATTACGAACTAACCTAAATAGTATAAATTTGTTTAAGACGTTCAATATGTACGCTTGCACTGCACTTAGCTACTCTTTTGGAATTGAAAAATGGAGCAGGATGGACATCCAAAACCTGCAAAGAAAAATAAGAACACTCCTAACAAAAACACAAAAATATTACCCTCGGAGTGCATTGAACGTACAATGCTTCCAAGATATCAAGGAGGAAGAGGATTGGTGGATATTGGTAAGCAGCTCGATCAAGAAATAATAAACTTACGTTCATATTTCCACAGGTTAGCGGATTCTTCCAAACTACATCGAGCAATATGCGAGGCAAACGACACAACGCCGCTACAGCTGAGGGAACAAGATATTGCTTCTCACCACCATACACACAAAGAGAAGTTACAAACCTGACTACAGAAACCACTTGATAGCTGACATCCAAATGAGGTCATTCAGGACAATGTTGACAACTCAGCGTCGAGCTACTGGTTGATTTCAGGACAGATGTTTCTGGAAACGGGGGGGCTTCTTGTTAGATATCCAAGACCAAGTTATTTCAACGAAGAACTATCGGAAGTTCATTATCATTAATCCCTCAATAGAAAATGACAAATGTAGATATGGCTGTCGAACATCAGAGACAATCCAGCACATAACTGGAGGATGCCAAGCGTTTGCCGCCACCGAGTATAAGAAAAGATACGAGTCAGCCGCTAAGATACTCCACCAAGTTTAACTTGTTGCAGGTAAAAAAAGTACCTTATTACATATACAATTCGGAGCCTATTCTTGAGAATGACCAGTTCAAGTTATATTGGGACCGAACGGTTCTGCCGGATCAGACAGTTGCTCATAATAGACCAGGCATTATCCTAACAGATAAAATTTCTAGAGAACTACACTAATCGACATTGCTGTACTTAACAAAACAACCCAAGGCCAAAATACAACGAGAAGATAATTTCTTATTAATATGGTAGACTTTTTCCATGATAATAATGTATATTTACCAGTCCATTTTCTTACGATTTTAGAAAAACTGATATATATATATATATATATATATATATATATATATATATATATATAGGTTTTCTTTTTTCTTTCAAAAGGCTGTAATTCGATCAATGTTGATTTCATTAAAAACACGTTCTGGGTTTATCCGGTACTGCACTGGATTATCTCTTTTCTTGCTGATGGTAAAATATTTACCTACGTTAACAATTATACCTCTGCTGGATACAGAGTTGATCTTGTTGATTCTGTATCCTTTAATTTTTATTATTTTTATAAATGATTTACATATATCGAAGGATCTCATAATTAACTATGCGGTTGATACATCCATTGATCACTTAATGTCTTAACCATCTCCAGGATACTGTAGCTTTTCACTTTATATGTCACTTTTTGTACCACTCGCTTCTTGACTAACTCAGAATTTTTTCAACATCCTTTCCTGGCAGCACCTGCACATGATATCTGCCGGACAGTAACATTTTAATTAATATAGGAATATATTGATCTCTGGGAAGGCATACTTTTACTTGGTAATGGCTTTGTGTTGCTCTACTATCCCAAAGACCGAAAAAAACAGCAATACTTCGTAAATCCACCCTGAAGCCCTGGTAATAGTCTAATGACTTTTAGGTCACCTCATATTTGCCACTTATATGTATCATAGCTTATTGCATTTAGAATAAATGACATACTTTCGTATGTCTCGTTCATCTCAACTGCATCTGAAAGAGGAATAGTCTTTTGTTGCCATTATGGAACAGAACTGCTTTTAAACTTATTTTAGAAGAATCTATAAATAGGCGCCATTCGTCCAGGTTATGGACTAATTCTAATTTTTCCACAATACTATTTGGATTAACACAAACACACATTTTATCCTGCAGAGTAAATAACGAGGATAGCTCCTGGTTACGGTTCCTATATTTTAATTTTGGTTCCAGTGGCTAGTAAATTCCATTGTTATAATCTAGACCCTAATACTTCAACATGCTCTTTGGACAAGTGGAGGTCCCGAACTCTAGATCATTTAATTCAGGTTACCCGATTAAATGGGACATTTTCCCTTCACTTTCGGGAAAATAATAATCGTCCTTTTCTGATACTGCCTTATCATTATACATTTCTAAATTTTCCGGGGACGCTGCGCTAGACCTGGTAAACCTTCTCCATGAAGAACCGGTTTTATTGCTCTTTTTTGAAAAACCACTTTTGTCATGTAAAAGTAGCAGTCGTTAAAATGATTTGTTACTTTTTGCCAAATCATTGGAACTACAAAAGGCATAGAAGAGCGTTTGCCATTTAACCAGTTATTTAGATTTGCTGCACAGGTTTGACAACATACGTGAGGAGCCCAGTTTTGATCTTGATTACCAACAAGAGATCCAAAATACTTATGATAAGCTACTTTGGTCATTCTGTTAATGGTCCTTTGCTGTGATTTAGGGCTAAACTGACCACATATGTAGCAAAAACTATCCGCGGGGTTAACACAGCCACGTTTCTATACTTTAAATATTTGTGTACTGTAGTGTATGTCAGTTCAAAGGTGTGATACTACGTTTACAGGAGTTAACTAACTCTTTTCAACACAAAGATAACACTAATAAAAAGTTCTTACTATTGGCTTCGAGCACTTCGCTTTTCTATCTAAAACTGACCACTACAGGTGCTCAACCAATACTGCTGATGCCACTGCCGGCCAGCTGCTTTTATAGCCGTTCCGTTCTTCTGGTATTTTCTAGAAAGATTTAAGTAGACCTGGCTGCGAGGCAAAGTGAAATTTGGAATTATATGGGTTTAAATTGGTACTTCCGTTATTCTAAGCCTTAGGGGGTTGAAACTTCGTGGTTGACTTGTCATACTTAGTCAAATTGTGCACACTTTTCCTCACTTATGAAAAACGCAATTTTGGCAACGTCGCGCCTGGGTACTCATTTTTATATTTAGAGATCAAAAATTAACCAAAGCTTGCGTTTTACATTACAGTCACAAACGGGCTGTAAAGTAGTGTAATAAATACAAAAATTCGGTGTTTTTCATGAAAAAAAAATTATGTGTTTTTTTCTGCGTTTTCTGGAAAAAAACTGGTAAAAATTAAAGTGAAAATAGAGCGTCTGTAAAGGAACTTTCAAGAAAAACGAAATTTTGCTAGATTCGATTTAATCTAAATAATTTTTCGCCCTATATTCAATTTTTACAATTTAATGTGGATAAATAAATGTACTTACAATTAGAATATGACACATTCTGGATTTTTAAGATCCGCCACTGATACGCAAATACGCCCCACCATTAAACCAATTTGAATGTTTTACCTTGATAACATTCAGCCAATTCCAAAACAAAATAAATATTCCATATACACACTCGGATCCTCACATTACACAACTAAACCTATATACCTTCGAAATTATCACTAAACTAGCATTAAAATTCCAAATACCTCTAAAACAACAAATTACAAATCCCAAGTGCCGATTTAGTCCAACAACCCTCGCCATTACGCTAGCGAAGCGAAATCAGCACGGCTGGTTGCATAATTACTGGGGCTTATCTTATCTAATCCTGGAAGCCATCTTGTCAATGACGCGGCATATCAGTTCGCTCAAGAAGATGCAGAGTCTCGAGAAAATCGTAAATGTTCCACGCTTTCCGGTTTTTGATGAACTTGCTCTAAATTTGCCGAGTTGGAGGTGTGCGATGGATTAAATTAAGTAAAATGGATATAATATTGGATAAATTTAATATAGCGCCATTAGAATCTTATTGAATTAAATTTAGAATTTCATAACAAATTTTAAAAATAAATTTAATGTTTCATTTTTATATAGATAAAAATTATTCTTAATAGTAACGAACTGAAAAGTGATAAGCCAGTTTTAATACAAAAAAGGCACACTTTTAACATATAAAGGGCGTTTTTTATAGAGGTATAGAACTTTTAAATGGAATAAAACAAAGATGAATTTTTTAAATTGACATGAAATTTATTACCTTCTGGCATTATAATTTAAATATGACTTCTGGCATATGACCGCCACGGCTGGCTCGGACGTAGTCTAATCTGGAGGTCCAATTTTCGATGACTTTTTCCAATATTTGTGGCCGTATATCGGCAATAACGCGGCGAATGTTGTCCTCCAAGTGATCAATCGTTTCGGGCTTATCGGCGTAGACTAAAGACTTCACATATCCCACAGAAAATAGTCTAGCGGCGTTAAGTCGCACGATCTTGGAAGCCAATTCACGGGTCCGAAATGTGAAACTATGCGGTTACCAAACGTTTCCTTCAATAAATCAATTGTGGCACGAGCTGTGTGACATGTTGCACCGTCTTGTTGAAACCACAGATACTGCACATCGTGGTTGTTCAATTGATGAACGAAAAAGTCAGTAATCATGGCTCTATAGCGGTCACCATTGACTGTAACTTTCTGACCAGCATCGTTTTTAAAGAAGTACGGACCAATGATTCCACCAGCCCATAAATCACACTAAACAGTCAGTTTTTCTGAATGTAACGGTGTCTCAACATACACTTGAGGATTATCATCACTCCAAATACGGCAGTTTTGTTTATTGACGTATCCATTCAAACAAAAGTGAGCTTCATCGCTAAATAAAATTCGCTTATGAAAATCGGAATCAACGGCAATCTTGTTTTGGGCCCATTCACCGAATCTACGCCTTGCTAGGTGATCGTGTGGCTTCAATTCTTGCACGAGTTGGATTTTGTAAGCACGCAAACCAAGATCTTTCCGCAAAATCTTCCATAAAGTGAATGGACACATATCCAATTCCTGTGCACGATGGCGGATAGACTGATTCGGGTCTTCCTCTACGCTACGCTTTACAGCAGCAATGACTTCTTATGTACGCACTGTACGACGTCTCTGTGGATGCGTATTATCATTTAGAGTAAATGTGGTGTGAAAACATTCCATAGTTAATCGAATTAATTGCTCTGATGGACGATTATGTTGACCGTAAAATGGACGTAGTGCGCGATATGTATTTCGAACAGAACCATGATTTTCAAAATAAATTTGCACAATTTGGAAGCGTTGTTCAGGCGTCAGTCTATTCATGTTGAAATGCCAAACCAAACTAAACATAAATCACTTGACAGCTGACAAAATGGCCGCCAGTTAAAAAAGTATTGCTAACTTAAAGTTCTAAACCTCTATAAAAAACACCCTTTATAATATGACATGATCTGGTAACCCAGTGGGTTTTCGTAGCCTACCAAAGCTTCACCAAAGTTTTTTATATGTATCTTGACCCCTGATTACGAATGACAAGAGTGGATTCCCCAAAAATGATCAGGTAGTTTGTTATAAATAAAAAAAATTGTTAATAATTTAAAAAATTGCTTTCTGTAAATTAAAGAATGTTTACGTGTTCCGAAACCGATTCTAAGCAAATAAATAAAAATTGTTCTAGCTATTGAGTATTTATGGGTTCTAGTCCGAAAGTACAATGCTACATGTTTATTTTTTTGTATTGCTATCCTATCCAATCCCAATACCGAAACAAAGCCATTCAAAAGGAAAAAAATGCCTTAAAAATAAACTGCTATCATGAAAATCTAATAAACAATATTTAAAAAAAAAAGACTCCATAAATGTTATAACTAAAACTCACCACATACTAATATAAAACAGAAAAACGAAAAACACCTATCATTTCCATATATCCCGACACTCCCTGAAAAACTCCAAAATGCTTTTAAGAAACATAACGTAATTGTCCGCCATAAGGGTCACAACCTCCTAAAATCTGAAATAACAAAAGATAAAAATAACACATTTTGTTTACAATATTCCATGCAAAAATTGCAATGGTGAATACATAGGACAAACAAGTCAACACTTAAAAACAGAATAAACGTATATAAATATTATGGTATTGTGTATATGTGTGCTTGAATGCACTAATGATGATTATTTCAACATTATTTTCCTAAATCAAATACATAATATAAAAAGAAGAAGAATTGTTTTGTTTAAAAACCTCCCAGAATTTATAGTTGCTCTAGAATATGTGAAAAGCATTTTACTCTAGACTGTTTTATGGAAAAAACAAACCGGGGTTTAAAAAGAATTGCAATTCCAATTTTATATTTGCCAGGTAAGTAACCTAATCTGTAATTTTTGACCTATATGTAGACAATAAAACTAATAGTTTATACAAAATTTGAAGGTTTCTTAAAATAATAAATTTAAATAGCTTTCTGTATTAACCATTACAGCTTTTATAAGTTTTGAAATATTTAAAATCTGTAATTTTTGACCTATATGTAGACAATAAAACTAATAGTTTATACAAAATTTGAAGGTTTCTTAAAATAATAAATTTAAATAGCTTTCTGTATTAACCATTACAGCTTTTATAAGTTTTGAAATATTTAAATCCATTTTTTAGATGTTAAATTTATAAAATCTCAGGAAGTATTTCATTCTTGAGATTTATCCTACCCGTTCCTACCCGTCCACATCCAGTGTTGTCACAGTAAAACCAAATATCGTAAAAGCACTAGAACACGTACACTAAACAGACACAGATTCTAGGAGGGGGTGGTGGCGGAGATCGTTCACTCTCCCAAGAGCTTCGAATTCAGAAATAGATTCTCCATTACTAGCTGTATTAGGAAAGTCAATGTCGTTGACCCCCCCCCCATCAACAAATCGCTTTCACTTGCTATACTGTGCGATCGCCCCCCCCCCCAAGGACTTCAAATTCAAAAAAATAAACTCACTCGCCATCACCTACTGCATTAAGAAAGCGAATGTCGCTGATACTTCCCCCTCCCGTCGGCAACTAGTTTTCATTTGCAATACTGTACTTTTTTAATATCCCCCCCCCTCCAAAGAAAGAGGCTGGATCCGCCCTTGATGTGATAACGTGATATATGCCACAATAACGATTTCTTTATTACTTTTCCAATCAATTTTGCATATTAAAATGTGACCTACCAAATAAACAACGATAACTGGAATTTTTGATTCACTTAAAATAATTACAAAACTTGTAAATTGACTTCAATGGAAATTTCTAAAACAATCATTTTCCACGTTTTAAATATAGTTTGAAAAACCATTGAATAAACGAAAAAACATTGCAAATAGAGATCTTTTTAATAATTTTTGAAATTGCAATAATATAAATTGATCATCAATTTGCATTTATGCTATCTAGTCAATAAATATTTTAAATTATTTTTACCCCGTTTCTCGTTATTTTTTGAATTTACATTGCTCGGAAAGCTTTTTACTTCGGCCATTAGGCATCTCCGGGGAATCGTTCAGTTACCGATAACACCCAGAAAAATGGAACATGGTTGCTAACAGCTGATCTATGTCAGTCGAACTTTTGAAGTTATGTTCGGTCGAATTTGTAAAAATCTTTCTATTTTCATCCCTTCAACATCATTCCTCGAACTATTTGATAAGATATTTTAATTCATTTATTCTTTCGATGTGTTGATTGCCTACCATCATCAATTGTTGACAATATTCTTGGTTTCATGTAGAATGAGGATTATGTCGACTATTATTGTTGTTATCTGCCTCAGGGGCGAATCCTGCCTCTCTCTTTGGGGGGAGGGGGGCGGTAATATCACAAAAGTACAGTATGGCAGGCGGGTCTATTTTTTTGAATTTGAAGCTCTTGCCCATAGAGGGGGGAGGATGCGAGCAGCACACACATTTCTAGTATGAGGCGGAATCGGGCCTATTTTCCTGAACTCAAAGCTCTTGGGGGGGACTATCGCAAGAAAAATAAATTGTTACCGGGGGGGAGTGCCAGCAGCATACATATTCCTAATAGAAAAGGCAGAATCGGTTCTATTTTCCTGTACTCAAAGCGCTTGGGAAGGGGAGGGGTGGTCGCAGGCATAGACATTCTTATATTATATTCAAGAACTAGAGAAAGTAATAAAACTGTTAGCGAAACTTCCAAGGTACCTGCTCCAGTGCCGCAAGTAACTGAGGACTGCCGAAAATCTAACTATATTTAATTATATTTAAATATTATAAGGTTTTATAAATTTACTGCAACAATAAAATTTCTGATAGTTCAATTTGATTTCTGTCAGTGAGCAAAGTACACCTTATAGTGTTTCCTTATTGATTTATCTGGTTTGTGCTTGTTTTTATATATTATTTGAGATTAGTGAGATACCCAAAAGATATGGCTTCCACATCTATATTTATTCCAAAATCGTTAAACCAGGGCATTTTT
Organism: Diaprepes abbreviatus; assembly: GCA_034092305.1. NCBI lineage: Eukaryota > Metazoa > Arthropoda > Insecta > Coleoptera > Curculionidae > Diaprepes > Diaprepes abbreviatus. The sequence goes on along the minus strand of JASJET010000070.1, from coordinate 14,398,805 downwards.
TCCTCAACGAAAAACTTATTACGATGAATGTTTACGATGCCTTAAGAAATCAATATATAGATAATAATGTCAAAAGCTCTGTTGAGATGTGTTCCATAATGACAGAAGTTGGAAAATCTACTATGTACCGAATACTGAAGATGAAGAAAACGACTGGAATTGTTAGTACTCCCAAGCCACATTCGATCACAGGCAGAAGAAAAACCTCGTTGGAAGAAGAGATTCTAGCTAAAATCAATGAAGATCGGGATTTACCTGAAACTAAAAGAACTAAGCTCTGGAAATTGCTCAAAGAACGTAATTTTTGCTGGGGAAAACCAGTTAGGAAATCTGTTCTTATAGATCGTCCGGCAAATAGAGTTGCTAGAAATAACACAACTTACAAAATTAGAAATTTAACTGAACTTATGAAAGATTTTTTTAAATAAAGTTACTGCAGAAAATTGGAAAAACTCCATATAATAAAAGAATAAAAGAAAATGTGGAAACTCGATCTCATGATCGGTGAGATAGAGGAACCAATTTTAATTAATTTGAGCGAAGATAGCTTCACTAACTTTGATTATGAATTAGATACGTAATGTTTACCAGCGTAAACACAATTTATTATTTAAATTTTCTGTAACATATAAAAACTAATTACATTTGAAGCCCTTTTTAGTGTTTAATTGTAATTCTGCCGATGATTTAAGAAATAAATAAACTGAAACGTCAAATGTCCTAAAATGTTTTTAATTAATAATAAAATGACCGATAGCCCAAAAAAAGGTTTAATATTATATGGACGAATTTATTTTTTTTTTATTTATATTTAATTTTTTGTATTTTTGACAATGGGTATTTTGTAAGTATTTAAATTATAACTTAGAATTTTTTGAGAGAATAAGGCTACGTTTTAGTCTGAATGTGCTTAAAACGGTTTCTATGCCCAAAATTGAAAATAATAAAAATACAGTTGTGATTTGTGTTAAATATGTCAAAATTATCTATATTTTGTAATCTATGTCAATTATTAAGAAATCAAAAGATACAAAATAACTTTATAAAAACTTTTTATTTTAAGTTTATTACCGAAATAACATTCTATGCCAAAAATATTTAGTGATAAAATAAACCTCCTTTCGACGCCTATGACAAGGAATGAAATCTTTTTTAACACTTGACACTTCCAAATATCTATTCTTATCCAACCCAAATAGTCCATTATTATAGACCGGTATTTTTAATTATAAAATTTCTAACCCATTCCTAGGAAAAATATATATGTCTGACAGATTTTGCCAAAGACACCGGACTAAAGAACACAGGTAGATTGCGAAGAAAAAATGGGGTAAAAAAAGATGTATTACTCTCTCTAGTTCTTGAATAAACTATAGTATAAGAGGCAAAATCGGGTCTATTTTCCTGAACTCAAAGCTCTTGGGGGGCGATCGCCCCCACCGCCCCCCCCCCCTTGGATCCGCGCCTGATCTGCCTACAGTTGACTTTTAATGGAAATATCCTCTTCTTTTATATATGATGCTTTGTTTTTAAAGGGTATAATTGTTTTTCCGTATTGACCTCGAAAAACAAACAGACAATAAGTCAACTAAAAGTTTCAATCTTTTTTCTCTAGAAATGATATATTTGTTTTCGATCACAAAGCCCGAGCGGATGTAGATTTGTTTTAAATGGAATTTGTGCTTACCTTCCGGCTCGTAAATTTTGCAAACTAGATTTTAGCCAATGAAAAGGTGTTGTTTGCACACGGACTTTTCGATGCATTGAAATGTTTGCCGTACCTAGAGAAGATTTTATTAGCGTCACTGGTTTATATCGACTATGTTTTCTGGAAAAACAAACTTAAATTTCACGTTCACGGATATTAGGTCAAGTTTATTGCTCGTTTCAACAGAAAGTAAACATTTTAAAATGTTTAAGTTTATATGGGGATGTATTTATGACCCTTGATGAAATGGAGAATGTAAAGTGTGATCTTGTTTGTTTGTTCGTTCAGTCATAATTTTAAGATAATGCAGAAATTTTATTTCATGTTTCTGCAAACTTCGATCGGGACAATAATTTTGGATATAAATGAAAACAAAATAGGCAACTAATTTCCTAGTTCACAATAAAGTCTGTAAATTGTCCAATCAAAATCTTATCCTTTAAAATATAGGAATAACAACATTTTCTTTCCAAATAAATAATTACCAGTTATAAGTCGCGGCTTCGCCAGCTCATAGTTATAATTGGAAAATGTATTGTAATCACACATTTCACAAACACGATTTTATTAAAACACATCTTTTATAAGAAACCCAATATTAAAGAATACTGCAGAATTATATCTTTTAGTCAATAACTTCCATAATTTCACCTGGAAATAAATAAATATACAGGGTGTCCCATTACGAAACATCGCGATCGATTTTCCGGAAAACAGAGATTGGAAAATTTTTAAAATTTTGCAGTTCATTAAAATCGATACGAGCAATTTGGCTAAAATATTTTCAAGGTAATGCCATTTCCGGCTATACCGGAAGTTAATGCCTTCTTGTTTATTTTGAATAGAACACCCTATATGTTCCTTTATTTTTAGATTTTATGCAAAATTGTAGAAATTTCATGTATAATGTCCTATACCTAAATCTAACTGTTTTTGATATTTTTTAAGTTTTATGTCAAAAATGACGTTCGCAGGCCCAAATATAACTATCAATTTATCCTATATAAAAGTCTTTATTATTTAATTGGGGTTAGTTTTTTTCTAGAAAGAGATCTATTTAGTGGACTATGCAAGAACATGACATATAAAACTGGACTGATCATGAAAATAATTTTAGACCACCCCTTATTGGTTGCCATTAGGTGCAATGATTTGTATGGCAACATTGAATTCCCTGCTAGTTTCTTACATTGGCGTGAATGTGTAATGTATGAATGTCAATTCTATTATTCTAACTAACAGGTTTAGACAATAACTATCTCTTTATATACCATATCTTCTTCTTCTTCTTCTACCTTCTATAATAGGTCCCTGACCTGTTCCTTCTTCGATTTTCCTCATTCTGGACTTAAATTATCGCTCCACCTTTTCCGTGGTCGACCTCTACTGCGTGTACCACTAGGCGATTTATCTCGTGCGATCCTCTGTCATTCGGCTTATGTGTTTGTTCCATTGTGTCTTACGCTGTAGGACCCACTTATTAATGCAGTCTGTGTTGCATGATTGCCTAATGTTATCGCTTCTTTCTCTGTCTAGTAGCGTTTTTCCTGTTATTCGTCGAAGTATTCTCATTTCTGTAGTCTCCAATAGTTGTTTCGTTTTTGTCGTCTCTGGCCGGGTTTCTGAGGTGTATGTCATAATAGGTGTAATTGTAGTTTTGTAGGTCCGAACCTTTGTTTCTTGTTGTAAGTGTTTGTTTCGCCAGATTACATCGTTGAGACAACCCGCCACTTTATTTGCTTTGGCCACCTGCCCTCTTACTTCATCTTCGATGTTGCCATAACTAGTTATGTCGATTCCTAGATATTTGAAACTCATTTCTTGTTGTCTTATTTGACCGTCTAGTTCTAGTTTGCATCGGAGGGGTTCTTTTGAGGTTGTCATACATTTAGTTTTTTCGACTGAGATAATCATATTATATTTTCTTCCCGTAAGATTAAAGGTATTTAAGAATCTCTGGAGGTCGTCTTCATTTTCGGCACATATCACAGCGTCATCAGCGTAACAGAGAATTTTTATTTCTGTATCACCCATTTTATATCCTCTACCAAGTCGCACCTTCTTTATTATTTCGTCCATTATCATGTTAAACAACAAAGGACTAAGCGAGTCTCCCTGTCTAATACCGCTGTTGACTGGTATGGGTGTTGATAATTTACCGTTAGTGCGAATCTGAACTTTATTGTTTGCGTATATGTTTTCGATGGTCTGAATTATATTGATAGGAATATTTCTCTTATATAACAGGTGGATTACGTCATCTAGCTTTATGCGATCGAATGCTTTTGTTAGATCTATACCATATCTAAAACAATAAATCGCTCTTCCTTGTTTTATTTGACAGGTTAATTGAGTATATTCAATAAAAATGACCAGGGCCGCGATTCTATAAGAGTAAAGGGAAAGAAAATGTCATAATAAGGATCTTCCATCTTTGTTCAGTCTGTATTAACATATAAGTATGTCACTGTCGTAAAAGAGCTAAGGAAAGAGAATGTCAAAAAATATGCTTACAGAATTGGGGCTCAGGATAATTGTTTCTGTAAAACAATATTTAACTTGAATTTCTACTTTTAGTTTCATCAAAATTATAATTTTTCTGTTTAAAGCAACTCCAATAAAGCTAATTTTTTTAACTTGTTTGGAACAGCGTAAATATGTAACAATTTTATTATTTTTAGATAGCAAGCATGAAATGTCAGTTCTTATAAATAAATAAAAATACTTTTTCTGACTGTTTACATATTTTATTTTGAATTGGATCCTAGTTCTCCAGGTAGACATGATGCGTTCAAAACATGATCGGCTCTATACATTCTCAATATAGTTCTGAACCACTCATGTGGCACTAAGTCGCAGCAAAGATATTTCTTCGGTTGGTACAGACTTGGTTACATATGACAGAGTCATGCATCCCATTGCAATGATTATATTTTGTTCACAATGTGCATAGATGCGTGGGATCAAGCAGGAGGTGATCCAGGCGCGGATCCAAGGGGGGGGGGCGGTGGGGGCGATCGCCCCCCCCCCCAAGAGCTTGGAGTTCAGGAAAATAGATCCGATTTTGCCTCTTATACTATAGTTTATTCAAGAACTAGGGAGAGTTTTTCATTTTTTACCTTTTTTTTCTTCGCAAACTACCTATGTTCTTTAGTCCGGTGTCTCTGGCAAAATTTATTAGACACATATATTTTTCATAGGAATGGGTTAGAAATTTTATACTCAAAAATACTGGTCTATAATAATGGACTATTTGGGTTGGATAGCAATAGATATTTGGATGTGTGAAGTGTGAAAAGAATTTTAATCCTTGTCATAGGCATCGGAAGGCGTTAAAAGGAGGTCTATTTTATTACTAAATATTTATGGCATACAGTATTATTTCAGTAATAAACTTAAAGTAAAAAGTTTTTATAATATTATTTTATTTCTTATGATTTTATAATAATTCACATATATTAGAAAATATATATAATTTTGATATATTTAACACAAATCACAACTTTAGTTTTATTATTTTTAATTTTGGCATAAAAACCGTTTTAGGCACATTCAGACTAAAACGTAGCCTTTTTCTCTCAAAAAATTCTAAGTTATAATTTAAATACTTACAATATACCCATTATCAAAAATACAAGAAGTTAAACATAAATAAAAAAAATAAATTCGTCAGTATAATATTAAAATTTTTTTGGGGCTATTGGTCATTTTATTATTAATTAAAAACATTTTTGGGATATTTGACGTTCCAGTTTATTTATTTCTTAAAAATTAAAATAGCTATTATGATTGCCAACCTCCGCAATGGAGAAGGCACTTGAAGAAGAAGAAACCATCTGCAGACTTACAATTAAACATTAAAAAGGGATTCAAATGTCATTAATTTTTATATGTTACAGAAAATTTAGATAATAAATTGTGTTAACACTGGTAAACATTACGTATCTTATTCGTCATCAAAATCAGTGAAGCTATCTTCGCTCAAATTAATTATAATTGATTCCTCTCTCACCGATCATGAGATCGAGTTTCCACATTTTCTTTTATTTTTTTTATTATATGGATTTTTCGCAATTATCTGCAGGACTTTATTCAAAAAAATTTTTCAAAAGTCCAGTTAAATTATTAATTTTGTAAGTTGTGTTATTTCCAGCAACTCTACCTTTTATTTGAGAGAGACATTTCCTTCACCAACGGACATTTTCTGGACGATCTATAAGAACAGATTTCCTATCTAGTTTTTCCTAACAAAAATTAAGTTCTCTGAGCAATTTCCAGTTCTCAGTTCTTTTAATTTCAGGCAAATCCCGATCTTCATTGATTTTAGTTAAAATTTTGTCGATGGTTGAGCTCTGCTTCTCATAATAAAATGTATGTACAACTCCTTTTATTACAGTTTACATCTCTTCTTCCAACGAGGTTTTTCGTCTGCCTGTGATCGAATATAGCTTGGAATTACTAACAATTCCAGTCGTTTTTTTCTCCGTCAGTGTTCGATACATGATAGATTTTCGAACTCCTGATATATTGGAACACATCTCAACAGAGTTTTTAACATTATTATCTAGATATTAAGGCATCATAAACATTCATCGTAATAAGTTTTTCGTTGAGGAAAAAATGCCCTCCGTCTTTTGGGTATCTCACTAATCTCAAATAATATATAAAAACAAGCACAAACAAAATAAATCACTAAGGACACACTGTAAGGTGTACTTTACTCACTGAGAGAAATTAAATTGAATTATCAGAAATTTTATTGTTGCAGTAAATTTATAAAAGCTTATAAATTTAAATATAATTAGATTTACGGCAGTTCTCAGTTACCGGGGGCACTGAAGCAGGTACGTTGGAGGTTTCGGTGACAGTTTTATTACTTTCTCTAGTTCTTGAATAGAGTATAGGAATGTGTATGCTTGCGATCGCCCCTCCCCTTCCCAAGGGCTTTGAGTTCAGGAACATAGAACCGATTCTGCCTTTTATATTAGGAATGTGTATGCTGCTGGCAACCCCCCCGTTGACAACTTGTTTTTTTTTGCGGTAGCACCCCCCCCCCAGGAGCTTTGGAAAGGGATACTTAATACCTTACATACAATTACAAATAAAGTATTTATCAATCTTTTTTTGTGCTAATCAAACTTTGTCATGTATAAATTTAGCGGCGACTTCAAAAATTTCAACGTCATATAAAAATTTATATTATTATTATTTGTTTTTTAACGCGAAAAATTGCCGTTTTCACGACTTTAAAAAATCACAAAAATAATAAATTGCTGAATGTTAAGTAAAAATAAATCAGTTTCAATATTGAGATTGAGACAAAAAGAGGATTGAAGCACTTTATTAAAACAAAACACTTATTGTTTGGTTGAAGGTCATAGACAACGACGTTTCTTGAGAAGTAGTAGATATCTGTTAAACTTCCATTGTCTTTATTTTTGTTGAATTTCACGACGTTTCGGCTAGTAGTTATCTCTAGCGAAACTAAATAAATCCCTTAGCTACATGACTATTTATGGGTGCAGTCATGCTTGCTATGCCAATATCCCATTTTTATGCTTCATTTAGTTTTAGTTTACAATTATTAAGAAGTGTTTTCCACATTTCTCTTATATCTAAAGATGGTTTACTAAAACAACTCGGGTTCTGATGTATAACTGCGGCTTCTTTGAATTTCCGTTTTCTCCAATGGTGTTCTCGGTGTAGTATTTTAACTTAAGACCATTTTATGTGGTGTCCATGAGTCCAGGCATGATTGGCGGCACCAGATTTTTCTGTTTCTCCTCGAGATGTGCATTTTTGGTGTTCTTTGATCCTTACGTCAAGAGGTTAACTTAGAGGATGTTCAATACTAGTTTTCGTTTTTCATTCGTTGTCGATATTGTCCTATTTCTGCGTTGTTCTAGAAATTTATCCACTAGATATACTGGATATCCGTTGGCTGTCAGATCATTTTTAATGTAATCTATCTCTTTCATCAAGCTCTCGTTGGAGTTGCAGAGAGTTAAGGCTCTATCGACGAGATTTCTTATAATTCCTTGTTTGGTGTTGTTGGAGTGATTAGATGAGTAATTAAGGTATTGTCCGGTGTACGTGGCTTTTCTGTAAACCGAAGTTCGAATTTGTCTGTCATTTCTTTCAACCAAGATATCTAAGAATGGTAATTTATTTTCTATTTCTTTCTCCATGGTGAGTTTAATAGTTGGGATGATATTGTTGAGATGGAAAAGGAAGTTTCGAAGTTCTTCGTCGTTTCCACTCCAAATAATAAAGGTGTCGTCTACGTATCTGAGCCATAACTTTAGTTTCTTAGTTGTGGATTCAATTGCAAACGTCTCGAATCATTTCATGAAAATATTTGCGACCACCGGTGATAGTGAAGATCCCATCTGTAGTCCATCATCCTGGATGTAGAATTTTTCCTTTTCTTGAAAATAGGAATTAGTCAAACAACTTTCCAACAAGTCCATAATGGCGTGCGGTGATAAAGATGTTCTTTCTGGTAAGGTCTGGTCTTCTTCAAGTGTCTTTCTTATTATTTTTAGTGACTCCTTAACTGGAACGTTGGTGTATAGGCTTTCCACGTCAAAGCTAATTAAATGGTCTTCCGGTTGTACTTCTATTTCACGTATAATTTCTACGAAACGTTGCGAGTTCTTAACCCAGAACGATGTATTTCCTTGTAATGGTCTCAGGATTAGAAGAAAAAATTTGGCCAGTTCAGAAGTCGGAGAGTTCCGGGAACTCGTGATAGGTCTTAAAGGCATGTCTTGCTTATGTATTTTCGAAAGTCCATAAAGATGTGGAGTTTTGCTATGATGTGGCGTCAACTGAGTCCGGATCCTCTTAGAAATATACCATTCTCTCCGACTTCTGAACTGGCCAGATTCAAAGAAGCCGCGGTTATACATCAGAACCCAAGTTGTTTTAGTAAACCATCTTTAGATATAAGAGAAGTGTGGAAACCACTTCTTAATAATTGTAAACTAAAACTAAATGCATAAAAATAGGATTTTGCTATAGCAGGCATGACTGCACCCATCTCAGTCACACTCCGCTGCATTTACTTTTAGTATAAATAGTCATGTAGTTTCATTTGAAAACGGCTAGAGATAACTAGTAGCCGAAACGTCGTGATATTCAACAAAAATAAAGACAATGGAAGTCCAACAGACATCTACTACTTCGCAAAAAAATACATATTATTTAATTAAAATAAGGTAACTGTTTTTCTGTAAGCCGATCAAGTAGCTCCTTATATTTAGAGACATTATTCGAGATCGGAATGTTAGTCTCACTCCGGAACTCTAACCACAATCAAACATATATTATTTTCAGTCACCTTTTTTAGTTCAATATATGTATATTCCACCACTATAAACTAATATAAATTTCCTATTAGTAAATTATTTATGGCGAAAAGGAGTAATGTCAATTAAAAGATATCGTGTATAGTACCCCCTTATCCTATATATCTGTCATTTTCCTTAGGGTGTTTTCATTATAAGGCAAAACGATATCGTAGGCGTCACAACGGCATTGCCTTTAAATTTTCAATGCAATGTAATTATTATTTTAATTTAAAATGTCAAATCTATTAAGTTTGATGGACGGATCTTGGAAAACACGATTAGATAATTTCTTTCACTTACTTTATGGTGACATCTTTAAAAAGAATTAAATTAAACATTTTCGAAAATTTTACAGTGAAATATTGGAAAGAGTTGATAAAATATTTTAAGTTAGTAATAGAGTAATACGAAAAATATAAATATGTACTAACATGACTTCCTCATAATTATTATATTAATTTATAGCTTTTCAGTTGCATTCCATTCATTTTTATCTTAGTTAGGATTGTCTTTGCTTAGTTTGCAAGTATTATAAAATGGTTGGTTATTTATTTTTAATATTTTCCTGTAATGTTTTGAAGTTAGTTTATGTTTTTAAATAATGTATTAGCTATTGCCATTGATCTCATAGATTTAAAATCTGGTTGTTCAGTGTTCTTGCATTGAAATCTCGTATTTTCAATAAAAGTCATGTATATATCTATTTTGTGTGATATTTTAAACTTAACTCTAATGAATATTTTTCATATATTTTTAAAGCTAATACTTACTAAACCTGAGATTTACCGATGTAATATTTACAAAATATAAATAAGAACTTGCAAAAATGCTTGAAGGTATTCAAAAAGAATCTAGCTAGAAAAGTAAGTTTAACAATTAATGAGCAAAACAATGACAAAATATTAACGAAAAAAATAGCGACTGAAAAATACAATTTATATATATATATATATATATATATATATATATATATATATATATATATATATATATACATATATTTGTTTGTTTTTTGGAATTATGGTCCGTTTTATAAATAAATAGAATGATGCGCAATGGGAGCTTCCATTTCCATATCACAACTTGTATTAGAGAACCTTGAAGATGTGACAGAATTTGATCATAGACTCTTGCAAAGGATATATTATGGTAGTGTTAACCATTTCATCTATAACCATTTTTTCTGCCTCATATTAATTAGTAGCTATTTTGATAATCTGTAATTAAATTTTACAGTAATAATGACACTCTGGAAGTCTGGACGTTCATCTTCTCTCTTGCAACTTTAGTACCAAGCAACTACGGTTATTTAAGCTTACCAAAATCATAACTCAGAACTTCAGGACTCAGTCAAGGCTGCTTATTAGTTGGGCAGATGATATATATTGTTTACAGCTCACATAGCAGTACGTCCGCGAGTTTAGTCGCGTGAAAGTTTTTGATTAAAATTAAACAAAAGAAGTTTCTCAAAACACTTAGTCTATTAACAAAAATAAATAGAAATAACGAAATTTTTTCAATGGGAAACTAAAAACTAATAACAACTACGAAAAAGAAACTAACATAATTCTTCTTCTTGGCCGTTCTTTTAACCAAAACCGTAAAACCCAATTTTGAAAAAAAAACACGTATAAATAGCTTAATAAACATTAAACAAAAAAAAGAATAAAACGAAAAAAAAACAGCTGTTTATATTTCTTAACCAAACAGTATTAAAATCGCGAAATGCTCGACTAAGATAACACACGATATTCCCTTAATTTCCCAAATTAAATAAAGGACAAAACAAAGCAAAGAAAACCTTCGTTCCCGACGAATATGCACGCCAGTAATTTTGGCACGGCACTGGACAGCGGTACCGATTCTAACGAATTCCGAATTGGAAGTGAAGTTTAGTACAACTTAAGGGGCCAAACTGGTACGCCCTGTACCCCTTGTATCCCTGTAACTGTAAATTTCACTCCCTAATAGTTCGAATAGTTTGTCCCAGTGCGCATCAGCCCTTCTATACTGGATACTTAATTCCAGAATTGGCCTCTGAGCGTCTTAATCTTAATTTTTATATAAACACAGTTAATAAAACTATTCTATTTTTTTCTATAACTAAAGGAATAAGATAATATAATGTCTGTGAAAAAACCTGAGTGCCTTTTTATTCATATTGCTGGTATTTAAATCATTCTTTCTTGCAATCAGGAAAAACAGTCGCTATATTCATTCCTTTCACAGGTCAAACGTTATATTACAATATAATAAGTTTATTTGATTATTCTTTTGTTTCCTAATAATGGGATTCAATATTTTAACACATTTTAACGGCATTTGATATACTATATGTTAAAAAAATCAACCTTATCACGTCGGTTTTATTTACATAACCAGGGTAGGATTACTTCGATAGATTTATAGGCAAATATTAGAGAGGGTTTTTTTTACTTTATGTCTCCATAAATTGACTGAGTTTATGTATTTAAAAAAAAAACATTTAAACGACAAAGTTCGATAACTGATTTATATTTTCCTTTAGACTTTCTTGAGTAGTAATAATATATATATATATATATATATATATATATATATATATATATATATATATACTACCCTATTCCCACGGGAAATCTACTCACAGAGTGATTATTTAATTATTCATTTGAACAGAATATAGTTCACATTGAACAGTGTAAAATAATTAATATTTGTTCCATTACAAAGAAACTGTAACAGAAAATCTTGAATTCAAATTTTCCTTCTTCTATAGATACATCGACGACTGTATGACAGCAGTACCCCAAAACCTATGTGCCTCAGTGTTAAAAAAATTTAACTCCTACCTCCCTAAACTACAGTTCACAATAGAAACTGAATAACAAAATATAATCAATTTCCTCGACCTAACCTTAAACCACATTAACAATATCTTAAAAACAGAATGATACACTTAAAAAACATGGTCCTCCGGATATTTACTTTTTAAATCCCAACATCCTCTCTCACACAAAAAAAAAATGTTGTTATAGGTCTCGCAGACTGCAGCATTAAGCTATCGGATCCGAAATACCGAAAACTGGCCATCCAAAAAGCAAAAGAAGCCTTAAAAAGGAACAGCTATCCCGAAAACCTTATAAATAATCTTTTTAAAAAAGAATTCATAAATTTTACACCGAAAACTCATCAAATACAAAATTAAAACAGAAAAACGAAAAATACATATCACTTCCGTATATCCCGACACTCTCCGATCACAACCTCCTAAAAAATTGCTATAGTAAGTTAAAATTAGAAATACTAAAAGATTAAAAAACACACGTCGTCTACAGTATCCCATGCAAAGACTGCAAAGGTGAATATATAGGACAGAAACGTTGCTACCTCTTCCAAACAACATCTCAGTTCAACAACATTGATACTGTGTCCCAGTAAATACAGAGTATTTCAAACTACAGCCATTATAACAAGAGTAAAACAAAAACTGATCCTCCGGTTTTCAGTCATTTTGCAAACTATTGGAAGCGAAAATTAAACTGCAAGAGAGAAGATTTGGGAATACAAACTTCAAACAGCAAGATTATTCTTCAAAGGATATTCTTGGTACAACATGCCAACAGGAATCCACAAATTACTTACTCTATTGGCCAGACATCATAGCATTTGCAATATTACCGATAGGTAAACTATCGAAAGATACACAAAAATCAACGGACAAGTTAATAAGAAACTATCGCCTAGAGTTTGCCCGAAAATCTTCTCGAGAAAAATATGGAGGATGTGTTCCAAAACTTTTGGCGTCGATGGATCCTTACACGGTTTTTTGACATCGTAAGGATTCGGACAACAATTAGTACGTATTGAGAGAAAAGAGCTGTTAACAAAAAGACAATGATTAAAAAGTTCTTTTTATTATTTTTATTACAGCCGTATTATTTATTTATTTGTGTAAATCAATAAATATTATATTACTTACAAATTATTTGCATTGGTATTTGTTAAGAAGTCCTAAGCATACAGGAAAAAGTACTTTTGACTTTTTAACGATTATCGATATCCACATATTTATTATTGTAGTATTATTTTTAAAATGCACCTTGGACTCAAGCGCAATATTTTATTCATGGAAATACAATTATTCGTTTTATTTTGTTTTTAAACTGCATATTTAACAGCTATTAAACCACATTAGACGTTTTTCGAATTTATTTTCATGATTTTAAAGTTTCAGTCTGCTATTGTTGGATCTGATTTTTATTTTTAATATTAAATCCGTGCTTTCAACCCATTGGGTTTTGACGACCCCGTCAACCATCTGTGCTGGAAACCAGAAAGCAAGCTACGATACAACTGTATGCTTTCACTTCTTCAATATGGCTAAACGGGTTGTCCGTCGCTTTCTGTTACCTTCCCTTTTTTTAGAGGTTCTGTTTTGGATTTTCCACACTTGTATATATATATATATATATATATATATATATATATATATATATATATATATAAGGTGTACGGAAAATAAGTGTCCAATCATATCTTTCAGAATTGCTGGCGTCGCAATGCCAAATATTGCTTCGTAGGGGGAGCATTTAATTTCCTCGTGATATGCTCTATTTCTCATGGCCTCTGACCACTTTGATGGCTGATTTTTCAATCCATGTGCTAAGCATATTCTCGATATCTTGATTGGCACGCTACCTAATCCTTGACTCTGGCTATATCTTGGCTTTCCATGTCCGACCACATAAAGCATAAATTTTCAATTACTTGGTAACAAAATTCCCGACGATTATCGGAATGAAGAATGTTCGGCGCTCCAAAAGTGGTGAAAATATCCAAGAAATGGTATGCAATTTCTGATGCGCGTTTAGTTCAAAGTGCACGAAGGATCACAATTCAGTAAGATGGTCTTGGTAAACTAAAACGAATTTATAATTTCAGTCAGGGTTGGTTTGTTGCTCTATGAGACTTACTTAACAACGTGAGTTCATTTCACTATATATAGTATATTTTTTGTATTTTTGTTTTTAATCTTAATATAAGTTTATTCCTTGAAACATATAGAATAAAAATCTGCTTACTACCAATTATATCTATAACGTGTCTACTACCTACTCTGTGAATGGGCTTTGCTCACATGCGTGAACAAGAGAGATAGAGAGAGTTTTTCTAAAAAAATCATCCTGATCTGCAATCACTGGTAAGAAGAGAAGCGTGGAATGTTCCTAATATATATTGTACGACGACTTGAAAAAATTCGCCCAAACAGAACAAAGAACAATGTAATTATCATTAAATAAAAAACCGCAACTGCGGATTGCCTCGTTTCATGTCGAAAGCGACTTTCGTAACTAATGCAACGCATTGTGTATTATTTAATTTAATTTAGTGGTATTAGAGCAATCTATAAGAAGGGGGAGAAATCTGAAGAAAAGAATTATAGACCAATCTCGCTATTTACTAATATAAGCAAGATTTTTGAAAAAATTTTATTTCAGAGAATTGTAACATTTCTGGATAAGTTCTCTGTAATATCAGATAAACAAAATGGCTTTAGAAAAGGGAAATCCACAGTAAGAGCTTTGTATCAAACACTTATACAAATTATAGATTCTCTAAATAAAAAAAAAGCAAACATTGGCCATGTGCCTGGATCTCTCTAAGGCCTTTGATGCTGTGGATCATAAAACATTATTATTAAAACTAGAAATGTATGGTATAAGGGGTAACGTGCTGCAATTGGTGAGATCGTATTTGACAGACAGAACTCAGTGTGTTGTGGGCTATAATGTCTCAGAGGATTAAAATGAAGAGGGACGTCCCTCAAGGATCAATATTTAGACCTCTTTTGTATATTCTTTACACAAATGATTTAACGGAAATCTCTGGAGAGCGGACTGTACTATATGCTGATGATACATCGCTTATATTCAGTGAAAGCACGGCGGAGTTGCTATCGATGAAGGTTCAATCGGTGATGGACCCTCTCGATGGGTACTTTCGGTCTAACAGCCTGTCGCTAAATGTTTCCAAGATACAGTGCATTATGTTTGGTAACAGATTGAATAATCAATTTACAGTAACGTTTGAGGATACAACAATAACATCAGTTGAGAGCGCTGTTGTTTTGGAACTAAACG
This sequence comes from Diaprepes abbreviatus, assembly GCA_034092305.1. Classification (NCBI taxonomy): domain Eukaryota; kingdom Metazoa; phylum Arthropoda; class Insecta; order Coleoptera; family Curculionidae; genus Diaprepes; species Diaprepes abbreviatus. The sequence goes on along the minus strand of JASJET010000070.1, from coordinate 14,383,623 downwards.
TCGATAGAAGGTTGGACTGGGGGGGGGGGCGCACTTCGAGAGGGTTGCCACTAGAATATCTCAGTATTTTTTCGCATTAAGAATTATTTCGGAAAGAGTTGGAATTGATGCAGCTCTGTCAGCTTACCATGCATTTGTACAGTCCAGACTCAGATATGGTTTGATATTTTGGGGCAATTCCTGTGATGTTAATAGAATTTTGATTCTGCAAAAAAGATGTCTACGATGTATTTTTGCAATGAAACAACAAGACAGTTGTAGGACTATGTTTATTAGTAACAATATTTTGACGGTTATAGGTATGTACATTTTGGATTCGGTGATGTTAATTGTTGATAACAGGGATGTTTTTGAGGGTACATCTTTTAAACATAACTACATTACTAGAAATAAAACGAATCTGCTTTCTGATAAATATAACTTTATTTTTTTGCAGAAAAATGTCGAGTTTTCTATAATAAAAATTTTTAATTCTTTACCTGAAAATGTACATTTACTACCGAGAAATAGATTAAAGTGTGTCCTGAAAATCTTTTTATGTAAAAAAGCCTTCTATATATTGGAAGAGTTTTATGAGTGTGATAAAGGCAGTATTGTTTCGAATTAGAATTTTGATTATTGGCTGTATTATTAAATTTTAAATGTATGTAAGTGTACTTGTTATTTAATTTTCGTCTCATTAATAATATTGCCCTTTATCTTAAGTTTTAGTTGTTTTGTTTTTACTACATTAACTTGATAGAATTATTCAAGAAAGATATTTAAAACTGTATAATTATTGTTGAGGTTTTTTCTTTTTCATTTTTTTTCTTTTTTATCTACAGCTGAGAATGAACTATAATTTTTATTGTAATGTTTATTACGGTAATGATATTTTTTTTGACATTGTTCCGTGCCCTTATGAGTTTTTTTGTAAGTAATACTTATTGGAATAAATAAAGACTTATCTATCTATCTATCTATCTATTACAGATCAATCAAATACCTACCCATATTAAACGAAATCATTCGAGATCGAGAAATAGTAGTGTCACGTCGGAACTCTAAACACACACTTTTTTAGCTCAATATAAAATTAACTCCTATAAATTAATAAAGTTTCCCTTTAAATAAATTGTTTAAGACTAAAAGGAGTAATATCAATTAAAAGATATCGTGTATAGTACCTCCTTATCCTGTATATCTTTGTCATTTTCATTAAGTTGTTTTCATTATAAATCAAAACGACATCGTAGGCGTCACGACGGTATGGCCTTTAAATTTTCAATGGAATGTAATTATTATTTTAATTTAAAATGTCAAATCTATTAAGTTTGATGGACGGATCTTGGAAAACACGATTAGATAATTTATTTTGTTTATTTCGTGGTGATATCTTTAAAAAGAATTAAACTTGAAACTTCTTCCAATTTTATTCTGAAATATTGGAAAGAGTTAACAAATATTTTAATTTAGTAATCTACAAGGTGTCCGAATTATTCGTGTATAACGTTTCATGACCGGCTCTTGATCCCAAAATAGGTGGATTGACTTACAAGAAAGGTATCCAGAGTGCCCGCCTCCCATTTTAATGAAACTTCAATATGTTGTGGAGGGTACAAAAATAAGAGATACGTTTTTTTTTATCTGCGGAGATTCATTGTAACAGGGTGAAAACCGCCCCTAAAGTTTACCCCTAAAAACAGTATTTTTTAAATATCTCAAGTTCTAAGTGAGGTATTTTTACAAAACAAAATTAGAGATACTTGTTATTCGAAATGACATTAAACCAGGCGCGGATCCAGGGGGGGCGGTGGGGGCGATCGCTTCCCCCCCCCCCCAAGAGCTTTGAGTTCAGGAAAATATACCAGATTGTGCCTCTTATACTATAGTTTATTCAAGAACTAGAGACAGTAGTAAATCATTTTTTATCCTTTTTTTTCTTCGCAAACTACCTGTATTTTTTATTCCAATGTCGTTGGCAAAATCTGTTAGACACATATATTTTTCATAGGATGGGTTAGAAAATTTATAATCAAAAACACCGGTCTATAATAATGGACTATTTGGGTTGGATAACAATAGATATTTGGATGTGTGAAGTGCTAAAAAAGGATTTTACTCCTTGTCTTAGGCCTCGGAAGGACGTTTATTTAATCACTAAGTATTTATGGCATAGAATATTATTTCGGTAATAAACTAAAAAGTTTTTTTAATATTATTCTATTTCTTATGATTTCTTAATAAATCACATAAATTAGAAAATATAGATAATTTTGACATACTTAACACAAATCATAATTGTATTTTTATTATTTTTAATTATGGCATAGAAACCGTTTTAGTCGCATTAAGATTAAAACGTAGTTTTTTCTCTCAAAAAATTCTAAGTTAAAATTTATAAATACTTACAAAATACCTATTGTCAAAAATACAAGAAGTTAAACATATAGAAAAAAATAAATTCGTCCATATAATATTAAAATTTTTTGTGGCTATCGGTCATTAATTAAAAACATTTTTAGGACATTTGACGTTTCAGTTCATTTATTTCTTAAACCATCTGCAGAATTACAATTAAACACAAAAACGGGATTAAATGTAATTAATTTTTATATGTTACTGAAATAATAAATTGTGCTGGTAAACATTAAGTATCTAATTCGTAATCAAAGTCAGTGAAGCTATCGTCACTCACACTCAAATTAATTACAATTGGTTCCTTTATCTCACCGATCGAGTTTCCACATTTTCTTTTATTCTTTTATTATATGGATTTTTCCCAATTTTCCGCAGTAACTTTATTCAAAAAATTCTTTCAAAAGTTCAGTTAAATTACTAATTTTGTAAGTACTTTTTACTTCAGGGAGATATTTTCTTCTCCAACGGACATTTTTCGGACGATCTATAAGAATAAATTTCCTGTCTAGTTTTCCCCAGCAAAAATTAAGTTCTCTGAGCAATTTCCAGAGCTCAGTTCTTTTAATTTCAGGAAAATCCCGATCTTCATTGATTTTAGTTAGAATTTTGTCGACGGTTGGGAACTGCTTCTCATAATAAAATATATGTACATACAACTCCTTTTATTGCAGTTTATATCTTTTCTTCCAACGAGGTTTGGGGGAATACTAACAATTCCAGTCGTTTTTTCTCCTTCAGTATTCAGTACATAGTAGATTTTTCAACTACTGTCATGTTGGAACAAATGTTAACAGAGCTTTTAACATTATTATCTAGATATTGATGTCTTAAGGCATCATAAACATTCATCGTAATAAGTTTTTTGTTGAGGAAAAAATGCCCTGGTTTAACGATTTTGGAATAAATATAGATGTGGAAGCCATATTTTTTGGATATCTCACTAATCTCAAATAATATATGAAAACAAGCACAAACAAGATAAATCACTAAGGCCATACTGTAAGGTGTACTTTACACACTGACGGAAATTAAATTGAACTATCAGAAATTTTACTGTTGCAGTAAATTTATAAAAGCTTATAATATTTAAATATAATTAATATAACTTGATTTACGGCAGTCCTCAGTTACCTGCTGTACTGGGCAGGTACGTTGGAGGTTTCGGTAACAGTTTTATTACTCTCTCTAGTTCTGGAACAGAGTATAGGAATGTGTATGTTTGCGATCGCCCCTCCCCTTCCCAAGAGCTTTGAATTCAGGTTAATAGAACCGATTCTACCTTTTATACCAGAAATGTGTATGTTGTTCGTATCCTCCCCCCCCCCCTGTCGGCAACATGTTTTTTCTTGTGATCGTCCCCCCGTCTCCAAGAGCTTCAAATTTAGAAAAATATACCCAACCCTGCTGGTGTCTACCCCCCGTCGTCGACAACTTGCTTTCGTTTGTCATACTGTACTTTTGTGACGTCACCGCCCCGCCCCCCAAAGAGAGAAGCTGGATCCGCCCGTGTATATATGTAGACAGGAAGTGTTAATTTAAATAGTATTTTGGGTTCGATTTGAGGAACATACTCCTTTACTACTTTCTATAACCCGGTCTATATTAAATAATCTATAACTACCTTATTCTAGAGACTTCGAGTGAGCAGAAAAACATTTGGCTTCAGGCTCGACCAATTTTTGAATGAAAGCTCACTGGATTCTGTTAGATCCTCCGTAAGTTTTCGGGGCACTTTTATCTTCCCTCTGTCAGTTATTTTGCAGCTATTAAGGTTGTTATCGGGCTAAAAACGAAAAAAAAAATCATATAAATATCAACGAGAAACTTTAAGATTAGAATAAACTCGACCTTTCTTGCAAGTGAATTTTATTTTAATAAGTCCCCTCTTGATCCATATAAACTTTTGAATATTCCCTAAATTGCTTAATAAATTGCATACTTTCTTAAATTATTTTAAAATTTGGATAAAACAGACATTTATAATCTAAATCATATTTACCTCAATAAATTAAAATAAATCAATATAATTGATATTCTAAAATATACAAAACAATAAATGGGAATAATTCTCCGTTATCAATTATTCTAAATTGAATTACGATAATTTTTCTTCAGAAAAATGATTTTTATTACTTTATATATATATATATATATATATATATATATATATATATATATATATATAATCGAAGGTTTTCGGGCATCCCGTGTATGTGCCAAGTCCCTCTCAGGACTGTAAGGCAGCTGACGTTTCGGTGAAATTTCATTCACCATTTTCAAAGCTCACTGTATGGCGTCTACAAGCGCTCGTAGCACATACACGGGACGCCCGAAAACCTTCGATTACACATCACACCCGTGAGAATATCCGACATAACATATATATATATATATATATATATATATATATATATATATATGTAAAATTACTAAGAGTTATACATTTGTTTTTGCAGTGTTCTTTTATTACTGAATTTATTTCATTTTTAAAACTTATACAATATTATTATTCACCAATTAACTGGCTTTCTGCTTATTTTTAAATCGTTATAAAAGTAAACTAAACGCCTTTAAAAGAAGACACAGTTAATTCTTGAATTAACAAAAAAGTAATCCGTTAGTCCCACTTTTAATTAAGGAATGAATTATTCATCTAATTATAAAGATGTTTACCCTCTTCAAAAAATCCACAAAGTTCTAAAATATAATTTTTAAGAAAAGAAATTGTCGCAGTGTACGCTAATTGTAAATTAATATTTTATTTTTTAATTGTATATTTTAAAAAAATCATACAGGTCCGTATTTAAGCCAAATGTAAGACGATTTTTGAGTTTAAGTCAATAAAAATAAAGTTTTTATTCTACTAAAATCTTATTGTTCATTTAACTTCAACATATTGTAATTCGTATTCCTTTTAATAATTCCCTTTAGGGTTCCTTAGGAATCCTTATAGTTTCATCATGTTCGTCCATCCATCCATCCATATGTCACACCCTTGAAACTTCAGTCGCTTTATTCGCGAAATATGTGCCAAAGTGTGTCAAGGTTCGAATTTCATTGTCAGTTTACTATGATCAATTCAGTTAATTTCATCTTATTCTTACAAATACTCACGTTAAGATCAATACCCTCTATTTAAATATCTCTTATAAATTCGTCGGATAAAAGCATATCATTTCTTGGTTATCTACTTTTTTGGTTTTTCTACGAACCCCCGTAGTTCTTCTTCCTTGTTAATTTCCTTCCTATCTCGGTTATTTTATCTTCGTGAATTTTGACTACATTCTTACACTTTTAAGCACGGTTTTATGATACGTTTGATTATCACTGTTGGACCCGTATTTATGTTGTTTTGCTTGGCATTCACCAGACTAGGTAGGTAGACAGGGTATTTATGTATACTGTTATTTGAATTTACTGTCACCTTTTTTTCCAGTTGCCCTGTTTATATTATGGTTTTTCTCAGATTAGTTTATCTTTCACTTTCGACTTTACATTGACAACTTACTTCCAGAAAATCAATAATTTTTGAGAGGGTAATTTGGGCTGATAACTCCGTCAGCGGGAAATATATTTCTTTAAATTAAAAATAACCAATGAGTGATTTATTTCATTTTGAGTCGAAAACGTTAATGAATAATGTAACAAATTTATTTCAGCCGACTCTTGTTGCCCAGGGTCATTTATTTCACATAGATCAAAATTTTGAACCGCGCCCGAAGACGATAGCGTTGTGCCTACGCATGGGCCTTTGATACAACACCGAGATAATTTTGTCTTTACTTAATTTGTCCTGCTTCTCAACTTATATGATCCATCCTTGGGGATTTTGGAGCAGAAAATCATTTAAATTGTTCCTGCAATTGAGTTTAGTTGATGAGTTACCTTATTTTTTACCTGTTTGGTATTTATGAGTTATTTTTACCGAAATAAACCTGAAGACAAAAATTTTACCAGTTTTGCACGTTTCAGTGAAGGAATCCTTTTAAACCCAAATAAAAACTTAGGGTAAAATCCATCAATGACTTTTTATTAAAACAATATTTTATAGATTTTTGATTTATTAAAATCTGAGATCAAAAGTAATACTTATCGAATGAGTTTAATGTCAAATTTGAATATGTCCATAGTATGTTGTTATCAGTCTCATTAATACCTAAATAGACTGCCTTAGTCTATTATTAAGTATTATATTGGATTTTAAGGCCGTTTGTTAGTGTTATTTAATGAATTTAGAATATTTCTTCTTGAATTTTCTTGATATTTGATAGCTGTTACTTTAGAAATGCTTAAATTATTCCTTTAATATTGGTAAGAGTTAATTTTGAACATATATTTTCTATTACGTGTAGACTTCCTTATATTTTTGTTCTCTGGATGTATCACGATAGCTGAAATTAATCAAAAAATTAATTTATCTTATATATTTTGAAGTAATTCTGAATTGTATTCAATTTCTTAGCCCATTCTAGATTCAAACTGGTGAAAATAAAATATTATAGCATCTTGATGTCCGATGGCTCGATTACTTTCAGTTGGATTCCAGTGTAATTTTTTGTGTTCGATTGCAATGTTTAGATACTTTGACTGGCCAAATTAAGTTAAAATTCAAGATATTATTTGCAAAAAGTTTATTTATCTTTATTTAATTAAAAAGTTAATGCCAAAATGTGTATTAGTATTAAAAAGCAATAAAAATGTTACAATTTCGCATTGCGATTAATTCAGACTTGTAGTTCTTAACTTGAACTATCAATTGGTGGGCATAGGATTTGAAAATATTTATTTAATCAAAAGTTTTTCATTTTGAAATATGGAAAAAATGCCATTTTTCTAATGTTTAACGATATTTAGCTGAAAAACTATGCATCGGATGGAAAAATCACAAGAGATACTGTTTACTTAAAATTGGCCGAGGAAAACGAAAATATTTTATAAAATAAATTTTTTCAATTATTAACATTTTTTTTTATTTTTACCAAATTACTGGACCATTTTTCGGGAATCCACTCACAATAATCGTAGTCAGAGAGTATACTTGGAATCATGTCTCTCCATCAGCTACGAAAGCTCACTGAGCTTCTGGACTAATTTAAACATCCTATGGAAAAGAATTTCGGCAATATACTTAGAATAAAGCACCCTATATTTTTTTATTGCCACACTTTTCGCTTTACAAATTCCACCCAAATTGCAGGGCATTCAGAATCTATTTTAATCTATATTCTAGGGTTAGGTTGAAACAGGTCAATAAAACTCACTTAGTAGAGGATCAGTTTTCCTATATTCGTCGACGTTTCGACTTTTAAGAGATCAGCTAAATCAGACAAAACCATTTCTAGCACACACTATGCAAGATAATTGTATTTTATATTCACAAATAAGGAAACAGGCCAGAGCCACATAAAATATGAAGTCGTACTGTGTTGTGCAAAAGCTTAATTTCGCATGAGATTTTAATGGCTCGATGGAGTTATGTTATAACATTCTGTTACAATCTTTAGATTAATTCTAATCAAATTTCCTCGAATACGCTTCTGAGGGTGGTTTTTGATAACTTTCATCTCGCCCAATTTAAAATTGAAAACAGCCCAATTTGAAAGCAGCGTATTTTAAGAATCCAATTTACATGCACTCACTAATTGGACATTTTTATTTTATTCAGCGTAGTCACGTTCAGTCTGGCCGCCTGGCGATTCATTACAACGATGAATCTTTTGTTGGTGCTGTATTTTTCTTTGTGAAGCTGTTTAGAAGTACTTTATTTGCGTAATAATGCGCGTAATTTGTAAATTATAGAGGCTTTTAAGAAAATTAAAATGTCTCGTTACGTAAATACCCAGCTATTGTTTAGCTTTTGTTGAAAAAAAAATGCATTTTTAGAAGATTTGCAAAGAAATGTTGGTCAAGAAAGAATTACACGGAATCGTGAAACGAGACAAATCTAGATGTCTCAAAAATGAACTGTTTTTTTAAGATTTTGTAACTTTAATAGTCAAGGAAGCATAAGGTCATTTCGCATCATCGCACAATAGTCGAAATTGTCTCAAAAGTCGTGCAAAATTCGAAATACTAGAATGCGAAAGCAGGTATTTCTATGCGTAGGTTGTGTAAGCCCATAGTACACACAGCAAAATGCACCACAGTTAACTCTGTTAATGCGCTCAGGTGCATATTCATTCCGAAAGTGAATGTCGACGCCTGAATAGTTGTACCTCCTAAGTAAGCGTGAACGACATGGTCACTTCGAAACAGATATAAAGGATGTTTTTTATAGAGGTATAGAACTTTAAGTTGGCAACACTTTTTTAACTGGCGGCCATTTTGTTAGCTGTCAAGTGATTTATGTTTAGTTTGGTTTGGAATCTCAACATGAATCGACTGACGCCTGAACAACGCTTCCAAAATGTGCAAATTTATTTTGAAAATCATGGTTATGTTCGAAATACGTATCGCGCACTACGTCCATTTTACGGTCAACATAATCGTCCATCAGAGCAATTAATTCGATTAACTATGGAACGTTTTCGCACCACGTTTACTCTAAATGATAATACCCATCCACAGAGACGTCGTACAGCGCGTGCAGAAGAAGTCATTGCTGCTGTAGAGCGTAACGTAGAGGAAGACCCGAATCAGTCTATTCGCCATCGTGCACAGGAATTGGATATGTGTCCATTCACTTTATGGAAGATTTTGCGGAAATATCTTGGTTTGCGTGCTTACAAAATCCAACTCGTGCAAGAATTGAAGCCACACGATCACCTAGCAAGGCGTAGATTCGGTGAATGGGCCCAAAACAAGATTGCCGTTGATCCCGATTTTCATAAGCGAATTTTGTTTAGCGATGAAGCTCACTTTTGTTTGAATGGATACGTCACTAAACAAAACTGCCGTATTTGGAGTGATGATAATCCTCAAGTGTATGTTGAGACACCGTTACATCCAGAAAAACTGACTGTTTGGTGGGCTTTATGGGCTGGTGGAATCATTGGTCCGTACTTCTTTAAAAACGATGCTGGTCAGAACGTTACAGTCAATGGTGACCGCTATAGAGCCATGATTACTGACTTTTTCGTTCATCAATTGAACAACCATGATGTGCAGGAGCTGTAGTTTCAACAAGATGGGGCAACATGTCACACAGCTCGTGCCACAATTGATTTATTGAAGGAAATGTTTGGTAACCGCATAGTTTCACGTTTCGGACCCGTGAATTGGCCTCCAAGATCGTACGTCTTAACGCCGCTAGACTATTTTCTGTGGGGATATGTGAAGTCGCTAGTCTACGCCGATAAGCCCGAAACGATTGATCACTTGGAGGACAACATTCGCCGCGTTATTGCCGATATACGGCCACAAATGTTGGAAAAAGTCATCGAAAATTGGACCTCCAGATTAGACTACGTCCGAGCCAGCCGTGGCGGTCGTAAGTCATATTCAAATTATAATGCCAAAAGGTTATCTTTCAAATAAAGTAAATTTCATGTCAATTTAAAAAATTCATCTTTGTTTTATTCCATTTAAAAGTTCTATACCTCTATAAAAAAAAAACACCCTTTATATTGCTTTTTTTATTATTTACTTATATACTCAGAGACCAAAACCTTAGAAATTGAGAGGGACAGCTATGTAAATAATATAATAATAGTATGGAAAAAATACTCATCCACATTAGCAATTATAGTCCAATTAGTGTAATAAATAGTTTTGCGAAGATATTTGAGAAATGTTTAAAGGATAGATTGGTAAATTTTTTGGAAATTAATAACATCCTCTCTAAAAATCAATATGGATTTACCAGTGGATTGAGTACATCAGATGCGATTTATGAATTTACTATGTCAGTAACCGTGGATCTTGATAATGATAAAAAATGTCATGCCGTCTTTCTGGATCTTGCCAAAGCATTTGACACGGTGCCACATGACTCACTTTTGGAGATTTTAAACGTCTATGGTGTTAGGGGCTCTGTGTTGAGTGTTTCTGAGAGTGACTTAAGAAAAGAAAACAAATTTTAAAAATTGATAATGTCTATAGTGACCCTTTAGACATCAGAATCGGAGTTCCTCAAGGGACAGTATTGGGACCGATTTTGTTTATAGTTTATATAAACTCACTAACAAGCATGTGCTTGGAGCATGGTTCTCTAATTTCATACGCGGACGATACAGTGGCCGTTTTTTCTTGAGAATCCTGGGATCACGTAAAAGAATCAACAAAAACTGGTCTGGTTAAAATAATAAACTGGTTGGATTCCTCTAAGCTCCCTTTGAACGTTGATAAGACTCATTACATTGCATTTTCGATAACAACATCAAATCGTCCAGACTTTAACTAAATTGAAGCTGAAAATATCTTAATAAAAGATGTACCATTCATAAAATATATTGGTATAATAATTGATAAAAATCTAAAATGGGATCAGCACATTCTAGAATTAACAAATAACATCAAAAAGTTAATTTATAGATATTATATACTGAGAGACATTTTCAACTTTTAATAAATATTTATAAAACATTAATAGAATCCTTAATTAGATATAGAATAATTGTTTGGGGTGGCCTGTATCAAAACTCGTTACAACAACTCAACGTAGTAAAAAATGAATCTATTCTACTAGGTTTCTTTATTCAGAACAAATTTTTAATGTCCGTTCATTGTATATATTGTTTTCATATATTTATGTACATAAGTCTGCGAAATTTAAAAATTACGTAAGTCACTCTTGTGAAAAGAGATGTAGAATGAATAGACATCTACGGATACCAAATAGTAACAAGAACATTAGTCATAGATTTGTTAACTGTCTGGCTCCCATGTTCTATCATATTATTTCGATTAGTATAAGAACAATCTTAAATGTGAAAAAATTTGGTAAGCGGTTACAGTTTTGTTATTTTACGAACAAAACTATAAATAATTTTACCAAGATACCAACAAACAAGCCAATACTCACCATAAATTAAACTCTTATTTTCATCAAGTAGTCTCTTTAATACATATAAAATAAAAGCTAAAAGTTTTTGTCACTGTCACACCAAAAACCGGTTTTGTAAAAAAATCAAGTGTGCCTAGAAATGTATCAAACACTCCACTTTTGCCACTTTCATCAAGGGTGTAGTTAGTTAATTTTTTGTTTTTTTCTTGGCGCTCTTGAGATTTCTAAAAGCGTCAGTAGAGAGATTTTGGGCCATGCCTTGGTTGTGAAAACTGGCATAAGCACAGAAAGCGATATATTGGCTGATTTTTGCTACTGATACAGCACTACGTTTATCCCAGTAAACAGCTAAAACCATATTTAGTGTTTTAGGGCAACATTTGCCACATTTTGGGGGATGAAAGTTAAAACTGTATTCGTTTACCCTTAAGTTAAGTGTAGTGAAAGTTATCACCTCTAAGAGGTCAACACCATATTTGTGACTTTTGATACGTGTTACACCCGTAAAGACAAACAGGTACATGCCACAATCAGATTTTATTAAACCAGAATCTTCCTTTTCTATTTAACAACTGGAATTCCACGCCGGAGCCTGGCATAAAACACTCCATTGCTCCCAAAGAAGTTACAGGTTAGTGCTTGCTGAAAGGACTTAGACTCAGTGATAAACCCACACTTCAGGTATTAAAACTATATATAATAAACTGTGGTATTACCTAACTTATAGTATGCTTTCATTTTTCTCCTGTGATTGGGAACTAATAAGACTTTCTGCGTGCGATCACAGGACACTTTATATTTAATTTAAGTTAAACTACCTTGTAAACCGAAGGTATACGTATACACTAGGTAATTTAAAACATTATTTCACTCATTACAAGTCTAACCCTTTTAATTTAGTTTCTAAATCGGCGTACTAGATAATTTATTAGTGCAAAATAAAAAGTAAGGCTATTCAGTTTAGCCGATAGTGAAAATTAAAGCTGGACCTACATCTTAATCGACTTGGCGTATGGCGCAGATGACGTCATACTTGCAGTAGTATTGTTCATTGTTTCTTTGTTTTTTTTTGTTCTAATCTAGGTAGCAAATAATCGCATATTTATTTAGATTAAATTAAAATTCACATAGTTTGTAAAACAGAATCCTTTATTTTTATTGTTAAATATAGATTTTAATTGTTTTTGGAGTCGGTGTGTTTTATTTTTGAATCTAGTTGTTTCCTGTTTTCGTTAACATCATCGCTTCTTCTTACCGACGGGCCTAAAACAGGTGCTTTGAATTTATATAACCCCCCCTAATCTCCGGCATGCTAGCCTAGGCACTGCCCTAAAAGAAGAAGCGATCAACACCGAAAATAATAACCACCTGTACCGAAGCATTCAATATTTAATTTTCATTCATTCGTTTTCATTTTAATTCTTTTTCTCTCCCGTGACGTAGCAAAATTTGATCAATTTAAGCTTTTTCTTTGACTAAATCTTCATAGGTTACTTAGCGTGTAGATATTTCTATTGATTATTATTATTATTCATTCATTATGTTTTCTTTTTATGGTTGTTTTTTGAAATTAATATGATATTATTGATTTTGTGCACATACAGGTATTATGCTACCTAGGTGCATAATTCTTTAATATTGAGATCTCAAATATATTTAGATTAGATCATCATCTATATGAAGACTGAAATTGTTCGTAATATATTATTATTATATTAAAATCAAAAAATTGCCAAGAGAGATAAATCTATAAGTATTAAATTAATTCCAACATAAAACTATGGTTTTATTTCTTAAGGTCAGTTATTTATTTGGAGATGGAATCGTTTTCGATTCATAATAAAAATGTTTACAGTATAGTGCTAATACTTTTTCTACCGTTACCTCCTAAGAACATTTACAAAAGTATTCTGGCAAACCAGTAGATAACCGCCATAAATAACGTCAGGAAGGTTTGTTTACAAAAAAATCCACTTACTCCCGCCAATAAATGCGGGAAGATGTTGAACACGACCCCCTATAAATCACAAACTTCAACTTAACTGGAATTATAGTCGGGATATATGTATTTTCGGTGAAATCGTGCAACGAACGAATGTGTTTTTCTTATTTCCCGAGATATGTTATTAATTCCCTTTCCTCGACATATTGCATCTGATTGTTGTATCTGCCATTTTTCAGTTTAAATTATATAAATCATGAATGTGCAGCTTAACTTGCAATTTAACATATTGTTTTCAAGTCTTATTGTATGCAATTTGTATCAATTTAACTTTGTTACTGGGAAATTGTTTCATTTCTTTTATGGTCTTTATAAAGCTTCTCAAAACTGTTATTTTTATCTTTTTTAAAAAATCTTTTTAAGGTAGAATAGTGACATAACAAAAAATAAAACAATGGTTACAATAAACGTATAACTTAGAAGAAAACATAATTCACTTGAAAATAATATCATAATAACACAACAAGATATTTCCTGACTGGCGAGCTAACAATTTTTTTTGTTTTTTTTCTTTGGATGTGGGGACGTGGACGTGGAAGTGTGACATTCTGCGGATTGTCTTTTAGTTTCAGGGTCACACTGGAAAACCCAAGTTTCATCGCCTGTTATCACATTGTCCAAAAAGTTTTTGTCTGTGTGCAAACGTTCAAAACTTCTTGGGAAAGGCGCACACTTTTCGGCACCATCTTAACGCACACCATGCGCATGGCCAAATCTTCATGAACGATGCGTCGAACGCTAGTGTGGGCAATGTTCAACTCGTCACTAATTGCTTCAATGCTTAAGCGTCGGTCAGTGTTCAGCAGTATTCTCACTTTGGCCACATTGTAGTCGATCCCTGCTGTAGACGGCCGTCCGAGGCGATGTTCGTCTTCGACGAACCCCTACCTTCTTTAAACAGTTTGTGCCATTCAAAAACACTAGAGCGGCTCATTGCAGAATCCCGGTAACTCTGCTTAACCATTTCTAGGGTCTCGGTTGCCGATTTCCCAATTTTGACACAAAACTTTATCGAATATCACTACTCGAAATTATGAGTCATTTTGAGCATTAACAACGACAAAAAACACGCTTCACAATAACCGGTATCCTTACTCAACCAAAACCTGCAGGCGACTACGTTTGATGTTTCTCTATTGCTAAATGTCCCCTCCACCTCGCCTAGCCAGCCAAGCCTCCCTACACAATTCTATTCACGCCACAGGAAATCAATCCTACTACTTTTGGTATAGACCCTGTATATTCTTGATCGCTTTCTCTCAAAAGAAACCAATAATAATCTCCCTTCATTCCTAGATCCCATCTGCTTTGATAGCGTCGCTCCATTGTTCATATGTCTTTATGGAACCTTTCTCCTTGCTCGTCACTAACCGCACCCAAATTTTCTGGGAAAAAATTTAAATGGGAGTGCAAAAAGTGTATTTGAAGAGACATGCAGTAGTTCTTCTACAAGTTTTTTGTAGTTTTCTACTTTTTAGTTTCCTAAAAACTCCGAAATAATTGTTTTAAAAGGACTCCACACTGCTAATTCAACATCATTTAATTTGTGATCAAACTGTTGATCCCTTAGTATTTTTCTAAATTGTGGTCCAACAAATATTCCTTCCTAGAGCTTAGCATCACTTAATTTAGGAAAATTTGTTTAAATTATTTAATCGCATCTCCTTTTTTATCTAATGCTGTAGTGAAATTTTTAATCAATTTAAGTTTAATATATAATAGAGGTAACAGTACGTTTTTAGGATCAACAAGAGGTATATTCTTTACGTTAGCTTAATTTGAAATATATTGATCTCTCAGAAGCCATTCTTTTACTTGATAATAGCTCTGTTTTGCTCTACTGTCCCAAAGACAAAGAAAACAGCAATTCTTCGTAATTCCACCCTGAAGCCCTAGTAATAGTCTTATGAATTTTAGATCACCACATATTTGCCACTTATACGTACCATAGCTTATTGCATTTCGAATAAGTGACATACTTTCGTATGTTTCCTTCATGTCACGGTTATGGTTAACTCAGAGAAGTTTCTTAGAAGATTGGTAGACGCAAAGTTGTGTACTGAATGTCCTACTAAAAAATTCGTTATTTTGCGAAGAAATAGAGCTGCAACGCTTAATTTAGCACTTCAACTTTAAAACTGGGAAAAGAACGGGTTATATGCTGTGCTTGCTTGCACTACACTCCAACACAATATTTTAATTTTTCATAATACAAATAAAATATTTTGTGTAGAGTACGTTGTACAACATAATTTTAAAATGTATGAAATAAAAATCTGATAAAGCATTAAAAATGTAACAAGCACCATAACTCAGGTCGGTTCATTGAGGTGAGACAGTAAAGTATACCTCGGCAAGCCTTAAGGCATTACTTTTTACTGACATCCCGATGATAAACTGCTACACCTTCTAATAACGTCACGTAAACTATAAGAAAAGCTCCTTGGAAAATCGACGAATGTTCAGTGGCGTCCGTAGGCATCCATTAAATACATATTAGTTCAAAAGCGTCATATTTTAATTATTTTAAGATCTCACTTATCTCTTCAAAATGAAATGAAAACAAAATTGCCATCGGGAATATATGAGGATAATAGTGTTACAAGATATGAGGTATTGAGTGCGAGAATGAGACGAAAAAATAGTATTTTCTTGTCTCCTGAAGTTCTATTTGTTTATTCATAGCAAACCACTATAACAATAATAAAGGGTGTTTTTTATACAGGTATAAAACTTTAAGTTGGCAACACTTTTTTAACTGGCGGCCATTTTGTCAGCTGTCAAGTGATTTATGTTTAGTTTGGTTTGGCATTTCAACATGAATAGACTGACGCCTGAACAACGCTTCCAAATTGTGCAAATTTATTTTGAAAATCATGGTTCTCTTCGAAATACGTATCGCGCACTACGTCCATTTTACGGTCAACATAATCGTCCATCAGAGCAATTAATTCGATTAACTATGGAACGTTTTCGCACCATTTTTACTCTAAATGATAATACGCATCCACAGAGACGTCGTACAGTGCGTACAGAAGAAGTCATTGCTGCTGTAGAGCGTAGCGTAGAGGAAGACCCGAATAAGTCTATCCGCCATCGTGCACAGAAATTGGATATGTGTCCATTCACTTTATGGAAGATTTTGCGGAAAGATCTTGGTTTGCGTGTTTACAAAATCCAACTCGTGCAAGAATTGAAGCCACACGATAACCTAGCAAGGCGTAGATTCGGTGAATGGGCCCAAAACAAGATTGTCGTTGATCCCGATTTTCATAAGCGAATTTTGTTTAGCGATGAAGCTCACTTTTGTTTGAATGGATACGTCAATAAACAAAACTGCCATATTTGAAGTGATGATAATCCTCAAGTGTATGTTGAGACACCGTTACATCCAGAAAAACTGACCGTTTGGTGTGCTTTATGGGCTGGTGGAATCATTGGTCCGTACTTCTTTAAAACGATGCTCGTCAGAACGTTACAGTCAATGGTGACCGCTATAGAGCCATGATTACTGACTTTTTGGTTCATCAATTGAACAACCATGATGTGCAGGAGCTGTGGTTTCAACAAGACGGCGCAACATGTCACACAGCTCGTGCCACAATTGATTTATTGAAGGAAACGTTTGGTAACCGCATAGTTTCACGTTTCGGACCCGTGAATTGGCCTCCAAGATCGTGCGACTTAACGCCGCTAGACTATTTTCTGTGGGGATATGTGAAGTCGCTAGTCTACGCCGATAAGCCCGAAACGATTGATCACTTGGAGGACAACATTCGCCGCGTTATTGCCGATATACGGCCACAAATGTTAGAAAAAGTCATCGAAGATTGAACCTCCAGATTAGACTACGTCCGAGCCAGCCGTGGCGGTCATATGCCAGAAGTCATATTTAAATTATAATGCCAAAAGGTTATCTTTCGAATAAAGTAAATTTCATGTCAATTTAAAAAATTCATCTTTGTTTTATTCCATTTAAAAGTTCTATACCTCTATAAAAAAACACCCTTTAAATGTGCCATTGCTAAATATTGAAACTTAAAGCCATTATATTAAATCTACTACGTTTTATTACGTAAATAAAAAACCACAAACTGTGAAGCCAAACTTTGCCAAAATCACATTGCGATTAATTTTTTCAAAGGCCTTTGAGAAGTCGATAAACATCAGATGTACTCGATAGCCCTCACCAACAATATTTGAAGCAAACTGCAGAAAAGTCTTCAGGTTAGTGTATACTGACATACTCCTCCAACTGTCTAACTTCTTTAAGAATTAAGTCATAATGTAACATCTCAAAAATGTTGGAAAACGAACTATTTTAGAAAGACAAACTTTACATAGAGGAGAAAGTGAAAACATTAAAAGTGTCTTTATTAAGAAAGAGGCGTTTAAAATCGAATACATTTTTGGGAATTAAGATTTTAGGCTAATTTTTAATCATTTTAATTCAGTTTACTGTCTGAAATTTATTCTTCAACCGGTTTTTGAATTTTGTCAAAAGCGACAAATCAAATAAAATCATAAATACATTTTCTTTAAATTATCGAATTATAAAACAAAGTGAATAAATATCAAATAATCATAAATTTATTTAATTTGTTTAATAGTAAAAAGTAAGCAATTTTTAAAAAATTCGCTATGATTTCCTAATTATTCGCTATACACATAAAAAAAAATTGCCACCTTAACGAAGTTATTATTAAACACTTATATAACATTTGTTGATCGCGCATCTGGGTTAACAGATAATTGTGAAAAATCTATTTGGCTGATCTGGATCATTTCTGGAAAGATATATTTGTTGAAATACATAATTGATTGGATTTAAAGATGTTAAACGCTTACTTAAAATAAGTCTTCATTTTACCATTTTTTTTTTCGTATTTGTCCATTTTGCAATGTAAATTTGCATATTTGGAGAATCGGAATTGCACAAATTATGTTCTATAACATTTTGCTCTAAGTTTAATATTAAGAGAGATATAATAAAGAAAAGGGTATATATATATATATATATATATATATATATATATATATATATATTTAGAAGAACCAGTCGATAAGGCCCTATATTATTAGGACAACAGGCGTGCTTTGTTCCCGTTAGGAATTAAAAATATTCCTTCAGATTACAAGAGGCTACCAGAAAAAGATGAAAACTTCTTATTGGTAGTGTACTGCCAGCTTTAGACCAGTTTCCACCTCATTGGTTTTCATCAGTACACAGCAGGCAAGTACACCTCACCATAAAAAAATGAATCCTTTAAGAAATTA